>CAKOAT010073710.1:162978-178800 GCA_932364175.1 Eruca vesicaria subsp. sativa | reverse complement strand
AAGGGCGTAAGTTTCGAATCGGGGATGCGGGAGATCGAGGTTCGAGATGGTCGGTTCAACGTAAGGAGAATCGAGCCGGTCCGGTCCAGCTGTCCGAGGAGCTTCTAGTTCGCCTGTTGGCGAACTAAGCCAGCTCGGCTTAGTTCCCCAGCAGGCGAACTAGTCTAGGGGTTCCTAGTTTGCCTGCTGGCGAACTAAGCCGAGCTGGCTTAGTTCGCCAGCAGGCGAACTAGTCGGGAAGCTCCTAGTTCGCCTGCTGGCGAACTAAGCCGAGCTGGCTTAGTTCGCTAGCAGGCGAACTAGTCGGGAGACTCCTAGTTCGCCTGCTGGCAAACTAAGCCGAGCTGGCTTAGTTTGCCAGCAGGCGAACTAGTCGGGAGACTCTTAGTTCGCCTGCTGGCGAACTAAGCCAGCTCGGCTTAGGTCGTCAGCAGGCGAACTAGTCGTGACTAGTTCGCGTTTTGCGTCGGTTTCGGTTTTTTGCGATTTCGTAAAACGATTCTCGAGTTTTATAAGACGATCTTCGAGTTTTACAAAACGATTCTCGGGTTTTATAAAATTATTCTCGAGTTTTACAAAACTATTCTCGAGGTTTATAAAACGATTCTCGAGTTTTATAAAATGATCTTCGAGTTTTATAAAACGATTCTCGAGTTTTATAAAACGATCTTCTAGTTTTATAAAACGATTCTCGAGTTTTAAAAAACGATTCTCAAGTTTTATAAAACGATCGTCGGGTTTTATAAAACGATTCTCGAGTGTTATAAAATGGTCCTCGAGTTTTATAAAACGATCCTCGAGTCTTATAAAACGATTCTTCGGGTTTTACAAAACGATTCCTTTTATATTTCTGCGGGGAGTTTCGGCCGTTGATTCCGTCGTACCGATTTTGACCCCAACATTCGTTCCAGCGATTATTGTGTAAGAGAATCCGATCCCCCCCTCCTTCTAGCACCAAACTGTGGGAACCAAAATCCACACTGTCGATTTTCCGTCAAATATGGAAAGGAAGAAACCCTAATTTTCCCGAGGTCCTGGATCTCTGCGGAAATCACTAAAACAAACGAAAATTAACAGAATATGGATGAATAACGAAGAACAGAGAATAAATAATTTGTGTGAAAGCTTTTATTAAGTAAGAAATCGACAACTGTTACAAAGAGAATTGAAAAAATTAGACGTCGAAACGTTCTAAGGATCTAGATTGCTAGTCTAAACGCTAAGTCCTAAATTCCTAAGCTAACAGCCGCCTTTTTTGGTCTGATTTTCGTCCCCCTCCTCTTCCCTATGCTTCTGGCTTATATACTCCTTTCCCAGGCGGCTCAATCTTTCCATTTTGCCCGGATTCGAGTTTATCGGGAAACTTCCATTTATCTCCATACTTCCTTTCTTCCCGCGGAAATCTTCTATTTATTTTCAAACTTGCCTTTTATCTTCAAGCTTGGCATTTATTTCCCTTCTGCGAGTAAACCGTCAAAACTTTATCGTATCTACGGGTTAGATTCTGTTGAGATCGCGGGATGGGCTTTTATCGCGTTTTAGGACCTTCCGGGCCATTTTGCGATTAATCCGTTTCTCGACCTTGTACGGAATCGTTTCCTGATTCAATGCCGTTTTTAGTAAATTCCTCGAGTAATCGTGATGTTTTAGCTACGTTTGTTTCTGGGTTAATCATTTCCGTCTTTTACGATTTACTCGACATTTTTATTAAAAACGCGTTTTTTACGATTTACTCGACGTTTTTATTAAAAATATGTTTTTTACGATTTTAACGAAAAAGCTCGGATAAATCATATAATTTAGGCGATGTTCGGTGTCTTGTTTAACCGTTACCGTTTTATATGATTTCTTCGAGTTCTTTTCTAGAAAACGGAGTTTTACGGTTTTTATCGTAAAACACGAACGATAAGTCGGATCGAGACGAAACGAGAGACATTTCGGCCNATTAAAAATATGTTTTTTACGATTTTAACGAAAAAGCTCGGATAAATCATATAATTTAGGCGATGTTCGGTGTCTTGTTTAACCGTTACCGTTTTATATGATTTCTTCGAGTTCTTTTCTAGAAAACGGAGTTTTACGGTTTTTATCGTAAAACACGAACGATAAGTCGGATCGAGACGAAACGAGAGACATTTCGGCCGTGGTTAAGAATTCGACCGTGTCGAAGGGCGTAAGTTTCGAATCGGGGATGCGGGAGATCGAGGTTCGAGATAGTCGGTACAACGTGCGGAGAATCGAGCCGGTCCGGTCCAGCTGTCCAAGGAGCTTCTAGTTCGCCTGTTGGCGAACTAAACCAGCTCGGCTTAGTTCGCCAGCAGGCGAACTAGTCTAGGGATTCCTAGTTTGCCTGCTGGCGAACTAAGCCGAGCTGGCTTAGTTCGCCAGCAGGCGAACTAGTCGGGAAGCTCCTAGTTCGCCTGCTGGCGAACTAAGCCGAGCTGGCTTAGTTCGCCAGCAGGCGAACTAGTCGGGAGACTCTTAGTTCGCCTGCTGGCGAACTAAGCCAGCTCGGCTTAGTTCGCCAGCAAGCGAACTAGTCATGACTAGTTTGCGTTTTGCGGCGGTTTCGGTTTTTTGCGATTTCATAAAACGATTCTCGAGTTTTATAAAACTATTCTCGAGTTTTATAAAACGATTCTCGAGTTTTATAAAATGATTCTCGAGTTTTATAAAATGATCTTCGAGTTTTATAAAACGATTCTCGAGTTTTATAAAACGATCTTCGAGTTTTATAAAACGATTCTCGAGTTTTATAAAACGATTCTCGAGTTTTATAAAATGATCTTCGAGTTTTATAAAACGATTCTCTAGTTTTATAAAACGATCTTCTAGTTTTATAAAACGATTCTCGAGTTTTATAAAACGATTCTCGAGTTTTATAAAACGATCCTCGGGTTTTATAAAACGATTCTCGAGTGTTATAAAATGGTCCTCGAGTTTTATAAAAAACGATCCTCGAGTTTTATAAAACGATTCTTCGGGTTTTACAAAAAGATTCCTTTTATATTTCTTCGGGGAGTTTCGGCCGTTGATTCCGTCGTACCGATTTTGACCCCAACATTCGTTCCAGCGATTATTGTGTAAGAGAATCCGACCCCCCCTCCTTCTAGCGCCAAACTGTGGGAACCGAAATCCACACTGTCGATTTTCCGTCAAATATGAAACTTAGGAAGAAATCCTAATTTTCCCGAGGTCCTGGATCTTTGTGGAAATCACCAAAACAAACAAAATTAACAGAATATGGATGAATAACGAAGAACAGAGAATAGAGAATTTATGTGAAAGCTTTTATTAAGTAAGAAATCGACAACTGTTACAAAGAGAATTGAAGAAATTAGACGTCGAAACGTTCTAAGGATCAAGATTGCTAGTCTAAACGCTAAGTCCTAAATTCCTAAGCTAACAGCCGCCTTTTTTTGGCTGATTTTCGTCCCCCTCCTCTTCCCTATGCTTCTGGCTTATATACTCCTTTCCCAGGCGGCTCAATCTTTCCATTTTGCCCGGATTCGAGTTTATCGGGAAACTTCCATTTATCTCCATCCTTCCTTTCTTCCCGCGGAAATCTTCTATTTATCTTCAAACTTGCCTTTTATCTTCAAGCTTGGCATTTATTTCCCTTCTGCGAGTAATCCGTCAAAACTTTATTGTATCTTCGGGTTAGATTCTGTTGAGATCGTGCAATGGGCTTTTATCGCGTTTTAGGACCTTCCGGGCCGTTTTGCGATTAATCCGTTTCTCGACCTTGTACGGAATCGTTTCCTGATTCAATGCTGTTTTTAGTAAATTCCTCGAGTAATCGTGATGTTTTAGCTACGTTTGTTTCTGGGTTAATCATTTCCATCTTTTACGATTTACTCGACATTTTTATTAAAAACGCGTTTTTTACGATTTACTCGACGTTTTTATTAAAAATATGTTTTTTACGATTTTAACGAAAAATCTCGGATAAATCAAATAATTTAGGCGATGTTCGGTGTCTTGTTTAACCGTTACCGTTTTATATGATTTCTTCGAGTTATTTTCGAGAAAACGGAGTTTTACGGTTTTTATCGTAAAACACGAACGATAAGTCGGATCGAGACGAAACGAGAGACATTTCGCCCATGGGCGAACTAAGCCAAGCCAGCTTAGTTCGCCGATGGGCGAACTAGGAGACACTCAACTAGTTCGCCCATCGGCGAACTAAGAGATGCTCTCTAGTTCGCCCATCGTCGAACTAAGCCGGGCCGGCTTAGTTCGCCGATGGGCGAACTAGAGAATTCCCGGATATCCTGCGCCTCGATCTCCCGCATTCCCGATTCGAAACTTACATCTTTCGACAAGGTCGCTTTCAAAACCACGGCTGAAACATCTCCCGTTCCATCTCGATTTGACCCACCGTTCGAGTTTTACGAAAAAAACCGTAAAACTTCGCTTTCTCGGAAAGAACTCGAGGAAATCGTATAAAACGGCAACGGTTAAACGAAACACCGAACATTGCCTAAACGATACGATTTATTCGAGATTTCTCGTTGAAATCATAAAAACGCGTTTTTAATAAAAAACGCCGAGTAAGTCGTAAAAGACAGGTTTTTAATAAAAAGTCGAGTAAATCGTAAAACCTTGCGATTAACTCGAGTAATTTATTAAAAACGACGTCAGATCAGGAGACGATCCTGTAAAAAGTCGGAAAATGGATTTACCACAAAACGGCCCGGAAGGACCTAAAACGCGATAAAAACCCATCTCGCGATTTCAACGGAATCTAACCCGCAGATTTGATAACGTTTTGACGGTTTACTCGCACGAGGAAAATAAAAGTCAAGTTTGAAGATAAAAGGAAGGTTTGAAGAAAAATAGAAGATTTACGCGGAAGAAAAGGAAGGATCGAGAAAAATGGAAAATTCCCGATATAGTCGAATCTGGGCGAAATGGAAAGACCGAATGACCAAGGCGAGGAGTATATAAATAGGAGGTCTAGGGAAGAAGCAAGAGACACGAAATTCAGAGCTCTCACCACCAAAATTAGCATTTAGGAATATTTCTGTTTTTTTGTTAGCGAGCTGCGTCTCAATTAGGGTTTTTCGTTCTTAAGTTTTCGGCTACTCTCTTTGTACCAGTTCTACGCAGATTCGGAATAAGAACCTCTTTGCTCTCAATTTTCGTTTATCTTTTAATAATTCTAAGTTTTCTTGTTATCTTAATCTTCGTTGTGCGGTTCTGCAGATAGCCGGTTCCTCTGGAAAATTAGGGTTTTCTCGAAGTTTCCTTATTTACGATTATTTGACAGTAGGTGGATTTCAACACCCACAGTTTGGCGCTAGAAGGAGGGGGGGGGGGGTAAGATCTATCTTACACCGTAGCCGCAACATGTCCAACGAAGAAACAATGACTGGTGACAACCAAACTCGCAACGAACGCGACAACGTTGAAACACCACCACCAAAAGACGCGCCTGCGGCCAATGCTACAAACGCTAACGCCGAGACCGTCGAAAAGATGCTTTCCGAGTTTAATAAAAAATCGGAAGAGCAGGAAAAGCTCAGTGGTTCGCTCGCAAAATGGGTCGAAACCCTAACCGCGAGAACCAGAGCGATTCGCCCCCGCGGAACTACTAAGATCCGCGGAAGGAGACTCGACTTCGGCGCTCCTACGGATCGTCCCCGAATCGAGCAGGGAAACTTGCTGGAAAAAGATTACCCTTGCACGACAATGAACGAATTGGAAAAATCTCCTATGCGCGAACAGGAGACCGAAGGCGACGACATCGAAAGGGTCAACTTGGAAACGAGCGACCAGGCCGACTCGACAGACGAAGACGCCGACGTCCATCCTAGGAGAAGAAAAACTCGCAGTCCTCAACCAGAGTCGTCTCCCGAACGTTCATTTACTGGAGACGAAGGGGAACTCGACTTCGCGCGACACGCAAAAACCGCCGAGGAGCGATCTCCGGGCACTCACAGCAAACGCCGACAAGGTCGGAAAACTGCTGGCGATCTGACCGAGATTCGCGATCTCCGCGAATACATCACCAAAACGGCCGCAGCGGTAAAAGCGGTGAAATCTCAGATTCACCACGCTACCAGCGCCGCATCACCGAGATCAAACTGCCCGATCCCAGAAAGCTTCAGGTGCCAACTTACGACGGGACGTCCGATCCCAAAGCGCACCTGCAAGCGTTCCAGATCACCATGGGACGAGCCAAGCTCAAGGACCACGAAAAAGACGCAGGCTACTGCCGCCTCTTCGTCGAAAACCTAGAAGGAGCTGCGCTCGAATGGATCGCCAAACTTAGGCGAAATTCGATCGGAAGTTTCCGTCGACTGGCTTCGAAATTCCTGAAGCAGTTCTCGATGTTCATTAACCCGGAAACCTCGGACGCCGATCTCTGGAGCTTGGTGCACAAGCAGGATGAATCTCTCCGCGATTTCATGAGTAGATTCAAACTCGTCATGGCTAGGGTTAGCGGGATTAGCGACAAAGCCGCCATCGACGC
The DNA here is from genome assembly GCA_932364175.1 of Eruca vesicaria subsp. sativa. Taxonomy (NCBI): domain Eukaryota; kingdom Viridiplantae; phylum Streptophyta; class Magnoliopsida; order Brassicales; family Brassicaceae; genus Eruca; species Eruca vesicaria. Next base: position 172,322 of record CAKOAT010073710.1, on the reverse strand, counting down.
GTTAAGGAAATCGCTCTGGTATAGATCAAAGTTCCGCAAATGGATAACTCTCGAGAAACCGCGGACGATCCAGGATGCGCTCCATAAAGCCACTGACTTCATAACCATCGAAGAGGAGACTAAAATCCTGTCCGAGAAGCATAAGCCAACGAAAACATCCGCAAAGGATAACGCGTCCAAGCAGAAGCAGAAAAGGAGAAACTCTCGTAACGACCAATTCGTCCGTCACGAGGGACAGGATCTCAAAGGGGCACATAACTACGCCATTAACCCCGAAGCTGAACAAGGGCGAACCACGGGTAACACGTGGACGAGAAATTCAAATTACGCTGAGAATTTTTTATGCGACCTCCACCAAACCCGTGGTCATTCCACCGTGAACTGCAAAGTTCTCGGCGCCAGACTTGCGGCAAAATTGGTCGCGGGAGAGCTCTCCGAGATATCCAGTTTCAAGGATCTCATCCGCGATTCGGACCGCGTCCCGGGGAATGACAAAAACATGCAAACCCCGCCTCAGGGAAATCAATCGGGCGAAAAGCGCGGACGAAGAGTAGACGAGAAGGGTAACGATGCTAACCGCCGAAAAATCAACATGATCATCGGCGAATCGCCATACTTTAACGACACCAGCTCGTCAATAAAATCCTACCAACGTAAAGCCGAAACCGGCTCGAGTTGGAAGGTGCCGACGGATGATTCTCCGACAGGGGTAATCTCTTTCGACGATGCTGAAACCGGTGGAATTGACCAACCGCATGCCGATCCCCTTGTCATCGATTTGGTGATAAGCGATCTAGAGGTTGCTCGAATCCTGGTTGATACCGGAAGCNAACCGGCTCGAGTTGGAAGGTGCCGACGGATGATTCTCCGACAGGGGTAATCTCTTTCGACGATGCTGAAACCGGTGGAATTGACCAACCGCATGCCGATCCCCTTGTCATCGATTTGGTGATAAGCGATCTAGAGGTTGCTCGAATCCTGGTTGATACCGGAAGCACGGTCAACGTCATCTTCCGCAACACGCTAGCATGCATGGGAATCGACCTCTCGGAAGTTGAGCCGATTCCAAAACCGCTGACTAGTTTCTCCGGCGAAACGTCAATGACCCTGAGATCAATCCGACTACCGGTCGCCGCGAAAGAAGTGACGAAAATCGTTAACTTCGCGGTAGTCGATTTCTCGGCTATCTACAACGTGATTATGGGCACGCCTTGGATAAATTCCATGAAGGCGGTTCTGTCCAGGTATCACTTAGGCATCAAATTCCCGACGCCTACGGGAGTCACAGTAATTTGGGGATGCCAAAGACAATCGCGATCTTGCTTCCTGGCCGAACATAAGCTGAGGCAATTGGCGGTCGCGATCGTGAAACTAAAATGGGCAAAGGTCACGCCACCGCCCACAGAAGATGACCCAAAGCAAGCGACGGCAGAGAAACCAGAAGTTTCCGCACCCATCGCTTCCACCCAACCGGAGGAGACAATCCCGGACAAAGACATCGATCCCGCGACTGAAGCGATCGAGAAGTCTACGACAGCCGAATAAGCACAGTCGCGCAAACAATCAGAACTACGAGATGTCTTGATTTCCGAAAAGAATACGTAGGCAGCTCGCCTAAAGACGAGTTCAGCTATCCCCCTTCCAAAACGGGGGGGGAGTGGGTGAGTATACGAGTATTCGTATACTCCCAAAATTTTTTACAAAATTTCTTTTAGCTTTGTAACCAAAATTTTTTCGAAATTTCTAATAAAGACAAAGTTAGAATATCTCCGCTACCATCGAAAAACGCAAATCCAGAAAATCGCTTCCGCAGTAACAACTACTTAATCGTTTTTATAAAAATTCGCTTATCAAAATATTTTCGGAAAGAACTGGCGAGACGTCACCTAAACTCTCAAAGAAAAATATTTCCCCAAAGTCCGTCCGCGACTATAAAAACACGAACGCTCGGCGATTGGCCCCATCGAGCACGCTAGCCGTCCTAAACAAACGCACCGACCTATCGGTCCGCATACATCCGACGAGGATAAAATAGCGCGCTATAAAAGAAATCCAAATTTTTGGTCAGCACTTCCGGGCAACTTAGAAATTGTTCCCGGTGAGATGCTCGGTTCCAACCATACGAATCGTATAAGCCGAGAACCTATCGCGGATTCTAAATCNTCCGCATACATCCGACGAGGATAAAATAGCGCGCTATAAAAGAAATCCAAATTTTTGGTCAGCACTTCCGGGCAACTTAGAAATTGTTCCCGGTGAGATGCTCGGTTCCAACCATACGAATCGTATAAGCCGAGAACCTATCGCGGATTCTAAATCGGTATGGAATCAGGTTAAAATCGCAACGGGCAAAACGAAAGCCAATTAGTCATCGCACAGCCCCAATCCGAAAGTGAACCTAGGTCTTGCCCTAAACCCAGCACACTGGTCGTTAACGTCTCAAGACATGAATCGAGATCCTAAAGGCATGTCTCTTCGCCCACATCTAAACACTTGCGAAAATCGAAATCTCCCGAGTTAACGAATCAGACGATTTACACCGAAGAGTTAGGTATGAGATGACAACTCGTATTCTTCCCTCTACATCTAACATAAAAACGAATTTCATACTTAGAAAATATTTCTTATTAAAAGCATCCAAGTACACACCGCCAGCGGTAGGGATTCAAAGCCACCAACGGCCAGTCCCGAAAAAACAATGACAAAATCAAAAAACTAATAATATCACACATCAAAGTCATCAAACACAGGCTGATCGACTTCACCATCTACGGCCAAAATCCCAAGACCGACTTCGACCGAATCCGGCGACACCACGACGGGATTCCATTGATCCCACATGCGCGCCTTAAGGTCGAAAAATTCGGACTGCATATCTCTTTCCCGATCCAAGTTTTCCCGTCACATGGGGAATTCCTTAGCAAACGAATACCCTTCATTCTGAGTCAGGGATAACCCATGAACGATCCCACGACATTCGCGATACTCACCATGCGCTCGTTGAACAGCTTCCGCATCCGAACAACCGATTGCAAATCGCTCGCGACGAGCCTTCATCTCCTCGGCAACCTCTCGTTTGCCCGCACGACGAGCACGACGAATCCTTTGGTCAGAAAGCTCCTTGGCACGACGAGACCTGGTCACGCACTCATCCCTCACGCGAGCAACCTCCCTCGCAACAACTTCTTCGGCTTGGTTGGCCTCGACCTCTGCCCGAAGACGAACAACTTCCTTTTCGGCCATGTTCGCTCAAAACTCGGCAAGGCGAGCCTCAGCAGTGCAATTGTCCAGGGCTCGGCTCATGATAAGGAAACCCTACCAAAGAGAAGAATTAAGCGATGTCATAAAAATTGCTCGAAAAAGAAAAGGAAAACAATAAACGCACGTACCTCCTTAGCTATCTCAGACCCCCTAATAAGCTCCGGAACTTGATCATGGTCAATGTCCGGAAAATGGGAGGCCGATGATCCGCCCGCCTTCGTCCAGACGCCATCTTCCGCCTGACTATCAAGAAAATCCTTGAGAATATTATCAGGAGAAGCCGCGCGCTCAGAGTCATCGTCTTCAATTACCGGATTTTTATCCCTTCGGAAGCGTGATTTGCCACTCCCCATCGAGGGAACATGTGGAATGAACTCCCCAATAAACGGATCCTCTTCGTAAATCGAAGAATCCGCAAAAAGTCGAGATCGGAAGAGGGCAACCGCTTGACGGACACGTTGCGGAGAAAAATTGCACCAACCAACTTCACCACGTTTGAGAGAAGTGGTGATGTCCGAAAGATCCGCGGGATACGGAGGCAAAGGGTTGGTCACTGCGGAAAAACAGAAAGTCATTTAAAAAAAAAAATAATAATGAGAAGAAGAGGATTCGTGTGAACTCGAGTCGCATACCTCTCCGACCCCACGTGGTCGTAAAAAGCGGAATGCTACCCTCCTCGACCGACGCACCGTCGATACGAACGTAGAAAAAAATTTTCTTCCAAGAAGTAGAAAGCGTTGAGCAGCCCGTAACAATTTCATCACGAGGGCATAGAGTGATCCTCCGTGATCGCCCTGTGGGCTTTAACAGACCCTCGAGATGATCGACGGTAAGGGTGATTCCCTGCTCGTAACTCAGCGTCAAAAGACCAACGAGTTGCTTTAAACTTGGAGGAGTCAATTGACTGATCGATAGTCCCAGCCTGTGAAGGTAATGAACAATGATTTCCGGGATCGGAAACCATAAGTGGCACTGTTGCAAGAAAANGATACTGTTAAAAAGCGTCAAGCTCGGACGTCCGGAAATTTGATCGACGTCCGACAAAGCTGGAACCCAAGTTCCAGGCCTAGCGGACCCCGACTCGTCTCCGAGCGCCCAAAAAGCCTCGAGGTCCGCCGGATCGATTAACGGGGACGAATACTCTTCTTTCGGAGCCGAGGCTGGAGGCTGCGAACTCGTTCCCTCATAATTGTGAAAATTGGAACTAGTTGAGGAACGAGTCTTTCTTCCTGAAAACATGTTTGAAGATCTTCAGAGAAAGTGGAGAGAAAAATTTCTTGAATGAGTTGTAAAAGATGGAGTAAAGAATTCAAAATTTTACTCCATTTACTTATAGGGAAGAATTTTACTATTCATTTTTGGACTTTTGGCCATTAAAGTTCCGCCTAATTCTACCAAACTCGTCAAACGAGCTCAATCCACTCGCAAGAACCTCACGATTCTTACGAGCTGGGGGGCTAACTGTTGGGGTCAAAATCGGTACGACGGAATTAATAGCCAAAATTCCCCGCAAAAATACAAAAGGAACAGTTTTATAAAACCCGAGGAGTAGTTTTATAAAACTCAAAGTCATTGATAAAACTCGCAGACCGTTTTATAAAACTCGAAAGACCGTTTTATAAAACTCGAAATTCCGTTTTATAAAACCCGAAGATCGTTTTATAAAGCTCGATAATCATTTTATAAAACTCGAAAGGCCGTTTTATAAAACCCGAAGATCGTTTTATAAAACTCGAGAATCGTTTTATAAAACTCGAAAAGCCGTTTTATAAAACTCGAAGATCGTTTTATAAAACTCAAAAATCGTTTTATAAAACTCGAAAAGCCGTTTTATAAAACTCGAAGATCGTTTTATAAAACTCGAAGATCGTTTTATAAAACTCGAATATCGTTTTATAAAACTCGAAGATCGTTTTATGAAATCCGAAGATCGTTTTATAAAACTCGAGAATCGTTTTACGAAACCGCAAAAAACCGAAACAGCCGATAGGCGAACTAGGGCCGGCTTAGTTCGCCGATGGGCGAACTAGAGAATTCCCGGATATCCTGCGCCTCGATTTCCCGCATTCCCGATTCGAAACTTACGTCTTTCGACAAGGTCGCTTTCTAAACCATGGCCGAAACATCTCCCGTTCCATCTCGATCCGACCTACCGTTCGAGTTTTACGAAAAAAACCGTAAAACTTCGCTTTCTCGGAAAGAACTTGAGGAAATTGTATAAAACGGCAACGGTTAAACGAAACACCGAACATTGCCTAAACTATACGATTTATTCGAGATTTCTCGTTGAAATCATAAAAACGCGTTTTTAATAAAAAACGCCGAGTAAGTCGTAAAAAACGTCTTTTTAATAAAAAGTTGAGTAAATCGTAAAACCTTGCGATTAACTCGAGTAATTTATTAAAAACGACGTCAGATCAGGAGATGATCCCGTAAAAAGTCGGAACACGGTTTTACCGCAAAACGGCCTAGAAGGACCTAAAACGCGATAAAAACCCATCTCGCGATTTCAACGGAATCTAACCCGCAGATTTGATAACGTTTTGACGGTTTACTCGCAGGAGGAAAATAAAATTCAAGTTTGAAGATAAAAGGAAGGTTTGAAGAAAAATAGAATATTTCCGCGGAAGAAAAGGAAGGATCGAGAAAAATGAAAAATTCCCGATATAGTCGAATCTGGGCGAAATGGAAAGACCGAATGACCAAGGTGAGGAGTATATAAATAGGAGGTCTAGGGCAGAAGCAAGAGACACGAAATTCAGAGCTCTCACCACCAAAATTAGCATTTAGGAATATTTCCGTTTTTCTGTTAGCGAGCTGCGTCTCAATTAGGGTTTTTCGTTCTTAAGTTTTCGGCTACTCTCTTTTTGTACCAGTTCTACGCAGATTCGGAATAAGAACCTCTTTGCTCTCGATTTTTGTTTATCTTTTAATAATTCTAAGTTTTCTTGTTATCTTAATCTTCGTTGTGCGGTTCTGCAGATAGCTGGTTCCTCTGGAAAATTAGGTTTTCCTGAAGTTTCCTTATTTACGATTACTTAACAGTAGGTGGATTTCGACACCCACATCGATATATTCCTGATCATCTTCAAGAAGTCCTCTTGCATAACATGTGTCTTTATACCCAGGATATAGAACACCGTTAAAGGTTTTTATGTCCTCAACACAAGTAGGACCTCTGACAATGTTTAGCAAGACACGCAAGTAGAAAGCTTCTTCAATCTTTCGTGGAGCATAATTGATTCTTCCAATACTAAATCCTTTCTTTCTATCATGAAACTTTTTTTCATTTTTTTTCCAAGTAAACATTGTTGGAATTTCAGCTAAGGTGAGGGTCCGAGCAACTTCACTGACCTTGCACAATTCGAACCAGCCCATAAACATGGTGTTCTCAATAAGTTTTCGGCTGGTTACTTCTTCGTATGTGTCATCATCCTTAAACAAAATGATCTGTTTTCCTGGTAGGTGAAATTGAATTCTCTCAACCGGCGTGGATCTATAATGTATTGGAAACTGAAATATCCTCCAACCACCTTCACTTGCAGAGACATATCTGTAAAAGAAATTTAATTCTTAAATTTCAACACACAAAGAATAGTCATAATTGTAACAGAAGCCATAGATTCTTAGGTAATCATAATCACCTGCAGTTAAAGAAGTCTTTGATCTCATTTTTACTCTCTTCATTTGAAGCGGCATTTGTGGCAGGCTGGTCCAATGGTGAACTCTTATCTGATAAAATAGAAAAAAAATTCTTGTTAGAGCTGTTAAAGAAGAATTTCAAAACGCACTTGATCACACGAGTAGAAGAAGTATAAAATATGCAGAATAATCACCTCCTGTAACACAAGTATTCTCTTTAGGTGCATTCTTATCTGGAGGTTCAATAGCAACAGTAACACGATCTTGCCCTTTATTGATATATTTAAACAAATATTTTATAGAACCAGTCTGATTGCACCATTCCACATTAATGTGAGCACGATACCAAAGAGACAACTCCTTGTTATATGGTATGACATATGTGTTGTCGCAGTTGAAGCCTTTCTTCTCTATAAAGCCATTCCCTTCTTTTCTTCTTCTATAAACTGGAAACCCTTCTTTGTTCACTGTAGTTTTTTCAACATGACTCTTAGGATATTGCTTGGAACAAATGCCATTCTCCATGCATGGCGAATTAACATTAACAGCTCCACAAGGACCATGAATCATCATATCCTTAACTACTCAAAGCTCTGGCTCCTTTTCTTTATCTGGAATTTCTGCTGAGATGATTTTGTCAATGTCATCGGTGGTTGAAATTTTGGAATTAGGATGCATGAATAACAGTATATGGGCATGGGATAGACCACATTTCTGAAATTCAATTGTATACATTGTTGCCCAAAAAAAGCTTTGTTAGAATTGTGGTGCAACACAAAAATATTTAATGCTCGAATGATAAAAAAAAAAAATCTGACCTGAGACAGTCTTCCCTAGAAGTTGTTTATCTGTTAAATCTGACATAAGCGATTCCAGTTTGATTTTAAATATTCTGCTAAGAATCTCGGAACGATCTTCAGCAGTAAGCTTTCTCAGCTATAGATGTCTGGTGATTTCAGGGCCCTTGGGATTGCATGTAAAAGTTATAAATAGATCAGGAAACCCAAAATGCCTACATATAGCCATTGCATCTAAATACATGTTCTTCATGTATCTTGCTCCTCCATTGAAGGAGGCTGGTAGCAAATATCGACTTCCTTGCTCATGCATATCTGTTTTTCCTGCATTTCCAGCTTGCTTGATTGAGTTATAGCTGTCTGATCTGAGGCTTTTCTGGTTCATCCTTAGATAGAATAACCGATTGGACTCTATAGTTGTATAACCATCACACAAAAATTATTGAAACAATCTTCTAGATTCCAATAGAGTATGAGACTCATTCTCTCTTTCCTGTAATCGAAAAGCATACCACTGCCTCATGCTTATTGTCTTCCTCTTTAGCTTTGCCGTTGCATCTGCTGCTCTTTTTTTAATACCAAGTCTAAATCCATCTTCACCATATGTAAAGATGAGAGGATATTGAAGTGCCAGATACGCAGGATGAATTTCACTAATCCTTTTAAGCCATCCTGTTTGTTTCTCTTGCAACACAATGTCTCTCTTATCCATGTCTAAATTGAAATCTCCAGGAATTAGTGCAGCTACTTCAGATGCCGTGGGAGTGTCATATGTTCTTCCATCTTTCTCTCGACTACTAATAATGCGCATATGAAATGTCTGGTCAGGATTAGTATCAAACCGATCACGTGCTGATCTTAATTGATTGACATATGAGTTGCACTCGTTGAGCATAACCATTAGCTGCTCAATAACTTTTTTCCTAAGTTGCTCTTTCTTTGCCTTTTCAGATGATTTCTTATATTTCCTGTGATATAAAAACAAAACGTGAGCAACATATCCAAACTTTACCATAAGCTACCATAAAATAAATCTGAAACATCAAAATTACCCCACAACATCAGATCGGTTGTTAATCTCATCTTCCGTGTCCACAATATAAAGCTGACCAAACTTAGCTGAATCACCATCTGATGGCTTTAGACTACCCATCAAATGGTAGTTCTCTCCTTGAATTACTAACATCTGAGGACCAATTCCTTTCTGAACTGAGCGGTCCACTTTCCCACCAAGAGATGTAAAAGAGAAATTCATGTTGATAATTCTAATATTTTCTCGAAAATATCTACTCATTGCATCATCCCCTGTCAGCATTCGTTTCAATACGGCTGGGGATTCCTTAAGTAGTGGCAGCTGAACTTGTCCATGCCCACAACACATACAAAATTTAGGTTTGCACGCATATCTTTTTCTGTATATGCGCTCACCATACCTAATACACTCTTAGGATGCTTCTCTGGATGGATGGGATAATCCTTGCAGAAACGAATCACAAGACTCAAGTTTCTCAAGGCATGTGGATTGAATGGTGACACAAGAGGCTGCGGAAGGCTTCCTGATACTCCTAGATGGCTAGATCAGATATGACACACTGAAATAGACACCCTTAGGCTCTGGATATTACACACCAGAAGTTGGATATT
>CAKOAT010073710.1:92762-160026 GCA_932364175.1 Eruca vesicaria subsp. sativa | reverse complement strand
GATACTCCTAGATGGCTAGATCAGATATGACACACTGAAATAGACACCCTTAGGCTCTGGATATTACACACCAGAAGTTGGATATTACTCACCAACACTCTAAACTCGACAAAAGCAAGCTTAAGAGAGAAACAAAGTTTTTGAATTGAAAATGTGATATCTTATTACTGAAATTCGTCCAGCATATAAAGAGAGAGTGTCTTACATGCAAGACACCTCGAAAAATACAAGAGAAAATAAAGACAAAGGCTCCTCTTGAAAACACACAAAGACTGAAGTTTGAAAATAACATAAAAACTTAGATATAAAGATAACATAAGGTAGAAATGTGGTTGGTCTGAGATCATCAGCTAGGTGATATGTGAAGTAGTCTTGTGGCCTCGTTAAAAACCTTCCTCCAGAAAACCTCGTGGGACAAAACTGGAAGCGAGGAAAAGAGCACACACAATCCTACTTGCCTAGATGATGATCAGCTTGAATGTGGAATAGCTTGAATGATGGTTAAGATGTCTTGGATGATCAAGCTTCTGCCAAGACAAATGTATTCTTCTTGTTTCACACAATTCTTCAGTGATGCATCCTCAGCTACAAGCTCTTCGTGTTCAGGTTCATGCTCCCTTTCCTTGGTGCTTTCCATGATCACATCAATACCACATGATAGCCCCACAATGATCGCATTTGTATGTTGCATCACCTTCGTCGATGTATCCTAAATTAACCAAAAATAGATCTGAGGATTCATTGTTAAAGATCGTTTATCATGAAATATGCTTACTAAAAAATATGAATGCAATTATCATACTGTTTTTTGCCTTCGAAGAAGTAGTAGTCTTGAAGGGACCAACAGTGTTTTGTTCTTTATAGTTTTCGTGAATATCTACCCCTGATACAGACTTTGTTTCACTTTCTTCACCACTGCAATCATAATTTTGTTCTCCATATTCATCAGATGCCCCTGACATTAAGATCATTTAGTTAGAAATATCACAAATTCATATTTCTATAGTTCAAACCTTCAAGAACCTTGCGTGTTATAAGGATAGAGCACTATAAATTACCCTCGTAATCCTGATATATTGACTCATCATTGTCTTCACTCGAGTATCCATCACCATCAGGGCTTTCGACAAATTGTGCTGTGATTGATTAAAGAGATAAGTGAGTTAGACTGGATGTACTGTCTCAACATATTGCGAGACACGGCATCAGATGCAACAGTTATACCTTTTCCTTTATATGAAAATGCTATTCCTTTTCCTTTACCTGAAAACAAACAGATTTGATATATAAAAAACATGATTAAGCAAAAATGACCTCCTGCTAAAACACTATTTAAAACACTATGATTAGAAGTACCTTTTGCTGTTAATGAGGATTTAGATGAATCAAAGGTAGGAATCTGAGCAGATTTTTGTGTCTGTGTCCTTGAAGAAGTGCATGTGAAATTGGTGGTTCTGAGCACATTGACGACTTACCAAAAATAGAATCATTCGTTTTTAGCCTTTTAGCAGGAGTACACGGAATTCCTTTGAGTTGGTCACCTGTTTTAGTTCCATTAGACTCAGTGGCTCTGCCAATTCTTGTATTCTCTGTAGTTCTCTGCAAGGTAGTAGTCAGACCAGATTATTGTGTCTCTGCCTTACAGAATGAATTACATTGGTAACATCAGATAGAACACTCTCAATGCCTCTTTTCAATGGCTTCAAATTATTGTATTGAGTTGAAAAGGTTTGGGAATGCTGGTGGTCTTCTTTAGTGTCATTTAATGTTCTCTTCCTCTTAGATTTAGAACCTTGAGATATTGAGCTTGAAGGAAAAGAAATTGGTGGTGTCTGAATGTTAGATTGAGCTTTGAGATGAAAAAAAATAAACATAGTGAATATTATTTCAAAAACAAAACTACATACTCAAGTAAAACAGTAGACCACATCGACGACTTACAGTCAACAGATTCATTCCTTCTAAACCTCTTAGCAAGTGGACAGGGGTTTGTCTGAGTTACGTTTTCCTTATTAATTGCATTTCACACTGAAGTAGTAGAAATTGGAGTGGAGACCAAGTTGTCTTGTGCTTTGTTTCATATCAAATTGGTCACATGTATGAAAAACAAGAGATTATTCTTCAACTGAGTAAGAAAATACACTACAAGAAAACTAAGCCTTTACTAGGAAACTTTACTAGGAAAATAATTCCTCGTAAAAATACTACGAGTTTACTTCGAGTTTACGAGGAAACCATTTTTCCTCGTAAAGTTCTTGTATACTTACGAGAAAACAGTTTCCTCGTAAACTCGTAGTAGACTTACGTGGCCCTTACGAGGAAAAAGTTATTTTCCTCGTAAACTCATAGTAATTCCTTTCCTCGTAAAGTCCTAGTAATTGTTTACTACGAAATTAGGAGGAATGGATTTGTTATTACGAAATTAAGTGGAACTGGATAGAAAATATCGAATTTAAATAAAAACGTGTTTTGTACCTACTTTTCCTAGCAATTTCCTAGTAAATTCTCAGATTCGAAAATTTCTATAAATACCACCATATGTGATTCATTTGAAACACACCAAAAAAAAATCAGCTATAAGCTTGATCAAACACAAAAAAAATGTCCGGTCCGGGAAATATTTTCGAGTTGCGGAAGTGGATTTATTCACACAGAGATAATAACGGGAGGGTGACGAAAGAATTTCTCGAAGGGTTGGAGACATTTATGCATCAAGCAGATTCTACACCACTCCCGCAGGAAAGTGGTAAGATGTTCTGTCCTTGTCGGAAATGTTGCAATACCAAATTAGGCCCTCGTGAAAATGTTTGGAAGCATTTAGTAAATAGAAGTTTCATGCCATATTATAATATATGGTATCAACATGGAGAAGATGCTAGTTGTAGGAATGAAGGTAGCAGTAGTAATAGCAATTTTCAGATTGAACCGGTTGAGCATTTGCGTAATGAAGGTAGCAGTAGTAATAGCTATCATCACCAAGAGGAACAAATGGTAGATTGTGATAGGGTTCATGATATGGTAGGTGATGCCTTTGTTACTCATGATGATGATGAAGGTTAAGAACCTAACTTAGATGCCAAAAAGTTTTATGAAATGTTAGATGCTGCTAATGAGCCAATTTACAGTGGTTGTAGAGAAGGTCTGTCTAAATTGTCGTTGGCTGCTAGAATGATGAGTATTAAAACCGATTACAATCTACCTGGAAATTGTATGGATGCATGGGCAGACTTGTTTAAAGAGTATTTGCCAGAAGACAATGTGTCTGCTAAATCTTATTATCAGATTCAGAAATTGGTATATAGTCTTGGGTTGCCCTCGGAAATGATAGACGTTTGCATCGACAACTGCATGATTTACTGGGGAGATGATGAGAAGTTAGAAGAATGTCGATTTTGTAAGAAGCCACGATTCAAACCGCAAGGTCGAGGGCGTAATAGGGTACCGTACCAAAGGATGTGGTACCTACCAATCACAGACAGATTGAAAAGATTGTACCAATCTGAGGAGACTGCTGGAGGGATGAGATGGCACGCCGAGCATACTCAGACGGATGGAGAGATGACTCATCCATCAGATGCAAGAGCCTGGAAACATTTTAACAATGTACATCCACATTTTGCTAGCAATAGCCGGAATGTGTATCTTGGATTATGCACTGATGGATTTAATCCATTTGGAATGCCTGGGAGACAATATTCATTGTGGCCGGTCTTTCTTACACTGTATAACTTGCCACCGAAGATGTGCATGCGACGAGAGTTTCTATTTCATGAGCATATTAATACCTGGTCCAAAACATCCAAAAAGATCTCTCGACGTTTTTCTACAACCATTGATAAAAGAGTTGAAAGATTTGTGGTCAACAGGGGTGAGGACATATGATTTTTCAACGAAAACAAACTTTACGATGCGAGCGATGCTTTTGTGGACCATAAGTGAATTTTCTGCATATGGTATGTTGTCTGGGAGGACTACACATGGGAGATTAGCTTGTCTATATTGTAATGGAATGACATATGCGTTTCGGTTGAAACATGGTAGGAAGACTAGTTGGTTCGATTGTCACCGTCGATTTCTTCCCATTCACCACCCATACCGAAGAAACAAGAAATTGTTCAGGCACAAAAGGGTTGTCAGAGACACTCCTCCTCCATATTTAACTGGAGAACAAATCGAAGCGCAAATCGATTACTACTGTGCTCTGGAAACAGCTCCTCGTGGTGGGNTAGGAAGACTAGTTGGTTCGATTGTCACCGTCGATTTCTTCCCATTCACCACCCATACCGAAGAAACAAGAAATTGTTCAGGCACAAAAGGGTTGTCAGAGACACTCCTCCTCCATATTTAACTGGAGAACAAATCGAAGCGCAAATCGATTACTACTGTGCTCTGGAAACAGCTCCTCGTGGTGGGAATTGGCATGTTGCCAGTAATATGCCTAATTCTTATGGTGTTCAGCACAATTGACACAAAAGTGTATATTTTAGGAATTGCCATATTGGAAAGATCTTCTTTTGTGCAACAACCTCGATGTGATGCATATAGAGAAGAACTTTTTTGAGAAAATCATGAACACTATATTGAATGTCCCAGGGAAGACGAAAGACAACGTAAAATCAAGGTTGGACTTACCCGATATCTTCTCAAGGAGTGAGCTACATATAAAAAGCAATGGGCAAGTTCCAGTTCCAATATTCAGACTATCATCAGAAAAAAAATTCTGCGTTGCTCAACTGGGTGGCTTCAGAAGTGAAGTTCCCTGATGGGTATGTTTCAAATCTCTCAAGATGTGTTGAGAAAGGGCAAAAGTTCTCCGGGATGAAGCCATGATTGTCATGTCTTTATGCAGCGCCTACTTCCATTTGCGTTTGCGGAGCTACTGCCGGCAAAAGTACATGAAGCACTTTCAGGTAATTAATTAATATAATACGATGACATGATTAATTTATTTCTATATATATATATATATATATATATATACTTATGTGGATAATTTTTTTTCGTATATATATAAGGAATTGGAGCACCCGCACTCTTAAAGTGGAAGTTGTCCAACAACTTCATGAAAACATCCCCGTCTTAATCTGCAACTTGGAAAAATATTCCCGCCAACTTTTTTCGACGTCATGGAACACCTAGTTGTCCACCTCCCGTATGAGGCATTACTTTGTGGACCCGTGCATTATGGATGGATGTATCAGTATGAAAAGGCCATGAAAACTTTGAAAGGAAAAGCCAAAAAACTAGCAAGAGTTGAAGGTTCTATTGTTGCGGAAGTTTGACGGAAGAAACATCACATTTCACTTCGTACTACTTTGCACCGAAAGTACGTACAAGGAAACGAGCTACAAGAAGATATGATGATGGTGGTGTCGTGCCGACATATATGGAAGATGATGTTCCAAACATCTTTTGTCAAATTGGGCGATTGGGTGGGAAATTGAAAGAGGTTTGGTGGTCGAGTGATGAAGACGTCCATAGTGCACACCTTTATATTCTTCTTAATTGCGAGCATCCATTGATTGCTTATTTTCAAAGGTAAATATATAAACATACACACTTATATATATATATACATATATATATATATATATATATATATATATATATATATATTTTTTTTTTTCAATATTAAATATATAACATAACATATATGATTTTACAGTCAATTTGAGACTCAAGTCGAGGAAGCAATACGTGGTATATCGACAACTGAGTTAGACAAAAGGAAAGATCAACACTTTATCAAGTGGTTGAGGAAATATTTATTTATTTATTACTTAAATTGTATGAATACATTACCACAAAGTAAGTCTAATGTCTAATTATTTTATTTTTTGTTGCAGGTTGATTATGACGATCCTAAGTATCCCGCATGGTTTCGCGAATTACTTCAAGGTCTAGTTGCAAAGGTCACTACATCGTCGATGTATTTCACCCGAGGCTATACTTTTCATACCTATGACTATGGTAGACACCGGGCGACAAGTAATTATGGAATATGTGTGAAAGGCGAAACATATTTCTACGGGATCTTGCAGGAGATTTATGAAGTTCAATTCCCGGGTATGGGTTTGAAATGCGGTATCTTCAAGTGTGAGTGGTACGTCCCCATCGTAAACAGAGGTGTTCGGATTAACAAGAACGGTGTAGTTGATGTCAACGGTGGACGAAGGTACACCAAATTCTTTTTTTTTTTAATAACCAAGTTTCCAATATTAATTAATTTTTACGTATTGATCTTTATTTTTGTAGGTACAACAAATTCGAGCCTTTCATATTAGCTTCCCAAGCAGATCAAGTTTGCTTCATTCCATACCCTCGGATTACTACCTCGGGAATAAACATGTTAGCTGTTATCAAAGTTACACCTCGAGGACGAATAATCGCTGGAGAAGAACCACCATTACAAGAAGAAAACACCCATGAGATCGAGGAAGCTGAAGAAGAAATTGATGAGTTCCTACTCATTGATCCGCATAATCGTCAATACGAAGATGTTCCTGATCACTCAACGGACGAAGGTGTAGACGACGAGTTTTTAGAAAATGATGATGTTTCAACAGATTACGACAATGTATCCGAATGAATTATGTATGTTTATAAGTTTTTTTAATCACAAAATCAATTTGGATTATATATGTTTTAAGTTTGTTTAATCACAAAATCAATTTGCATTTGGGGTTTGGGGTTTATGTATAGAAGAGGTTAGGAGTTTGGTTGTAGAAGAGGTTATAAGTTAAGGAAGTTGTGGTTTGGGGTTTCGAGTTTAGGGATTTATAAACCCTTTCCTCATAAAGCCCTAGTAATAGAAAACACGGGCATAGCAATTTCCTCGTAATGTTCTAGTAAGACCTTACTAGGGCTTTACGAGGAAAAAAACGCGGGCATAGCTATTTCCTCGTAAAGGGTTTTCCTCGTAAAGTCCTAGTACAGCCACTACGAGGATCTTACGAGGAAATAAAAACACGGAAATAGCTATTTCCTCGTAAGGTCCTAGTAACATTACTAAGGCTTTACGAGGAAACAAAATTCCTTATATATACTCGAGCAATCCGGTTTCTCATTTGCTGGTAACCTTCTCTTTAAATCCTCTAAAGGTTCTCTCTAATCCGTAGTTAGGTGATTAGATTAGGAAATTTAGATTAGGTGGTTAGTTTAGGGAATTTAGATTATGTGGTTAGTTTAGGTAATTTAGATTAGGTGGTTAGTTTAGGTAATTTAGATTAGGTTGTTTTACTTTTATTTACTGTTTTTTTTTAATTATACGGGAATTAATGTTTTAATTTTTTTTTTTTAAATATAGATGCTTAGACAGAGCAAGCTTGCTAAGGCTGCTGCTAAGAGGACGTCATCTCTCGAGGGGATAAGCTACGGAGATATGTTTGGGCGTCAGGATGCTCCGGGTTCATCTTCGTCAGCTCCCGGTTCATCTTCGATTCCCGAGACTCAGAGAGCTTCTACGGCGTCCCGGCAACCACCTCCTCCTCCTCCTCCTCCTCCTCCTCCACCGGTTGGGGTTCATCCCGATTTGCAGGTGCCGCCGAACGCACCCTTTGCGGTGTACACGGTGGAGGATATTTTAACCCTTCCAGGCAGAGAAGGGCTGGCAGAGTTAGATCCTTACCGACGGGACGGCCAAAACATATTATGGTATGTTTTAATTTTTTAAAAGTTTTTTAATTTATTTCTTAATTAACAAAATGTTTAGAAATTAATCTAATTAATGATTTATTTTGTGTCTTTCCAGGTTTGGTCTTGACAATTGTGTCGGATCTAGCGTCACAGACTGTATCAAGGGATACTTTCCTGATCCAGCTCCAAACTGGAAGATGACGGCGAGCCACACAAAAAAGACGTGGTTCAAATCGTTCGCTGTAAGTTTAATTCGTTAATTTATTTTTAATTATTTAAAATTATTAATATAATTGAACTAATCCGTCTTTTATTTTTTCTGGTTACAGCAAAAGTATCGTTGGTCTATTGGGATTCACCAGCGAGTGAAGAAGGAGTTTGAGGCCAAGGCAAGAGCACGATTGCTCGACATGGTCTACAACTGCAAGGGCGACTATGAGGTATAGATTTATAAATTATAATATATATATAGTTTTTAAAATATTATATATGTATTGACTTTAATTCTAATTTTTTTTTAAATCAGGTGGATGGTTACGAGGCCGGGAAACCCAATTGCCTCACAACCACGGTGTGGGATGGCCTCATCAGCTATTGGGGGTTGCCGGACTCGGTCAGAACCTCAAATACAAACTCCGGGAACCACATGACCAAAGACGAGCATGGCAACACGAAGGTGCTTCACACCACGGGTCGAAAACCTCACGGGGGAGTTCGTCTAGACATGGTAAGATGATTTTTAATAACAATTTAATTTTTATTTTATTTGAATATTCCAAATTAATATTTAATTTTCTAAATTAATTTTAGGCTAAGGAGACAGGAGTTCTTCCATCTCTGAAAGACCTTTACGAGAGGATCCACCGGAACAAGGTTGGGCAGTTTGTAGATCCTGCTTCCGAGCGGATCTACAATGAGCTTGTTGCCCGAGTTGACGAACGCCAGACCCAGCTGACTCAGCAGACTTGGACTCCAGTCATATTATCCACTGTTTACGTGGATAAGATTTACGAGGAGGTAAATAATTTGTTTAACTATTAATTTTTAATATTTTTTTATATGTTTTCTTAATGTTATTAATATTTTTATTTCCAGGTCGCCCCTAGGAAAAAGAGGCATATCATCGGGATTGGCTCGGTTAACGATGTCCCTGCAGCGACATCATATTATCATTAGGAGCAGCACGATGTCAATGCTCAGCTGCGCTCGGAGTTGCAGGCGACGCAGTCTCATGTGACTTCGCTCACCGAGCATGTGACTTCTCTCACCGATGTCCTCGACATTATGGCGGTTGGAAACCCGCATGTGCAGGAGATGTTGCGTCAGAGACGGGAACGTGCAGGGATTCCAACCCAACAGCATCCACCATCACACAGCCGGCAACCAACTATGGAGAGGATTTGCCGAGCCAGGACGACGACCAGTTCGTTCAGCAATTTCATGACCAACATCCGTAGTTTTTTTTTTATTTTTAATTGTATATTAAGAATTTAAAAACTTTTTGTATATTATTTAGTTATTTATAAAATATTTTATTTTTTATTTTTTTATTTATAATTTGATTTTTTGATTTTTCAAAAATTAATTAATTATTTGTAATTATTTTTTTTAATAGGGAAAAAAACATTTCCAAGCAAAATCCTCGTAAAGGATTCCAAATAATGTCCTCGTAACAAGTTCTAGTAATTTCCTCGTAATCTATTACTACGATCTTACGAGGAAAAACTTACTATGAGCTTACGAGGAAAGCGTACGAGGTCCTTACGAGGAAAGCGTACGAGGTCCTTACGAGGAAAATATTACCACGCCTTTACGAGGAAACATTTCCTCGTAAATTCGCTAGGACCTTACGAGTAAAATGGCTTTACGATGAACGTGTTTCGAGGAAACGCGTTTCCTCGTTATTTCCTAGTAAAAGGCCATTTACTAGGAAATAACGAGGAAAAACCGTCCTAGTAATGGACGAGTTTTCTTCTAGTGATAAATCTATAATTATGCAAAAGACGACTTACACACGGTAGCTAGATTCTCGTTGTAATCCCCAGTAGTTTGATTTTTCTTTGTAGTTCGTTTCCTCTTAACGGTAGATCCAGTAGGCATAGTTTTTTTGGTTGTATCTCTCATTAATTCCTGCTGAAACCTTTCAGTATGCACAAAATCTTTAGCAGAAGATTTATAAGTGTTAGTTATAGAAATTTAGGATCATATCTTGTAGGGGATTTTGTGTGCAATTTTTTGTTTTTAAGAAATAAATATGCTTATAAATCTGGAAAATTATATATCTATTCTTTTTTTTGTGTGCTGCATATGGAAATCTTTATATCATATATATGCTAACAATTATAAATAAATTGGCAGGTTTACAGAAGACTCTTACTTAAAGAGCAAGAAATCTATCGATGAAAAGGAAACAGCAGGGTATGGAATCTCGAGCAAACATCTTCCTGCATATATCAAGCTTGATGGTAAAGTAAGTTCATTCGGATTATTACCAAGTATCTATAGATTTATAAGTTAACTGCAAAATGGTAGTTAGGGAAATATTGTTTATATGCATTTGATCTAATTTGTTGTTTGGTTGCTAAATCTTATAAGATGAGTATGAGTTTAGTACATAATTGAAGTAAATAATAGATTATGCTTATGCAATAAACTTAACTATTAGGTAGAAAATAAATTGAAGATAACTATTATCAACCAAACACAAATATAGAATAAAATATAATCTGAAGCATACTTTATTATAAGTAGTTCAAAGAAAACAATGACAACAGTTTTAAAAAAGCCAAACAGTAATTAAGAAAAACAAAATCTTATAGTATCTCTGATCACAATAATTTTATAATTTTAAATATATTACGAAAATTATATTTTGATTTTTGTACAATTTAAAAGCTTTAGTGCAATTGCAGATTCTGTTATTTAGTCCTACTGGTTAGGCAATTATCAAATTAAGTGGTTGTTTATACAAAATCTTTTTAGGTTGGAATCATGTATATATGACATAGATTACATCCATCTGGTTGTGAGCTCCAAGAAAAATTTCTTAGTAATGGCGTCTCAAAGGTACTTTACTGAGCTGTTAGATGAGTGGTTTCTGGTTAGCAATTATCAAATTGAGTTTAACTGATTGACATGAGTTTTAGTAATAACCAAGTTTAGCTTTATTAGAAGCAAGATTGAATAAAAAGAATTGAAATAACAAAGCAAATTTGAAAAAGAAACTGTAAAATCTCGAAACAACATGACTAAAAAATAAAGCTAAACTTCCTTTGTGTACTCCAGTTTCAAAATCTACAGCATAACTTCTTGGCTGGAGAATTCGTGTCATTAAGATCAGTATCTCCTTCCTTGCGCTTAGATGAAGAAGAACTGGAACCAACTCCTTTCTCATAGTCTTTGTTATGATCAATCATCTAGACAACAATTAAATAGTTCTAGTCAAGTACTAAACAATCCTTCTCATTAATAAGTCAAGTAGTAAACATAACAAACGTGGTACCTCGCAGGAAGTCGAAGAAGGCTCGGTGACGATAGTACTATCTATGATGGAAATCTTGAATGGATGGCTGGTTCTTCTGTAAAACCCTATAGCTGGGATCAGGGAGAAATTCTCGACGACCCTCCATTCACCAACATGCAAATCCTTAACACGATCAACGAAGAGACTCTTACAGATACAATGTATGCTGGTTCCCTACCATATAAATAATTGTAAGTGCAGGTATAGTAGTAGATTTCCAATTAATTATAGTGCACAAATAGGTTAAAAAGAAAGACATACCATTTTATCTTCGAGTATGAACTCCAATGTGTCTCCTTCAGAACAGTTTGAGAGTTGTGTCCACTTCTGAATAACTTTAACTTCAATCTTCCAAGAAATTTTAAATGGTTTGAGATTGCTCACGAAACTGATTTTTCTGTTTGTAACCATAGCCATAGTATTCTCTTATTTGCCATGAGGTGTGGAGAATGCTAGCTTATATAGGGGGCAAACAATCTAGGTTTGAAGGACTTTTTGCGTGCAACCATATTTTGCAGAAAGGAGAATATTTAGGATTCTATAAATCTTTTTTGTTATATTGGTATTCCAGATTTAGGTAAATAATAAGTTTTGTATTTCTTTGTATAAAAGAGATATCTTAGAAAGATAGGGTGCCGGAACGAAATACTTGTGAAGGACGTTTAAATCTCAAATCTCAAATCTCAAAATTAAACGTAATCACATGTATATTACTTATGCTAACAATATATCTTTTAAACCCGACTATTAAAAACTTTTCTTACTCTTTTTTTAAAATTATTTATAGGTAATGGGTTGGTTTTTCAAATCACATAGAGCTGAAGGGATGGCGGTCATATCTGCAACATATTATACAAACGGCCTAAAAAGGCATATTCCTCGAGCGCCATTATAACAGTTAGATTAAAATAGAATTCAGTTGTTTTGAATGTTATCAATAACAAACAAAACAATAGAAATCATTTGTCTGTGAAAATTAGTTTAGTTACACCATTTTATAGGCAACATATTATTAAAAATGAAAATATATATTTTATCTAATAAATATTATTTGAAAATGAAAATATGTTTGGTTTTCTTTTGTAATTTGCAACAATTTCTTAAACTTAACAAAACCTTCATTAGTAGGACAAATAAAAACGAAACACCAACTTCAATATAAAAAAACGTGTCTTAATAATTATTGAAAGCAAAAACCAAACATAAGATAAAACATTAAGAAACAACATTCGCAGGAAACAAACAGTAGATTATTCAACTAAACTTTTCACAGGATATCAGTTGCAATGTTATAAAATAGCTTAACCCTTTTGTATTGGTAACACTCCTTGCACACTTGGTTCATGTCATCGAGATTGCAGTTTCCCCGTGGCTCAATGTTAACCATACTAATATAGTACAGTTGCTTCCGAGTAACAGGGATTGATCTTAGTGAGTACTTGATTCTCTCCCAGCATTGATTTTTGAGGTTGAAATATTTTCTTCCCATTTTAGCATATCCAAATACTTTAGACCTTTTAGATAGTGACCTCTTGCCCTTAGTAACACACCGTAGAGATAGATACCATCTGCATAGCCCGCCTTGGCTGATTTGCGTAGATGGTGTAACCCTCTATGTTTATCGTCGTGGATAAAGTATTTTAGAATACCCTCGATATAGTGAGCCTCGGTGTTCCCATTCTCTAAGCAGAGATCCTTCAACTTGAAGTGGTCGCTGAGCATTTGACGTGGTTCCGAAACAAAATAACTCAGGTTCAAGTTTCGGAAATAGGTGATGGGAGATGTGTTCGAGTGGTGGTCTTCGTTGGAGGCAACACTCTCCTCATCTGATGCCATCTTATTAAGGCCTCTCTCTTAGTGTGTTTTTTTTGGGTGCTTATTTCTCACTCTCAATTTTCTTCATAATGCTATGAATCGAGATTATTGATAGCTTTAATAAGGGTGAGCCTTATGCAAGTTAAGGCTGTCAGAATGCAGGAATATTTTGAAACCACAACATAGCACTGTTGTGGAAGGTGTTGTCATACATCTGAAAAAGAAATAAGGCTGCAGCTCTATGTGTTGTCAGCTCAGAACCAATAAAAATGATCTTGCTTTTTGAATATAATAATATAGAGTCATAGCTATATTTTCAATAATTCTTAAAAAATAAGGCTGCAGCTCTATGTGTTGTCAGCTCAGAACCAATAAAAGATTAGTTTAGTTATACCATTTTATAGGCAACAGATATTCTTTAAAAATGAAATTGATTTTGTGTGCAATTCTTAAGTAATAAATATGCTTATAAATCAGCAAAATTATATATCTCTACTTTTTTATGTGCTGCATATGGAAATCATTATATCGTATATATGCTAACATTTATAAATAAATTGGCAGGTTAACAGAAGAATTTAATTAAAGAGCAAGAAATCTGTCGATGAAAAGGAAACAGGAGGGTATCGAATCTCGAGCAAACATCTTCCTGCATATATCAAACTTGATGGTCAAGTTAGTTCATTCTGATTATTACCAAGTATCTATAGATTTATAAGTTAACTGAAAAATGGTAGTTAGGGAACTATTGTTTGTATGCATTTGATCTAATTGTTGTTTGGTTGCTAAATCTTATAAGATGAATATGAGTTTAGTACATAATTGAAGTAAATAATAAATTATGCTTATGCAATAAACTTAACTATTAGGTAACAAACAGATTCAGATAACTATTATCAACCAAACACAAATATAGAATAAAATATAATCTGAAGCATACTTTATTATAAGTAGTTCAAAGAAAACAATGACATAAAGTTTAAAAAAGCCAAACAATAATTAAGAAAAACCTAAAACCAAATTGCTTCAGAAGATTATAAAAACATAAAACCAAAAAAAACCACATAGAACCATCAGAATCCACGTCTTAGTTGTCCTTGCTTGTTTCAGCCTCCCAATCATTTATCTTCTCCACCTTGATAGTTTTTGGGCACGGTTTCTTGGATGTCGAAGTTAAATCTGCTTCTCCTTCAGTCCACGTTTCCTTTCGCTTTGGGGATGGTGTGGACATTCCATCAGTGTGTTCTGGAGTGAGATTAACAGAGGTCTAAAATATGTAACAAAAAAAACATTATAGTAAGCCTTTTTATCCATAAAATTAACTACCAGTTACTATCATCTACATTAGATAAATAACAGACAAATTAAGACTACCTCTTCACCACTTGTAAGAGCCAAAACCGGATCAGATTGAGAGTTCTCGAGACTGATTGAATCAGTTAAAGCAACCATTCTGTCTTTGTAGATTTTCCCAACCTTGTAGAGCTCAATCCATAAGATACATGCTCTTTTTCCACAGAGATCCCAAATGTGAATGTCTTCCCAACAACAGCAACGATGGCGTCAGGCATGTCTGTAGGATCCTCAAGCTAAATCACAAAAATAATCGTTAATGATATTTGTAACAAACTGCGTTAGTGATAAAAAAGTGCATTTAAGTATATACCTCATCGAATGATCCATTCATAAGCTTTGTTGCTGATTCAACAATCATTCCTTTGGCAACCAAGTCAAGAAGCACCAATTTTGTTTCCCCTGTATCATCCTTAACCATAAAATGCACCTTAAACCTACAAACAGTAAATGAGAGTGTAATTATTAATGCTTTAAGATCTAATCAGTTACCAAAAGTAACAAAAAGACTTACCTTGGCGACACATTGGAGACATTCTCTTTACACACCTCACACCACCAGATATGAGTAGTTATCTCTTTACCATTTATATTTTTCACTAAAGTGCCCACTTTTACCACCTTTTTGTTGCATATGCAACAACCAAAATAATATCAACCCCAGTCGGAGTCAATTTCATAGACAGTGCATGTGACCAAGCACTTTTCAACCTGATAACCACTTGATTGATCAGTGAATATAACTGAGCTTATTTTAAAGTAAATCAAGTCATGTACCTGAGTTGAATCAAGTAGTTCACGAATGGTTCTTCTTGGAAAGAGTAACCATTTATCACGCTTGTCTTGGATACTTTTCATCTCATCCAACTCAAGTTTCTCATCATGAGACTCCCAGACGGCGAGGGTTTTGTCCTCATCCCCAAACCTAAAAATGGGTCAAAACAACATAATGAAATCAGTTTCATTATGTTGAATACATGACACTGCACAAAACAGAGAATATTTATGATGAATGATAACACAACATTTGTTTGAAGGCAGCAGTCTCTGGAATCTCAGGATTAAGCAAAAGTTGTGATACCTCAAATGCATTGGTGATTTGGAGTTCACCTGATCAAATCTCAAGATAGTGAGTATATTATCCTTCGTCTAACATCCCACATAAACATAATAGATGAATAAAATAACTTTAAATCTCGCGATCTTGGCAAACCTGATCAGACATATGGGTTTTCCCTCTTCGTCTTTACTACAACCCTCATATAGGATCTCAGCGAATTTTCCCCAGAGGCAGCAGGGAACACGAGAGTCACTATTATGGAGAGTAGAATTCGAATTAAATGACTATGAACTTCAAGATAATAAGCTTTGAGTTGAGAAAAACTTACTTGATGTCACTGAGTGTAAACTCCACTTTCCTTATCGGTTTCCCTGCGACTTGGATTGTTTCAAGCTCTCCCAAGTCGACAACCTGATCAATCACATCTGCAAAATAATTTTAAAGAATTAGAGTTACATGTTATTGTTAAATATAATAAAAAAAATTTTGATTTTTAAATTACCAATGAGAAAACTTGTGTTGAGTGATCCACTCAAAATGGACTGAAAGTCCACCAAACTTAAGAACATATCTTCATTCACTTCAGAAGACCTCGTGATTGTTGTACTCTGAAGGATACTCATCTTGTAGGAATGATCAGTTGCTCGATAGGATCCAGTTGCGCCACTGAGGCTGAAATTCTGAATCTGTCTCCGTGCTCCAACAGGAAGAAGGCGTCCTTTACTCTCCATGTAAGTTTTCTTGCAAGAAGCATGGATTTTATTCCCATAGTATATGCATTAAACATTGAATAATAAACTGTTAGAGATCACAACTCAAAGCTATAAACATTCAATCTATACTATAAACACAACACGTATATTTAAAAAACTCACATGCTCATCGGATAGCACAACCTCAAGGCTGTCTCCGTGCACTGCATTGTATTTCTTCCAAGTGTGCAATACTTTCACATGCACTTTCAAACCACTTTTGAAGGGTTTCACATCTTTCAAAGAAGTTACTTTCATTATGGAAGACATTTTTGCGTTGTTTTGAAAATTGTAGCTGTGAGGAGGACAATGTGAGGAAACTGACATACTCTATCGATCTATATATACTAATATTTAGTATTAGGTTAAACTCAGGTCTCAAACCGTCGGATAAAATGGAATATAGCATATTCGATTTCAGTTATGGAAAAGATTTAGAGTAATGATCAAGCAAATATATTTACAGATATATTGTTAGTTAAGATTTTACATATATAAATCGAGAATAAGAATTTTTTGTTACTATATGTATCCTTGATTAGCAAGCAAAACATTTTATTACTGTTAATTAACAGAAGACCTAATTTATTACTGCTATAAATTTCAGTGTTGGAAAAAGAGTAGTGATCAAGCAAATCTATTTAAATTTAAAGATATATTGTTAGTTAAGATTTTACATATATGTACAATTCGGAAAAAAAATCTACTCTTAATATCAACGATATAAATCCGAACGTATTAATATGCTTCATGGCCAAGCTAAAAAATTAGATAGGATTCTCGAATTAATTATTGTATATACTCATGGAGAATATTTACATATCTTATGAATATTTATATTTTTAGTTGGTACAGATATTGTTGGTAAATCTACAATCTACTGTTGCAAATTTTATTGAGTAGTTATTAGGTATTCTTTATGGTCAAGCTAAACGATTTAAACCATTTTAAATGATTTTAAATATAAGTTGTGGATATTATCCACAACCATAAGTAACAGCTCTTAATAAATTAATAATTAAACATTGGAATCGAATTTTACCAGTATCTATAACTTTAGATTTTAATTTATGCAGAAAATCAAATATTGCTAACAGCTCGAAAAAATAGTAGAATAAACCATTGGAATGTCTCAAAATTAAGTATGTAAGAGTTATGGTTATTGATATACATAGTTTGGGGTTTAGGGGTTGATTGAAAGGGTTTAGAGTTAGGTGGCGAACAAAACCATCACTGTGTGGGTTTCGTTTAAAGTTTATAGTATATATGAGTTTAGGTATGTTGGTGGTATAGATTTAAATAAACTATAGTTAATGTTTTGGAAAAACTATACATGATTGATATATGAATAGTTTTTTTGTGTATGAAATGTTGTTATGTACGTGTGGGAAAGTAATATTAA
The DNA here is from genome assembly GCA_932364175.1 of Eruca vesicaria subsp. sativa. Classification (NCBI taxonomy): domain Eukaryota; kingdom Viridiplantae; phylum Streptophyta; class Magnoliopsida; order Brassicales; family Brassicaceae; genus Eruca; species Eruca vesicaria. The sequence continues at coordinate 142,486 of CAKOAT010073710.1, read as the reverse complement.
TAACAAAGAGCCAGAACAATAGGCAGAAATCGAAAGGGTATAAATAACAGAAATGCCCTTAATGACCAAGGCGATTTGTATGGAAAAGCAGTGGCATAGATTGTAAATAAAAGGGTAATATAGGGGGGAAAATAGATAGGATCCTGATTTAATAGTATAGATTTGTAGATACTGTTACACTTAAAGAGTTGATCAAATATAGCATTGGAAATAAAGAAGGTAAAAGAATAACACAAAAAAAATATAGATTTACATAAAAAGAGAAAAACTGAGAAATGCAAAAGATATTAACGTATAAACTATCTACAAATTAATGTTGATATTTTATTATACAAGATATATTTTCCTAAATTAGTATTCCATATATAATGATATTTTTGGGTTTTAGTGAAAACAATTGATAAATAACAGTCATCTTGTGTCCATATTGGACTGTTGTAAAATATAAGTACTAATATTTTATAACCTTCACAATAATATTTATTTCCGTTGTGAAGTATATAATTCTAAAAATAACAGTTTTGTTCATTTTAGTTATAAAACAATGCCCCGTCCCCATGCTTTAGCACGGGAGATGCTCTAGTAGTTAATAAGTTCTTTTTCTAGAGCTAGTCAATCTCCTTTACACTTGAGAATTGATATCTTTATTGGACAATATAATGTATGCGTAACTTAAGAAAGTTAATATCACATTTGCCAGGGATGAGTTTTAATTGGTGAACTAGATTTTGACCCGCGCAACCGCGCGGATGTTTGTTTTCGTTTATAGTTAGTTAAACAAACATTTTGTTTTCATTTGTAAAATTGATATATATTATAGTAATCACATATTTACGATATGTATAGTAAATTTTTTTCAAACATAATAATATTATATAATATTTGTTTTAATCAAATAGATTGTTTCAAATTTTTTTATATTATATATGTTTTTCAAACATGTGTTTGTTTCTTTTACTATATTTTATTGTTTGTTAAATTGGAATTTCATTTTTAGATAAAGTAATATAAATAGAGCTTGATTAAATATTAGTATACTTTAATTTGCAAAGATAATATAAACTTCAAAACTTTTTTGCTAAAAACTAAACTTATAACTTCATAAATTAATATTATAAAGAATTTTATTAAAAAAGATTTTTTAAACAATTTCTTTTTTAAAACAATATAATTTTAAAATTTTACATCGAAATAAATTTATCTATTATATATAGCGTGCAAATTTTGTTAGTGTATATAAATATTCCATATTACAAATCTGTGATTTTTGTTAATATATTGTGGATACATTTAACTATTATTGACATATTTCCTTATAAATAATAGAAGATTCCTAAACTTATATCTATTGATATATTTTGCATGACTAAATTGGAAGGTGTGGGGTAATTTACCAAAACCAAATTGTTAAGTGTATATTTGTTATTATAGATATGGTTTTTCATAAGATATAATAATGATAAGATTATTAGAGAGTTAATGTAACATGATTTTCTAGTAATAGTCTATTTTTTTAAAAAATCACACATGAAATCAAGTCATGACTTCTGTTTTAATATATAAGATATAATTTCAGAACCAGAAGATGATCAGAATTTGTAAACTATTGGGAAGGTATGAAGACCTTGAAAGAGAGTTATGTAGCTGAGAGCAGATTTATATACCACTGACACATAATTTACGAACAGACAATCTTGCAAGGAATACCAGAAAGCAGTCGTCACTTTTCGTCCATATGGATGTATAGCTACCAGTTTGGTTTGAATAATCTATCTGAGTATGTTTAAGTTTATGATAAAAAAAGATTTTTTTCTTCTAGATGCAGAATTTTTTTATAAAATAAAATAAATCAAAACCGTAAAAATAATGTGTGGAAAAATAAATATAAACTAAATTTTGGTCCGCGCTTAGAAAGCGCGGATTTTGATTTTTACCTTTTATAAAAAAATTATTTAATGACGTTGGTAAACAGACGATTTTTAAATATTTTTAGGCTCCAACAAACATATCTGGACCTTGAATGATCCTACCCGACACCGTCCGTAAATTCATATATACCGATTAAAACTATTTTAAATCCCATTAAAAATACAAATAAAAAATATAATATTTCTAAAATTAAAATTTTATATGCAATCGTACATAAAATTGAAAAAGAATTATTAAATTTGTATTTTTGTACTTTGGAGATTTTTTACTATTCAAAAAGATATTAGAGAAAAACAAAATTTATTTATATGACAATAATATTTTTTTATTTATATTGTCTGTGGAATAAACAATAATGTTGGAACGTATAAGAAATATTTAAAAATATTTATTTGTTACTATTGGGAATATATAAATTTAGATCGTTAGAGAAAATTAAGATATGTTAACAACCTAGTTTTAAAAAAATTGGTTAGATAAGTTAAGATCTGGAAACATTAATATTTGTTCCTATAAATAATATCAATTTATAAAAAGAAATCATTAGTAATTGTCCATTTAAATTCTTACTATAAATAAGGCGACAATCTAGGGTAGTTATGTTATTAGTATTAATGTATTACGCTAAAAGATAATGTTGTAAAGACGTATCTTATACAATAAACTTGAGTTTAGTCTCTTCTCATGCTGCCACATCATCTTTGAGCATGGGGAAAATTTTGCCACATCAGGACCAAAAATGTCTTTTTATTTGGTTCTTGATTTAGTGTGGGCTTATAAAACAAAAACAAATTGAAACCCATGCTAATTAGGGGTTTAGTATGTCTTCTCCACATAAATATTCTCCGTCTCGCAGCCGTTTCAACTTACGCACACGAATAGCTCACCGTTACGTCTTCATCATCCATTAAAATCTCTTTTCTTTCTTCCTTTAATTTAACGTGGTTAACCCACTCTTCCAACTATGAAGTAGTCAATCGACCTCACCGCATTTCTAAAGTAACCGACTAAAGCTAAGCGTTGTAGCAATAATACTATTTCCGTACAGTTCAGTGATAGGCTTTTCGACCATGTCAGGCGATTCTAAGATGACTGATCTGCTCCTATATGTTTGAGACCCTCTTCACTTGCTAAAAATTCTCTTCTTACGTATGGATCTGTTTGGTCATTTGTTTTCTCATTTATTTATCACTGCTATCACAAAGATTGAAAATTTTATGTTGTCCCTGTGTCGTAGATCATTTTGTTTGACGTGTGATTTGCAAATTTCTCAGACTATTCTCAAATTTACAATCTTGAGAAGGAATCGCAAGAGCCCGCAGACTACTCAAGTGTAAGATTTTGTTTGTAGTTAGCTTAATAATGTCTTCTTACTTGTGAGTTGTGACTCTCAGCGAGCTTTCTTTTTATTCCTAACTAATCAAAAAAGCATTTCCATGTTTGATTTCTCTGCTTCAGCTATGTTTTTTATCACGATGTTTGAGGAAGTACGTGAATGCAAATGTCTGGATGTTCGATTATCTTTCTCTCACTGTTCTCATGGAGATTCATGTAAGCTCTTCTTTCAAGCTGGTATTTCAAACGTATTTTTTTTAACAACACCGTTTAACTTCATCATTTCTTTCAGTTTCAGTTTTTTTTTTTTTTTTTGCGTGGATTACATTTTCCGCATATTCTTGTGCTGAAAGCAGTGATGGAATGACCGAGAGCACAAGGATGTAAAATGCAGTTACCTGCCTACATTGGGGGTAAGCGTTGAGAGTGAAATGACGAACCGTGGAGCAACAAGTTTTAGAGGTATGTAATTTACTAAAACACAAAGCAACACTTTGGTCTTAGTTGATTTTCTCGAGTAATGTATTTTTCAAGCTTTTCTCTGACTGAATTTCATGTTTTGCAATCCAATTCTGTTTTAGAATCTTCTGGGGAAGCACGACCCGATGGAAACAATAAGTCATGACGGAGTGCATGAGTCTCAAAGTTTGTTAATTCGTCTTTTTTTTTTTGTATTCCATTGAACCTAGACTTATGATACCTAGACAAACCTCATGTTGCAATCGTTTTGGTAATTTTGTGGAAGCTAAATTCGAAGAAAGAGGAAGCATCTCGGTAACTGCTATCAGTACATCTTTGCTAGAGAGGTCGCAGGTTTGTGAAGATGCGTACTCTGAAAGAAACTATCATTTCTTTAAAACGTATGTGCTGCACCAGAACATGTCATATGCCGCATCTATTCTTTGGCGTTGTAAGGTTGGATTAAGAGAGCATGTATGCGCTGGATATGCTTGATAATTCCAAGGAATACGTAGATACAGGGATAGGTATGTACGTTGTTGAGATCTGATTCTGAAGCTCAGGTGCTTTCCTTTTAAATTGGTTATTACCGCCCTTAGACATAAGAATAATTCTACTTACATTTTACATTTGCAGGATGTAATCTTTCGTGTAGTCTTTCCCTTTTGAATCTAATTTAACATTGGCATGTAGTAACAACGTTCTAAATAATATTATAGTAGTCTATTAAATATAGCAATTGGCTGAGACGGTTAATCAAATATAGCTAGCAATTCTCTTAAATAGATTTTGAACACAAAATCAGGAATCCATAGAAGAGAGAACACGAAATGATGTTACTGGCTCCTTTTATTGGTTATTATAGTGACATGCCAACTTTATAGAAGAAACGATGGAGAAATGAAAAACTCAGTTGTTATAATGAAAAAGTAAAATAGAGAAACTTGGGTGTGAGAGCAATCTTATTAATAGGGAATTCGTCGGTTAATATAGTAATAAATTATTGATTAAGGAATCTTGAGTTTTTGTAATTCATTTTATAAATAAGTGAAGGCAAATTTATGTTTAAAGGAGATTTATATAGTTAATTATCAATTAGTGTATTTTGTCAAATTTTATAATAAAAAAATTTAGTGTATTTTTTTCAAATCTTACACATAATTTTGCATGCCGATTTTCTCTGAATTCCTTATGTGCTACTCTCTTTCATTTTAACACGGAGAATAAGCAAGTGTCTATGAAAATTAGGTTATCACTTTTTCATACTAAAATACTAAATAAGCTAAACTAATATTACATTATTCTTTCTTTTATACTATACTTTTTCTGTACTACACTTAAAACACATTTAAATTGGGGAAGGGAAAACTTATCAGCAACTCAGTTATATGTTTGTTTTCAAATAATACATATATTATCCTTCTGATTCTAGATAACTTTTCAGAACTCTCATTCAAAAAATATATGAGATGAACTAGGGAATAATGATTCACACAGTATATATAAATATTCTTCAAAATAAAAAAAAAATATTAACAAAATTCAGAACTAAAAAAAATAGAGACACAAAAGCACAACTGAAAAAGCGTTGAGGGTAGAAATGGTCTATATATATTACCAAAACTTACAATCTAAATAATTAAATTTTCAGATCAATTTTTTTCATAATTAACCGACAAACCACTAGTTTATATAGAAAGAAGCATTTTCTTATTCATTAGAGTGACATGTCACTAATTGAGCAATTGTTTTCATGACACTTAGCAGACTCTTAAACAATGTGTTTTGGTATGTGGTTTCTATTGGGGTTTTAGGGAAAATCTCCAAAATAGCACATTTCTAAGTTTACTTCACAAAAATAGCACTCAAAAACGAAAATAACCAAAATAGCATTTTATCTTTTGAAATTTTTTTAAAAATTTATTTTTCAAAAATTGAAATCTTATCCCCAAAACTCCACTCCCCAACTCTAAACCCTAAAACCTAAATTCTAAACCCAAAACCCTAAACTCTAAACCCTAAACCCTAAATCCTAAATCCCACCCCTTAACTCTAAACCCTAATATCTAAATTAATTTATCATTGGGACATAGGTGTATATTTCTCTCTCTTGATAAAACATTAAGTGCTATTTTGGTCATTTTTATTCTTAAGTACTATATTTGTGACAAAAACTTTTTTAGTGCTATCCTAGTCATTTTTATCGGGTTTTTATGGCCTTAATTATGATAGCTCGGCCTGGTCACCGCACATCCTAAGCCACTCACCAGAACTTGGGTTAGCCGTCCTCTACCTTCGTTGATGTCGAGATCAATCTTCAGAAGTTTCCATGGCGTGTAAATATTCAGACTTTTTGTTCTGTATGTTGATTGTTTTCCAGTTTCCGACCAAGATTAATACTTTTCTCATCGTCGTATGTGTCACTGTTACAGTCGATGATTATGCAAGCCACCATCAATGCTAATCATGTTCCCACTTTCTGGTCAAGACTGATAATAGGACTTTTCAAGGCTCCTTAATCAAATGATGTAGTATAAGAGATGTCGAACCAGTTCTAAGTGATCCTAAAGCAAAGGGAATGCAAGACCATGCTCAATCTAAATGCAACCAATTAATGAGATGATATTGAATTAGAATACTACTAAAATTCAATAAGGGATGATCTTTCTTTCTCAAAATGAAGCAATAGGACTCACGGGACTAGAAATTTGATCTTGGGTGATGTAGATCCAATCTAAAGATGGCAAGCTAGCAATCATACACTTACCTTATGCCTAGACACAATCCTAAACAAGCTTTATCTCTAGATAAATGTTCTTTTACTAAAGCAACTCAAGCATCTAATCTCTTACTAAAGCAACTCAAGCATCTAATCTCTTAGGTTGAATATTACTAAAGCAAACATGGAGAACAAGTCTAATGGCAATCTTAACTTCTTTAACAACTAATCTCTTAGGTAAAGCAAGTTAAAAGCATTGAAGAGTTGGTTCAGACATTTCATCATACACCTTGTGGGCAGGAAATGCCTAGAGATCCATTTTAGTATGATCAAGACTAAAATGGCATTGAGAACCCTCAACAAGCAAGGAAACAATTAAATCTAACACTAAACATCCTAGATCTTCTATAATCACCCTTAATCACTCTAGCCCATGAATCCAAAAGGAGTCTACTCACTAATCTTCATGATTAACCTTAAACTCATGGTTGATTTAAGAGAAATCATGTTGAGAAGCAAGTTTAATCAAACAACCACAAAGAAATAAGAAGAAAAGAAACTAAAGATTCAATCCTTCTTCAAGGTTTGAATGTGTTCTTAGAGAGAAAAGAAGATAATCTCTGAAATTAGGTTTACAAAGTATTTTTAGAAGCTGGAAAAATGAGGGTACAATGGTAAATATGTCTGGTCAAACTTGTATATTGACTTTCTGAACGCTCGCAGCTGTTTGTTGAACCAGCTCCACAAGGCAGCTGTGGCGTTCAGCTGTTTCCCACCTTCGTCTCATGGCCGCTGCATAGTCCATAAATTGGACAGGGACTTGGGTTATTTCCCAGCTGTTTGTGGCCACAACGACTGCTCGAAACAGCTCTATCTGACCTCTGGGACACTTGAAACTCCATGAAATCCCTCCAAAACATCAATCTTGCCTCCAAAACATCCATCTTGCCTCCAAAGTCACCACTTGGCATCTTCATCACCTAATAAGGAAATATGAAATAGAATGCAACCTAAACATATCTAAATGCTATACTAAATGATCAAAAAGTGCAAGAATGGATGATTAAAACAATTCAAATATGCAAGATATCAAAGACTCACCGCCGGCTCGATGTTCTCCGCTTCTGGTTTAGATGTGTGTCGATGTGCCCAAAACTTCAGGCTTACTGACTCAAACCTAATGATTCGGTTTAGCGACTCAACCCGGTTCGAAGAGATAACCGAATCGGTCTCACCATTGCCTGCAGAGGGGTTCCGGTTTCGTAACCAAGCCGAGCTAATTGAATAGGCTAACACAAGTTCTCAGCTTCCAGGTATATATAATGTCTCAGTTCATTAATTTATTCTGAGAAAATATGCGTATTAGACTTCCTTTGTCGACGTCATAGGCAAGCTCACATCTGTGAACGATCCTACGGAGAGGAAAAACCATGTCATGGTGACTATAAAGCTGGAAAAATAAAACTTCATGTTTCCGATATCTGCCTTACACCATACGCCTACTCATTGGTTTTTGCATATGATGAAATGCTGTGTTTTTTTTAATAAAACAGTGATGTGTCTGTTACATTGAGCCTGTTCGATGCTCAAGCTGTGGCTTTCCACAACAGACTCGAAGAAATGCGTGTTGACCGAAGAATGGTTGCTGCTACGAGTATTAATACTAAGATGGTTGGAGGTATTATGTCGTATCAGTATATTACGTGATCTACTAAACTACTCCTTAACCATGAGGAGAATAACAATCTAACTATCTTTATGTAGGACGTTTGTTCCGTAATGCTATCTCAGGGACCCACATTCACTTCGACAAGGGAACAACAGCTGGAGAAGTCTATTTCTACAGGTAAGATATTTGTAAAGTATAAAATATGTGCAGTCACATATGGTTTTGCTCACATTTCATCTCTTTAATTATAGGCTGGTCGCAAGGGACACTGGACTTCCCCCTGCAGCCCCTCTTCTGAGAGGATATGCTAAGGTGGAGGCCATCACCGTATCTGAGCTCAATAGTTTTATCATAACTGCTCCATCTCAGGTATAACTACTATAGTCTTTGTACTTTTCACATCTCTGGTGAAAACACATACAGTGAACATTCTATGTTATTGGTAGGATATTGATTTCATATGCACTGGGCATGTAACTCGCATTGACGTTAACAAAGGGTGGTGTTACATTGCGTGCTCTAACTGCAGCAAAAAAGCTGGAACGCACCGTCACCTCTTTCACCTGTAGGACGTGTGACAATTCCCATGCTGTTGGCTCTCTTCGGTATGTAGCACCTAACCATCACATTTCCTTCCTTTCCATATGTCTGCATACAACTAACGATAGTTTGTTTGTGATGTGTGGGTGTTTTCCTTTAGCTATCGTGTTGAGATGTCCATATCAGATGCTAATGGAGAAAATGTGTTTGTTTGCTTTGATGGTGTGATGACAAAGTTGCATAACCTCAAAGCAAGCGATGCTGCTGAAATGCTGGTAAGAGCCACCTATACTTCCACGTCCCTGGTCAAATCATATTCCTCCCCTAACTATCAAAGTTTCCTTTGTTCAAAAGGCTGCAGACGGTGTAAACCCAGAAGAGACACAGCTGCCTCCGTTCATTGGAGATATGGAAGGGAAGACATACACTTTCCAAGGCAGGGTCAGTGCGTATAACTTCACGCCTAACCATAAGACATTCACTATCACACGTATCATCGATGAGCGTGACCGTGTTCCAAACCCTGACTTCAGCGACAATGTATGTGGAGTTATTTTAAATTTCACTTATAGAATGTCTATGATATGAATATAAACTAAATGTCCCAGGGAGGCAACAATGATGACAGGAACGACAACACAGATGGCAGACCAGTCTCAGTTAGTATGGAGATTGGAGGGAGCATTGGCAAAGCGACCCCTAATGCTGCTGCAACTCTCACTAATGTTGAGCCAGAACAGTTGGGAAGCTCAAGTCTGGAGGTGGTGGAGAAGGCGCGTATCGCTTTGTTTTGGAGTTTGAGGATCAGTCTCTGCTTCTCTTTTTCTTTGTACTACTAATGCATCGTTTTCCTTTTTTTTATAGTCCATCTCCATGTCGTTTCCAACGACTGGTGTGGTGTATCGTTGTTTAAACACGTTTGGGTTACTTATATAAGAAGTCCCTTTGGTCCTATAATAGAAACTTTCAAGTTTACATATATTAAAAATGTCCCTTCTGTCATATAATAAAAACGTTTCGAGCTCTCAAATGCGTCAAGTTTTGTTAAACAAATTTGATTTGTAAACCATCACGAGTTTTGCAAGCTTTGGGTCTGGGTGTGGTTTTACGAAAATTATCAAAAGTTTAAACTTGGGTGTGGTTGTAAGAAGATTCTTTCCAGCAGTAGGTGGAACCGCAGGGAGATGTATTAGATTCTGAAACACGATAAATTGGCATCAGTTAAATAGCATTGGCACTGGAAGCCAAGTCTTTAATCTAGCGTGGAGAAAGAATCTCAATGAGATAGTGAAAACATACGGGTATACTCAATACACTCAAAACCAAACACATGTTGGGAATTGATGGGTATTAACGTATATGATCTCAGTGAATTTACTCAATTAAGAGGTGGCACCTAATTAATAATGTAACTAAAACAACAGACTAAAACTAGAAAATGATCGCACTAGCAACATTTATTGTTCTGAACAAAAGAATACAAAATCATAAGATATATATATAAAGATTGAAGAACGGAACACCTCGGAAAGAGATGAAGGATTTTCAACTATTGATCGTTCCAAGAGAGGCTAATAGAGGAGCATCCTTCATTGCTCAAAGTGTTATAAGAGAGGGAGGGCATCACTCATATTTTGCGTCAGGTCCCCCTTCCTGGCTTTTCGAATTCTTTGTTATTGAGAGTCGCTTCCTGTGATGTGGCTATATGATGCTAGCTTGAAAGGGTGGGCTGGTACTTGTGTTTCTTCATTTTGTGGTTTGTGGAGTTAGTTATGGAGGGCAGTTCGAATCTCCTTTGGAGTTGAGAGAGAAGTGTTTTTTCCTCTCTTGGTTTGTAATATATAATGAAATCAGAGTTAAAAAAAAAAACATTTCTACAAAAAGGCTCTCTAATTGATTTAGACACAAGTTATAATAATTGTATGAGTACATGATATTATTAAGTATTCACAACTGTACTCCAAACCAAATTTAGTGATCTCAGAAGTAAGGAAAAACAAACAAAAAGAAATACCAAACAATGGCTCTAACGTTAGATCGACCAACTAACTTCAAATATATTCAAGACTTTCAGTATAAGTTTATTCGTGTGTTCGGTTCATAGTCTTAGGGCCTGACTTGTTACAACACAGCGATTACGGTTGCGAATGCGGTTGCGATTGCGGGCTTTTTCGGATGCAGGAGATTGCGGTTTTAAGCGTGAGTAAGAGATTTAGACGACTGGTTCAAAGATTAGAAATTGTTGCGTTGGCGGGATACTTATGACAAGTTTATATCAAATACAGCAGCGGTAAGTAATAAATTAACAATATTTATATTTTAATTAATTATCAAAATATTAAGAACATATTTTCATAATAAGGGCCTGCCTGGTTACAACGCAACGATTGTGGTTGCGATTGCGGGCGTTTGCGGATGCGGGAGATAGCGGTATTAAGCGTTAGTAAGAGATTTAGACGACTGGTTCCATGGTTAGATATTGTTACATTGGCGGGATACTTATGACTGGTTTATTATCAAATACAGCAGCGGTTAAGTAATAAATTAACAATATTTTTATTTTATATAATTATAAAATATTAAAATCATATTTTCATAATAAATATAAAAAAATTTATTGATAAAACTGTACTATTAAATTTTTAAAAAATTAAATAATTTTTTGGAACTTTTATAGTATAAATATTTTTTTATTTCAATTATTTTAATTTAAAGTTATAATTGAGTATTTTAGTTTTATATTTATATAGTTTTTTGGAAAAAAATATTTTTTTCATCTTCCTGCAATCACCCGCAATCGCAAACGCTAGTTGAAACCAGCTTTTGAATTTTAGAGATTCAAAACGCTTTGAAACGGTTTATAGTGTTTTCTATGATTGTTTCAAAACGCCAATAGCCGCTACCAACCGCAAAAGCTTCGTTTGCGGGTAATGGCGGGAGAACCAGTCAAGCCTTTAGTTTTGTTTGTAAAATTCAAAATAACTATCACGAATTCTTAATGGCTTTCGGGAAGAGAGGGGTTTCTGTTGGATGTATCTTTTAAGCGGAGGATGGTGGAGATTCGATGGATCTTGGGGGATTTCTCTTTGACTTACATCAGTTCGTCTCAAGATATAAGGGATCTCAATATCAAGATCTGGGATCATGAGAGGCGATGCGGTATGATTCAAAATTGGATTTGGAGGATTCAGTCCTCTTTCTACAGATCGAGATTTGCTTTTATTGGCACTGGTATGAAAGGTAATAGTAGTCTTGGAATGGATCCTCGAATATTTGATTGGGTTGTGCCTAGAATAATTGTGATATCAATTTCTCGATGCCATATCTTTAATTATGTTTTTGGAATATGCATTAAGTTTGAGTATCTTCAGAACTTATACCTCCGATTTTTGGAATATGGGGCTATGATAGTACTTAAAGGGACTTTACGGCAGAGTAAACTTACATCACATCACTCAAATCTTGTTTACTTTTATCCTTGTACTGAAACTTCCTCGTGTTTTCTTGTTTGTTTTTTAAAGGGGATATGATAGTATTTAAAGGGACTTTACGGCAGTGTAAACTTACATCACAGCACTCAAATCTTTTTACTTTTATCCTTGTACTGAAACTTCCTCGTTTTTCTTGTTTGTTTTTTTCCCGGTAACAACGACACAAGGTCAATGGATGGTGCAAACGGGGGGGGGGGGAAGAAGGTTGAGATGGCTAAGCCAAGAATGAAGATCTCGGTCCCTCGCTTTGATAACACTGAGCTTATTTCTCGGTATGCTAATACTTTGATTGGGCGATGCATGAACCCCTCTAAGCAGGATATGAAGATCCTCTTGTTCATGCTCCCTAGAATCTGGAAAGTAGAAGGGTGTGTCACTGGATCTGATCTGGCGTTGGGGTGGTTCCAGTTCGATTTCGTGGAGGAAGAAGATATCCTCAAGGTGCTCAAAATGGAACCTTTCCACTTTGACTATTGAATGGTCTCGTTGGTTCGGTGGAAGCCAGCACTAGATGTTAATTATTCGTCTAAGATCACCTTCTGGGTTCACATTCTCGACGTCCCTCTTGAATTCTGGGCTACATCAACATTTGAGAGCATTGGAGGAGCTCTTGGTCAAGTTTATGGAGAGGTTGATTTGATGGAAGGAAGAGTCAGAGTTGAAGTGGATGGCTACAAACCCCTGGTGTTTTCTATGGAGGTTGACTTTGATGAAGATGTGGAACTGCTGATCTCTTTAAAGTATGAGAAGTTATTTGGTTTTTTGTAGGCACTGCTTCTGCCTAACCCATGATACATCGAGGTGTCCAAGCCTGGTTCCTGTGGTGGAAGAGGGCCCTGTGATGATGGGGAAAAAATCAGACCAGGGATCACAAGCTACGAGTTATAAAGCAACGGTTGCAAATGGGAAGGTGGCTGGTGAGGATCATCGAGAGGAACAACAAGTGATGTCAAAGGTGATGAAAGATGGTCATAAAGGTAAGAGTATTGTTCGTGACAAGCAAGGATATTTCTGTCAGGATGGAGCATACCAAGCCTATCCGGAGAGGTTCGCAAGGGGTAATGGAGAAGGATCTTCACGGGGTGGAAGGCATTACCGCTACGGGGCTCCTAGAGAGCACAATGATAGGGTTGCTATTAACTCTAGGGCTTTGAAAAACCTACAGAGGTGGGGCAGAACCTCTCTAACCCTTTAGAAATTAATGTTGGATGCTTTTAAAGGGATAAATCAAGAGACTAAGGTGAATCAGGAGAATCAAAAGACTGAGGTGGAGATTGAGAGTCATTCAAAGGCTCGTAAGTCTCTCCAGTTTGGTGAGGAACCTAATGAAGTGGGATTAGATGTTTCATCCAAAGAAAATCATCCCAGGTTGGGAGGCAAGATGCAAGATGGGGAAGACGAGGTGAAGGAGGATACTGAGATTGGGGACCAGGCTCCTCATTCGGCTCTGAATGGTGCGAATATGATGATTGAGGGAATGCTTCTATCGGACTCAGAGCTCCTTGATGAAGAATGGGAAGATGGCGAGGTCCCAGCGTTTATGGAGGATGAGGAGTTGATTATTAATTATGGAGGTGGAGTAGAGATGGATGAGACGGTGGTTATTTCCAACTCTAGTATGATGGAGGATACAATTAATAAGGTTCTGAAGAAGAAGGGTTTGAAGACAGGGGTATTTGGAGGAACAACAAAAAAACGTCTGGTGTAGAGTATACTCTCCCCCAGGAAGAACAAGATCTTGAAGGTACCAGTGAAAAATGGTGAAAAGGGTAATGGTGATGGTAAGAAGGCCAACGGTAAACCTAAAGATGGGGCTGCATAAGATGGACGGTTTTTGGGTGGTGTAGAAGGCTTTTATTTTTTTCTGTTTTTTTTTGAATAATGATGGATTGTGTTATAAAATCCAGGGTTTTCATGTTTTCTTTTAGTAGTATGGCTTTGTTTATCATCAGGAAGCACTGATGTTTGGTTTGAATCTTCGGATTCTTTTTCGTTTTCATGCTTTGAATAAGAGGTTTGGGTTATGGCCTTATAATGTTGTCCCTTCGGTTTCTTTTCATTACTCTATTACTTGGCCTTAGTGTCCACAAGTTACGTAACTTGCAGATGTGGTAGCGGCTCGGAGGTATAGAGGCTTCATGTTGTTATGCTTGTCTACCCGTAGTTCTCTCGGTGATTCTGCGATTGTTCTGAGGTTTAATGGTTTACAAATGGTTTGGTATACTGAGGTTTGTTGGTTGAGTTACGGTTGCCAGAAGGTGTGTATGTGTTATATCATTTTCTTATATGTCCTTCATGTGTGGGAATGAGAATGTGACCAAGGAAGACTTAGGAACATGCAATGGGTCCCACTAAGGACTTTAGTTCTTCCAGCTGGTAAGAGGAATTTTTGTACAAGTTGGTTTGTTGGTATGGCTCGACATTATTTAGTTTATTTTGGCTTTTATGAGGATAATTTGATAACAAAATGCAGAAGTTATTTAGGGTTATGTAATGGTTGTATTTCATCAACACAGTTGTGTTCTGTTTATTTATTTAATTTTTTTCCGGTTAAATAAAAATTTTAAGTTGGAATTGTCAGGGTCTCAGTAGTAAATGGACTATTAGTTATTTGAGAGAAAATTGGCCAAAACACAAACCAAATTTTCTTTTTCTTTCCGAAACAAAACAACAGTTTGATTTCGTCCAATCTTTTCAATTTGATTTTGGTTATTCTCATCTTCATACTGTTAATCCTCAAGGACGAAGTGGTGGGCTGACACTCTTGTATGATTCTACTCTTCAGATTAATATCATTTCTTCGAATAATAGGATTATTGATGTGGAAACGGAGTATAAAGGTAAACGTATTTTTATTTCTTTTGTTTATGGGGAACCGAATCAACGACTTCGAGATCAGGTTTGGGAAAGGCTTACGTGCTTAGGCATTATTAGTGATGAACCATGGTTTATTATTGGTGATTTAAATGAGATAACCGGGAACCATGAAAATCAAAAGGGGGGGGGGGGGCTGCATCATGCAGATTCTTTTCTCTCTTTTAATAACATGATTCAAAATTGTGGTTTATTGGAGTTTCCGAGTCGGGGGAACACACTCTCTTGGAGTGGTCGGAGAGGAGGCCATGTTGTTAAGTGTCGGTTAGATCGAGCTTTGGGTAATATTGAATGGCACAATTTGTTCCCATGCTCCTTTGTTGAATACTTGGGAATGATAGCTTCAGATCATCGTACGATAGTAGCTACCATTGATGACAAAATTGTAAAATTTTGTAGACAATTTCGGTTTGATAAAAGATGGATTGGTGAGGATGGTTTGATGGAGTCAATAGAACGGGTTGGTCAGTGCGGAGAGATGAACGACAACACGGATTGGTTGATAAGATCCATAACTGTCGGCACACGATTTCTGTATGGCGAAAAGGGAATCCGCCATATTGGAAAGAGAAAATTAATACTTTACAAAAGGTTCTTGAGGAAGTCTAAAATGATTTGTGAAAATCGCATGAAGAGGTTGTAGAGGTCTCGCGTAAATTGAAAGAGGCGTATAGGGATGAGGAATTATATTGGGAACAAAAGAGTAGAACTACGTGGCATACACGTGGTGATAGGAATATAAAATTTTATCATGCTTTGACAAAGCAAAGACGGATTCAAAACAGAATTATTGGTTTATATAATGAGGGAGGGAACTGGGTTAACTCAGAAGAGGAGATTGAAGGTGTGGTGGCTAATTATTTTTAGGATTTATTTCAATCAATGTCTCCTTCTAACTTTGATAGTTTTTTGGAGGAAGTCCCAGAATTGGTAACAAAGGCTCAGAATTTAAGGTTAACAGCTCTTGCAACGGAGGAGGAAATGAAATCAGCGTTATTTATGATGCATCCTGAAAAAGCTCCAGATCCTGATGGCATGACAGCTTTATTCTATCAACAGTCTTGGTCAGTAATTAAGGATGATGTGGTTAACATGGTTAATGACTTCCTAAGATCAGGAACTTTAGATGATAGACTTAATTTGACTAACATATGTCTCATTCCTAAAACATCTAGGCCAAACCGTATGACGGAATTATGGCCTATTAGTCTTTGTAATGTCGGTTATAAAATTATTTCAAAGGTTCTATGTCAGAGGCTGAAAGTATTACTCTATAATTTGATCTCAGAGACCCAATCTGCCTTTCTCTCAGGAAGATTAATTTCGAATAATATTCTCATTGCTCAAGAAATGTTTCATGGTTTACGAACAAATAATGCTTGTAAGGAAAAATATTTGGCAATTAAAACGAATATGAGTAAGGCTTATGATATGGTTGAGTTGTCCTTTATGCAACGGCTTCTCTTAAAGATGGGACTCTGTTCGGTTTGCGTTTCTTGGGTGATAAAGTGTATTTCATCAGTTACATATAAGGTTTTGCTTAATGGTCAACTGAAAGGGAGGATCGCTCCGGAAAGGGGACTTCGCCAAGGAGATCCCTTGTCACCCTACCTATTTATTTTGTGTATGGAAGCTCTTATTACAAACATTAAAAAAAGAAGAGAGATAAGCGTTTAACATGTTTAAAAATCTCATGTGGTCGCCCTTCGATTTCTCATCTTCTTTTTGCGGATGATAGTTTTTTTTTGTAAAGCTACCTCAGAAGAATGTGGAGCTATTCTTATGCTCCTAAAGGATTATGAGGCCGTATCGGGACAACTAATCAATTTTGATAAGTCATCCTTACAGTTTGGTCATAAGGTCCCTGAACCAAAGAGGTTGGAAATCACTGCACAATTAGAAATCTCAAATCTGGGCAGTATGGGGACTTATTTGGGTATTCCTGAGAGCTTGGGCAGATCAAAAGTACAGGTTTTTGGTTTCGTAAATGAGAGGGTCAATAATAAGGTCAATAGCTGGACCGTCAGATTTCTAACAAAATGAGGGAAAGAGGTAATGATTAAGTATGTCGCATCTACAATGCCAATCATATTATGTCTTGCTATAGATTACCTAAGACGGTCACAAAGAAGATTACAGGTGCTGTGGCTCATTTTTTGGTGGAGTAGTAATAGTAATAAAAAGGGAATTCATTGGCTCTCTTGGGATAAAATATGTAAATACAAGGATGAGGAAGGGTTAAGTTTCCGTGATCTTCAGGATATTAATACTGCATTATTGGCAAAGCAATTATGGCGATTAATAGACAAATTAACCACATTGTCTAATTTCAAGAGTCTTCAAAGGGTGTTATTTACGGAAATTTGATCCTTTGGATACACACAGATCTTACTCCCCATCTTATGGTTGGAGAAGTATCTGCTCTGTTAGATTTCTGGTTAAAAAAGGTTAATAAAAAGAGTGGGAAACGGAAAATCCATCTCCGTATGGAATGACTCGTGGATTCCGGCTCCTCGCCCGAGGTCAGCAAAACCAAAAACCAAATCAAATTTTAAATCCTTCTTTAAAGGTGGAACATCTCATCAAACCGGTAAAATCCTCAGGGAATGTTGAGTTGCTGAATTCATATATACATCCCGATAATGTGTAAGTTATCAAAGGATTGGCGATCAGTCGGTTTCATCGATCAGATTCTTATAGGTGGTTCACAGAAACCGAAAAATATACGGTTAAATCAGGTTACAAAATAGAATCCCTATATCCGGATAAGGAAACAAATATGGCTACCTATGGGACAAATGTTAACCCGTTGTTAGGTTATACTTGGAAATTGGGATCCCCGCCAAGACTCAGACATTTTATTTGGCAAGCTATAAAAGGAACTCTCCCAGTGGCAAACAAATTTGAGAACACGTGGTATTGACTGTGATCAATATTGTCACATTTCTGGTGCAGAGGATGAAACCATTAATCATATTCTATTTGAATGCCCCNCCCCCCCCCCCCCCCCCCCGGCACTGCAAACATGGGCACTATCGAAAGTACCATGACTTCACTTCCTTTCCTTTGATATTGTGGTATATCTGGAAAAACAGGAATGATAGAATATACACTAATAGGATTGGTACCCCACATGAAATACTCCGGATAGCGGAAGTGGAAGAAAAGGTGTGGGCAAACGCCCAACTCACGGTTATTGGAGGGAACCACCAGGCTTTGCTCACTTTTGATTGGCAAACAATAGGCAATGGTAGAATTTGCTTTATTGACGGTGCATGGAAGGAACAAGATAGGTTCACAGGACAAATATGGTTCTGCATAACCTTTGGTTCTGATGAGAAGATGATGAGGGCGATGAATCTCTGAAGAAGTTTATCAGCTTTACATATCGAGTGTGAAGCACTGATATGGGTTATGAAGACCCTCAATTTCTCAGATTTAGTTTTCGCAACAGACTGTTATCAATTGGTGAAGATGGTGTCATCACCTAAAGAATGACCAGCTTTTGCTACACACTTGGAGGAGTTTCAGCGAAGTAAGACTTTCTTTCTTATCTTCAAGATCCGACATATTCCATGAGCTCAAAATCTAGTAGCGGACAAGCTTGAACGAGGTGCTAGAAGTCCACTTCTGCTATGTTTTATGTCGATTCTATGCCTCCGGTTTGGTTCTACGAATCAGATGTGCATATATCATAGTTTAGTTTTATATTGTTGTCAAAAAAAAACAGTCAGCATTGATAATATGAAATAGAATTTCCAATTAAGATGAATTTCATATGTAAACCGTTTGTTTCATTACGTAACTATAATATTTTAAATGAAACACCATTGTATGTTACGTGGATACACAATCTATATACATAATGTAATTTGAAAATATACAATCTAGTACAAAACAGTAATTTAAAGGATAAAAAAGGAAATTTCATTAAAACAAAAAAACAAGATGAAAATGGTCAATTCATAAATAGGTTTGTTGTAATTTCGAGTAATAAAGTATTTTACTTTCTAATTATAACAAATATAGTATAAACATTGAGAAAAATATAAAATAACTACATTTACTTCATAATTTTTTTAAATAATAAAAAAAACTTATTATTTTCAAACAAATTAAAAATTGGTGAATAATAATCTAACTTTTAATATAGAATAAACTAAAATTTTAAAATATATTTTAAGCACCGATTAACATATTTTTTTATAGTTTTCATTTATTTATCCGTCCGTAGGGCGGGTTTTTCCTAGTTAATTATATTTTATAGTATTCTAAATTATTTTTACCTAGAAGCAAGTTAGGTCAAACTTCTGATCGTATAAGAAATATTTCAAAATGTTTATTCGTTACTATTGTGAATATATAAATTTAAATATTTAGAGAAAATTAAGATATGTTAACCCTAGTTTAAGAAAAATTGGTTACATAAGTCAAAATCTGGAGACAATAATGTTTGTTACTATAAATAATATATAGTATTAACCCTAGTTTAAACTTTCTCATGATTTTAGGTAATTTTTTTATTTTCATGTTTTTAATAATTTTATATATAATTAAAATGAATTTGTATTAATAATATTCTATTTTTTAAATAAGAAAATTCTTATTATTTATCAAATATCTTCAAATATATTTTCTACTATAAAATTGAAAATTTTGATATAAAATCCTAAAAATATATTTTCATATTCCAAAAGCATCTTACGTTTATGGCAACTTGAATTTAACTGAATAATTTTTTTTTAATAACCAATTAATATGATTATTCCACATTGCCAACAACAATACTATAATTAAAGAACTCAAATTAATATTATATGCTTTCAAGATATAATACGGAAATATATTTATTTCTTTAATAACTGAGATTTAGGATTTATAAACGTGAATATCCGGATACAACATCATCAAACCTACCGCAACATTTTATATATACATCTATATCTATATCAATATATAGCACATTCATCATCACCCTTCAAAATACACAAAATATGGTTTCTATATAGGAACTCTCAAATCTGTGTCCCTTCAGGGACATACGATAAAATTGGAACGATACATAGAAGATTAGCATGTCTCATGCACAAGGATGACACGCACAAAGCGAAAAATGGTCCAAATTCCAAATTTTAACAAAAACAAAACTCTCTAATCTTAAAGAGGTAAACTAAAGCAATTCAAGTCATGATGACATACGTACTCAAACTCAAACTCAAGAACTGTTCCTGAACTTCTAAATTTTGAGATTGATGCTCCCATCTACTTAACAAAAAAGATGAAACTCATATCAAAACTTAAAACAAAAACTCTTTATAGAATCAATTCACATCAAAAAAAAATTAAATTTGTAACAGAAGTTACGTTAGATGACATTCAAACAGTATAATATATAGTTAAGAGTTTTTAACAGCATGAACAATCACACATACACATCCTAAGCCAATCAAAGATCCAAAAATACTAACTTGTAAGTTGTGACCAGTCAAAATATTTGTTACAAATCTTGTATCTGAACTTCCAATATATCATGTTGAATTCAAACATACATACCTCAACATTAGCACACTGTGGTAGTTTTGGTCGACGTATCCGATGTATGTTTCCCCTCATTGTAGTAACTCGTAAAACTTGTTCCAAGTTTGTCATTCATAAAGCTCAACTACACAAGATAGCATAATTTCACGCAAGTTAGAGTATTTAAACGTAAGTGGTTTCATATCCCTTATATACTAAAGCGCAAGTCGCACGACCAATCAGATCATCAGATTTTTCCATGTAATTAATATTTATAAAAAAAATATTGAAAACAAAATAATACTTTTGATGATTTTTAAAATTCCTCATAACTTTAGGTAATTTTTTTATTTTCATGTTTTTAATAATTTTATATGTAATTTATTATATAATTAAAATGAATTTTTTATTAATAATATTCTATTTTTACAATAAGAAAATTCTTATTATTTATCAAATATCTTCAAATATATTTTTTACTATAAAATTGAAAATTTTGATATAAAATCCTAACAATATATTTTCATATTCCATGTCAAATTTTGACAATGATTTTAGAAAAATCTTTCATGATGATTTTTTTTTAAAAAAAAAAAATTATTTTCAAAAGCATCTTACGTTTATGGCAACTTGAACGTAATGGCAAATAGTTTTTTTAATAACCAATTAATATGATTATTCCACATTTCCAACAACAATACTATAAGGAAAAGAAATCAAATTAATAATATATTTTTTCACGGTGTAATACGGAAATATATTTATTTCTTTAATAACTGAGATTTATGACGTATAATTGTGAATATTCGGATACATCATCATCAAACTTACCACAACATCTTATATATACATCTATATCTATATCAATATATAGCACTTTCATCATCACCCTTCAAAATATAAAAAAATATGGTTTCTATATAGCAACTCTCAAATCTGAGTCCCTTCGGGGACATCCGATAAAATTGGAACGATAAAGAGAAGATTAGCATGACTCCTGCGCAAGGATGACACACACCAAACGAAAAATGGTCCGAATTTCCAAATTTTAACCAAAAAAAAAAAAAAACTCTCAAATCTGAAAGAGGTAAACTAAAGAAATTCAAGTCATGATGACGTACATACTAAAACTCAAACTCAAGAACAATTCCTGAACTTCTAATCTTTGAAATTGATGCTCCCATCTACTTTAACAGAAGAGATGAAATTCATATCAAAACTTAAAGCAAAAACTCTTTATAGAATCAATTCACATCAAAAAAAAATTTATATTTGTAACAGAAGTTACGTTGGATGACATTCAAACAATATAATATATAGTTAAGAGTTTTTAACAGCATGAACAATCACATATACACATCCTAAGCCAATCAGTATCACTACAAGAAATAAGGGTTTTAATAGCACCCGAAAATCGCTATCGTACGATACCATAGCGTTGTAGAAAGCGCTCCAACATCGCCCGCGATAATAGGTCGGGTCCATTAGATAGCGGTTTTTGTAAACGCTATTGATATAATTTTAGTAATAGCGTTATTTATTATGCAATTGTAATTCTTTTTAATAGCGTGTCAAAAATGTTATTATAACATTTTTACTATAGCAGTTTTAAAATTATATTATAGCATGTTTTAACTACTATTGTAGTGTTCTATTAATAGCAATATTTGAATTTATCATTGCATTTTTAAAATGTATTTGTTTCATTTCGTTTATGAAAAATTTAATTTAATATTTTATTTTGAAAACAATACAGAAAATTATAAAATAAAATTTCATTCAAATAAATATTATAACAAAATCAAAATATTCAAAAAACAAAAAAAAAAAACTATAATCAAATCTCAACATTAATCCGCAACAATACTTCCATCACAATCATTCCTAATACAAAAACTTTCATCATCAGACAATTGCGCTGCATCATCAAATTCCTGTGCGGGTAATGGTGGTCCGACAATGTCTTCCTCTGTCTCGAGTTCATGATATCCTCTTGGTGGTGCTCTCATAACAACATACCAAGGCGATTCTTCATCTTCTCTAGAGTAAAATACATGTTTTGCTTGTGATGGTAGAATGTATGGATCTTGTAAATATGGCGTTTGGTTGACATGAAGATTGACAAGGGTGAAACCATCTTGTTCCTTAACACCGTAGCCTCTGTTCGCCCAATTACACTTGAATAAAAGAACGCTGAACATGTGGTAGTCGAGGAGAATAATCTCGGTTATCACTCCATAATATGTGACCATATCGGCTGAATATCTTGTATCTCTTGCAGAAGATCGACACATGCTGAAAGCTTCATAAGTGACTCCACTATTCTGAGTCTTTCGCTTAACGGATTCTGTGTGAAATTGGTTCCCGTTAATGACAAAACCTTTATGGGTATGAGCAGTAAATCTTGGTCCATAGGCCAACCATCTCAGCTTCGTAGAATGATCCTTTGAGTTAGGAGGTATCTAATAAGGATGTAACTGTGTGAGTTATATGTGAACAGAAAAGTAAACAGATAGTGAAGTGTTACAAACCTTATTCTTCACCCATTCAGCGAATTGTTGGGTGTGATATTTCCATAACAAAGTTTCGTTTGTTGCGCATCGAGCATCATTTTCTTGCAGTTCTTGTAAATGCATCCTGATTTGACAAAGTAGAGAGTTATAAGACTAATAAAAAGAATCTGTATCTGAGAGGGATAGTAGAACTTACTAAACATAGGGATCCATAGTTTCCATATTCATCAAAACATATCGATGTGCTATGTCTCTATCTTTCTCTGATAGAATAAACTATGTTCCCTTTTGCAGTGGTCGACCTTCAAGAACCATTCCATCAGACTGAAGATCTTCATTAAGTTTTACTGCTTCTTCAACTGGTACAGAATTCTTGAGGAACTCCAAACAAAAGGCCATGCATTCTCTAGCTAAGTACCCCTCAGCCATACATGCTTCTGGCCTAGCAAAATTCTTTACATATGCCTTGAGTGTTTTCATGTACCTACAACTCAAAAAATACAGTATTATTCTTTACAAACCTCTTTGTTGATCGGAAACACCAGTTCAAGAATTCTAAACAAACCTCTCAAACGGATACATCCAGTGAAAGTGCACACGTCCTCCCAAACGTGCCTCTCTTGCTAGGTGTAAAGGAATGTGGAACATGATGTCGAAGAGCGATGGAGGAAAGAACCGCTCGAGTTGGCACATTGTCTCCACAAACTCATTTTCCAAAGTTATCAGCTTCTCCGCGTCAATAGCACGCTGACACAATCTGTTGAATTAGTTACATACTCGAGTTACTGCAACTCTTGGTCCTTTAGGAAGCAACCCTCGTAATGCAGCAGGTAACAGATTTTGGATTAGTACATGATGATCATGGGACTTAAGACTCCCAATCAAAGGAGGATTAACAGAAACACTGTTTGCAATATTACCGCAGTAACCGTCAGTCCCTCTGAACGCAGACAATCTTTGACAAAATATCTTTTTTTCTTCCTTACTGAGCCAATAAGATGCGGGAGGCAAGTAGAATCTCTTTCCCCGTACTTGTGTGTGCAAGTTTTTCCCGATTCCAATATCTTCTAAGTCATGTCTCGCTTTAAGGCCATCTTTTGACTTAGCACTCTGCATCAGTGTTGACAATAATACATCAGACAAGTTCTTTTCTACGTGCATCACGTCAATGTTGTGACGCACTGGCAAATCCTAACACATTTAAAACACTGATCAGGATACACATAATATGACAATAATATATCAATCTAACAATAGCTTGTAATACCTTCCAGTATGGTAAATCGAAGAATATTGATCGCTTCTTCCACCTCTATTGATCACTCGTTTCTTCATTCTCATCGTCTTCAGCCACCTGATCTTCTAACAATACTTTTCTCTTCCTTTTATTTTTCTTTTGCAAAGGTCTTCCAAAATCATTCTTGTAGTCCTTTAGTGTAGCAAATATGTCTGCACCGGTTTGAATCCTGCTTGGAGTTCCGTTCTCTACTGTATTATCAAACCAACCCTTTATGCGCCTGTAGTGATGTCCAGGGCTTAGTCGCTTCCTATTCCCCAAATACACATACTTGCGACTAAACTTCAACCACCTATTTGGTGTATCCTTTCCACAAACATTTCATGAATGACTCGTATACCTGAATCCTTCACTCCACAATTCTTTTAAGTCATCTATCAGTGATTCTAGATAGACATCAATGTTGTTGCTCGGAGCTGTTGGTCGAGGGATCAACATAGTCAACATGATGTTCTCAGCCTTCATACACAGAGTTGGTGGCAAGTTGTAGTTGACTAACAACACTGACCATGTACTATAATTTGTGTTCTGGATAGAGAAAGGGTTCATCCCATCTGTTGAAAGACCGAGTCGAAGGTTTCTTGCTTCACTAGCAAAATCAGGCCACTTATTATTCACTTGAGCCCAAGATAACAAGTCAACAGGATGTCGCATTACACCATCTTCAGTGGCATTGTTGGCATGCCAACGCAAATCCTCAGCCATCCTTGCTGATCTGAACATCCTCTTGAATTTGTCCTTGATCGGAAAATACCTTAAGACCTTCGCTGGGATTCCTTTCTTTTCTTCATTACTGTGCTTATCAACCTCCCATATAGAAGCACTACATCTTGGGCAGCTTTCCATTTTCTCATACTGATTCCTATAGAGAATACAATCGTTCTTGCACGCATGAATCATATCGTAGCCAAACCCAAAAATCTTCAAAAACTTTTTAATCGAATCTGTCGACTTTGGTAGAACATTCCTTCTGGTAGCATGTCATGTATTGTCGACAGTAGCTGATCAAAGTAAGACTCTGACATTCCAATCTTTACTTTGATGCGGTAAAGGGCCATGATAGCAGAAACTTTGGTGTGCTTGCTACATGTCAAGTACAATGGACTTTCAGCATCTCTCAACTTCTGCCTAAACTCAGATTCTTCAGCAGGTTCACAATGTACATGTTCTCCTCCAATGTGATCAGATGGCGGTTCAATGTCTTCACTATCAAAATAAGCCGTCCTTAGNCACCATGAAAGCTCCAACAAGAACTCCTCATATACTTCTTATCCATACCCCTAATCACAAGATGCTCCGTTACTTTGTCTAAGACTTGATGTGAGAGGTTTCTGCAGTGAGTACAGGGACATAATATTTCTGTAGGATCTCCTAACCTCCTCGCTGATGCAGTAACAAAACGTGTTGCTCCTTCCGAATATTCGAGGCTTGCCCTATATATTTTAATCGGAAAAGAACAAAACAAGAGACATGAAGATTACTTTGAGACATGAAGGCTATCTCCAATCAGACAAGAACAAAATAAAAGATTACTACCTTGGAAGCCAAACCAATGCCTTTTCCATATCAGAAGGAGATTGAACTCAGATTCGTATCGCAGAAGAAGATTGAACTCAGATTCGTATCGCAGAAGGAGATTGAACTCAGAATTGAATGGAACTTAACTGAGGCTTACGATGGATGGAACTAAACCCTTGATTTGATATTCATATCGCAGAAGGAGATTGAAACTCGAAATCTCGATGGAGATTGAAACTCGGAATCTTGATGGAGATTGAGCTCAGATTAAAAAAAGATCCAATGGGTTGTATGAAGCCACGTCATCTATCTGCGCCATTTCTTCTTAATGGTCGAGTGAGATGAGTATAAAATAATTATACTTATTCAATTATAAACCTTTGTGGGGGAGGGGATTATTCATAAAAAAATGCATGAAAATAGCTGAAAATTTTGTTATACTTAATTATAATTAATAAAAACTTTTAATATATATAAGTGTTAATTTTTTTAAAAAATATTATTTGTATGTCTTAGATTAGTATAAAATGTTTATGTCTAAAATAAAACTATTGTTTTAAATCAATCTAATGGCTGAGATATATATTTGATACAAATATGAGATGAGTAGTTAATATGAGATGAGTAGCTAATAATCATGAATATTATTAGTAATCTTACATATTTTTGAAATATTTATATATATATATATATATATTAAAATTTAGTTGAATCTTTAAACCCTTAATAAAACTCTAAAATCGTTACAATAGGGTTGAATCCCTAAATAAACCCTAAAATCGTTACAATATGGTTGAATCCCTAAACCCTAAAATCATTACAATAGGGTTGAATCCCTAAATAAACCCTAAAATTGTTACAATAGGGTTGAATCCCTAAACCCTAAAATCATTACAATAGGGTTGAATCCCTAAATAAACCCTAAATTCGTTACAATAGGATTGAATCCCTAAATAAACCCTAAATTCGTTATAATAGGGTTGAATCTCTAAACCATAAAAGGGTTGAATCCCTAAATAAACCCCAAATTGAGAAGCATGGACGATAAATAAGGCTGATCATAAATAAGGTTGATATGTCTTAGCAACCAAACAAAATACGTCAAGGATACACGATAGATATGTCTTAACATCTGAAAGAATACAATCAAACATACACTTTGTTTTCAAACATACATGATCTTATCATTAGGCCAAGCCACAGTGCTGCCCACAGCATCTGATATGTCTTCGAGAAAAGAATTTGGTCTCCATAGAGGTGCATCTTCAATCAAGGCCACTTCAACCCAGACCCGACTTGTATTGGGACCTAATGGGACGTGATGGAAAAGAGTTGATGGATCAGTACAACTTACTCTGCCTTCTGCGACTTTTCTTCTTGAGTTGTCATGGTCCAACAAAATGCACTTCTTCCTTGGACCTGATCTGGTAGAACTAGTGTTGCCAGTTGGACTCTACAATCACAACAGATACATCCCAGCAAATACATCTAAATAAAATGTTGTAACATCATTTACAAAAAGGAATAAGATTGTAAATTTACCACGAAGGCTTTCTGAAAGTAGTTTCGCCTGGATCTTCAGAAACTTTAAATAATGATACATTATGGAGCGGCCATGCAATCTTTTCATTAACAGCATAACTCATTGTTGTCATGTCAGTTGTTGGCCTCCATAGAAAAGCTTTCCCATCAATCACCTTAGCAATTCTCACAACTACAGCATTCGGACCCAAATGAACATTTTTGACCAGCATGTGGGTCTGTGGAACCCATATAACCTTCAGCGACTAGCTCAACGCCATTAACCCAATCGTAGATTTTGCACATTTCAAGATCATCTTCACTAGTATGCTAAATTCATAATGCATATGGTTAGTGATCGTGTTGAATTTCAAAATACAAACCTAAGTATATCTGCTAATGGAATTACCTTTGATCCTAACACATCCGAAGAAATTGGATGGTTGTTCGATGCACTATCTAGTATCAGTTTATCCATTGGCCATGGAATCTTGCATCCCACTGCTTCCTGAAGATTACTCACATCCGTAGTTGGCCTCCAGACAGATGCCTTCATGTTTGATACCGACTTAAGAACAACCGCTGCCGCATTAGGACCAATTGAAATGCGACCAATCTTGTATGTAGGTTCAAAAGAGCACCATTCTCCTTCAGCTACAACAACATCTTTTGACTCACACCAATCAAGTAGTTGAACTCTAGTTCCTTCTTTGTATTCATAACTAGACTCAGATGGGGAAACACAATCATTATTTTTTTCTGTCAAGAAATAAAATGAATCAAATATTTTATATCACTTAAGCAAATTCTACACAATATAAGTAGTAAAAGACTTTAGAAAATTCACCTTATTTCCAGCTAAGTCACGTAGCTGATTCCTCAAGTCTTTAAGCTCGGTTTCCAAGTCTGCAAGTTTGGCGTTGCTGACAAAAATGCTAGCTTCGTAGCAGTAATCCCTCTTCCCAACCCTCTGACTCTTCCAGGTTTGTCTACTCCCAACACTTGACTAACAGCATCGTCTTTTATATTAATAGTGGATGTGGAGTCCATTTGACTATCAAGTGAAATGATTTTGTCCTGAGACAATACAATATAAGTTATAGTCCTTATCAATACCAAAAAGAGTAACTTAATTAATCATATATTGAAATCTTACAATGGTTTCAGCAAACTCAGGTCTAACAGGTCTACCATCGGCGTGAGTGTGACCTGCTATCCAGACCTTGCTCCAGTTAATCTTTTTAGGGTCTGCACTCTTTTTTTTCGACAAGTGATATATTGTTTTATTATCAGATGTTCTATCATTATATCCAATATAATTACTTACTGTTACTTACCATTTCACAAGCTAGACGATTCATACCTCTCCGACTAGTGGTGTGAGGAATCTGAGCCCTCCTAAGTGCTCTGTACTTGTCACTCTTCGCCTAGAATATCATTAAAGCAAATTTCATAATCAAATCTCCAAATTAAACACTTAAAAACCAAATGATCTGTTTACGTCACCTTGAAAGCTGATGAAGTCCTACTCTTAACCCAAGAGCTCCAAACTTGAACAGATCGAATGTTGCTTGGTTTCAGAGCTAATCTCTCTGTGCTACTTTTTGCATCTCGAAGTTGTGATACAAGCCTTGACTTTCCACATCTCCACAAACAACCCATCTGTCTGAAGACAGAATCTTTTTGCCACTNCCTTGAAAGCTGATGAAGTCCTACTCTTAACCCAAGAGCTCCAAACTTGAACAGATCGAATGTTGCTTGGTTTCAGAGCTAATCTCTCTGTGCTACTTTTTGCATCTCGAAGTTGTGATACAAGCCTTGACTTTCCACATCTCCACAAACAACCCATCTGTCTGAAGACAGAATCTTTTTGCCACTGTTCTTTCAAATCGAACCTCGCCTGCAGTAATGTATGCAAACATCACATATTATAATCCTTACAAAGACATATAAACAATAGAGTTAAGTGCATATATATATATATATATATATATATATATATACCTGAATTTCCCCCCATAGTGTGTCCTTTTCTGCTGATCAATATTCCTCCAATCATCAAGAAGTACAGTCACGTGTTCGCGTACAAGAGGTCCAAGGAACGATGACAGTGTCACTGATCCAGGACCTACATGTTCGCCAAACTCAGTGAATGTCACAGAAACCTTCTCTTCAGGATCCTTAGCCACTTTACGCATCTTTGTGGGTCCTCTTTTCTTCTTTGGTTTGGCATCAGATGGTGGTGCTTCTGCTCCTGAAATGCAATTCTCAGCTTCGGTGTCAGCTTCTGTCGGATGAGAAGGTTCTTCAGGAACTTCATCATCAGCTTCTGTAGGCTGAAAATGTTCTGTAGTAACTCCATTATCAGCTTCTGTAGGCTTAGAATGTTCTTCAGTAACTCCATTAACATCATCTTCTATTTCAACCTCTGGAACTTCAGAACCAACATCTTTTCCCACTTCAACTTCATCACCATCAACTTCCTCCTCATGAAATTCAGGAATTGCTTCAGAAACCTTTGTTCCTTCTTCTTCACCACCTTCTTGCCTTATTTCAATGGTTTCTTCTTCAATAGCATCTTTTTTTGGCTTATTTAACTTACGGATTTTTGTTCGGACAGGGTTAATGAATTATGTCTCTGCTTCCAAACCTTGGGAACGTCTGCTTCTTCTAACTTGAGGCGTTTTTCCTCCTCGTGTTTTCGGCATGTTAATTTGTTCCTAAAAAAAATAAAATCACAACTTGGTTGTTACTGTAAATTGCAAATCGAAGACGATACAGATCTATTGAGATAATAAGCAATCGATTAATTTTCATGATGCATGCAATCGATTAAGAGTAAGATAAATGAACAATCGAGACAGAGATCGACGAAAAGGAGATTCGTAGAAGTCTATCAGAGGGTTAATAAAAGACGAACCTGAGATTGAAAGAAGACGATTGATGAATCGGAAAGGGATGAACGAAGAACACCCAAATATTTTTGGGAGAGAAAATGAAGAATGGATTAATGAAAATGCATGTACGAAGAAGACTGCTTTTGTTTGGTCAATGAAATTTTCGTCCCCAATTTTTTTTTCATTTCCCGGGTTTTAATAAAAAAATACGCGGTCGAAAATACTATAGCGTTTATTCTTTCTCTGTGCTATAATACAAAGATCAAAATCCCAAAACAATACGCGCTTCCAAATTTCATTTTGCCTCTCCGGCTATAATAACGTTTTAGTTAGTGAAACGCTATTATATTTCCACCCACCAACATACAATAGCACACACTAATTAAACGCTATCTTACAATGCAATTAAAACCCTTATTTCTTGTAGTGTATTAAAGATCCAAAAAATACTAACTTGTAAGTTGTGACCAATCAGAATATTTGTTACAAATCTTGTATCTGAACTTCCAATATATCATGTTGAATTCAAACATACATACCTCAACATTAGCACACTGTGGTAGTTTTGGTCGACGTATCCGATGTATGTATCCCCTCATTGTAGTAACTCGTAAAACTTGCTCCAAGTTTGTCATTCATAAAGCTAAACTACACAAGACAACAAAATTTCCTGCAAGTTAGAATATTTAATATCCCTTACATACTAAAGCACAAGTTGCACGACCAATCAAATCATCAGATTTTGCCATGTAATTAATATTTATAAAAGAAAATATTTAACTATTGAAAACAAAATAATACTTTTGATGATTTTTAAACTTCCTCATGATTTTAGGTAATTTTTTTATTTTCATTTTTTTAATAATTTTATATATAATTTATTGTATAATTAAAATGAATAATGTGTTAATAATATTCTATTTTTAAAATAAGAAAATTCTTATTATTTATCAAATATCTTCAAATATATTTTCTACTATAAAATTGAAAATGTTGATATAAAATCCTAAAAATATATTTTCATATTTCATGTCAAATTTTGACAATGATTTTAGAAAAATCTTTCCAGATGATTTTTTTTAAAAAAAAAAATTATTTCCAAAAGCATCTTACGTTTATGGCAACTTGAATTTAACTGAATAGTTTTTTTTAATAACCAATTAATATGATTATTCCACTTTGCCAACAACAATACTATAGTGAAACGAAATCAAATTAATAATATATGCTTTCAAGATAGAATACGAAATATATTTATTTCTTTAATAACTGAGATTTAAGACGTATAATTGATGTTAGGAGTTTTCGAGGCTCCTAAGGCAAATGTTGTAGTATAGATGATTGTCGAACCAGTTCTGAGGGATCTAAAAGCACCGAGAATACAAGTACTAGCTTAATCTAAGTGCGATCATGTGATTGATTGGTTTTTAAGATTAACTAAAACTAGAATGCAATAAAAGATATAACTTTGACAAAGAAGATAAAGGAGAACTCATGGGTATAGGGAATTTGACTTTGGGTGATCAAGTTTCGATCTAAGGATGGCAAGCGATCAATCAAACTGTCTACCTTAGGCCTAGATACGATTCTAAACAAGCTCTATGTCTAGATGAATGTTCATTTACTACCATAACTCAAGCATCAAATGTCTTTCGTTGAATATTATGAAAGTAATCATTAAGAATAGATCTATTAGCCATCTTAACACCTTTAACAACAAGTGTCCCTGGTAAAGATTGTTAAAAGCTGAAGAGAGTTGACTCAGACATTTCATCGAACACTTTGTGAGTGGGAATTGTCTAGAGATCAACCTTTGAGTGATCAATTCAAAAGAGGCATTATGGTTACTCTAATAAGCAAGGAACAAGAGAAATCTAACACTAAAACATCCTAAATCTAACCTAATCACCCTTAATCTCCCTAACCCATGAATTCAAAAGGTGATTACTCACTAATCTCCATGATTCCTCTTAAACCCATATTGGATTTCGGATTAATCATGTAGAGAAATAGACAAGAAATCAACAAGAACACAAGATGAAAGCAATCAAAATCTCAATCCAAAAGAAGTTTTCTTCAAGAACAAAAGATTATTTGCCTCTGGAGGCTTACAACGTAGTTTTAATTAGGTTTCTAAAACTCAAAACATAAAAAATAAAAATTGCAAAAAGGTCCTCAAAGCAAGTTTTTCGTCACATAAAAGACGCACAGCGGGGTCACAACCCCGCTGCCAAGACCCCGCTGTGGCTGCTTCTCTTTTCATTTGAACGCGAGCGACCCCCCTGACTCCGCCCCGGGGGTCCGCTGTGGGCTTGGAGCGGCCTCCCGACCCCGCTGCCAAGACCCCGCTGCGGCTCTCTTCTCTTGTCCCGTCTCTCAAACGCGAGCGGTCCCCTTACATCCGCTGCCGAGCCTCCGCTGTGGTCTGGAGCGACCCCCTGACTCCGCCCCAGGGGTCCGCNGGCTCGCCAAATGACATCTTTGCACTCTCTTTTGGCACATAATTGATCTCAAACACCTCCAAGAACTCCACAGCATGTTTCACCACCTGATAAAGACAAATGAATGCAAAATGCAACCTAAGAGTGCCTAAATCTAATCTATATGCTCAACATGAATAAGAATGCAAGGTTAAAACCAAGTAAATATGCAACATATCAAAAATCGTGAATATTCGGATACAACATCATCAAACCTACCGCATCATCTTATATATACATCTATATCTATATCAATATATAGCACTTTCATCATACACAAAATATGGTCTATATAGCAACTCTCAAATCTGAGTCCCTTCGAGGACATCAGATAAAATTGGAATGATACCGAGAAGATTAGCTTGGCTCCTGCGCAAGGATGACACGCAAAAATCGAAAAATGGTCCAAATTTCTAAATTTTAACAAAATAAAACTCTCAAATCTGAAAGAGGTAAACTAAAATAATTCAAGTCATGATGACGTACGTACTCAAACTCAAACTCAAGAACCGTTCCTGAACTTCTAATCTTTGAGATTGATGCTCCCATCTACTTTAACAGAAGAGATGAAACCCATATCAAAACTTAAAAACAGAAACTCTTTGTAGAATCAATTTATATCAAAAAAATATTAAATTTGTAACATAAGTTACGTTAGATGACACTCAAACAATATAATATATAGTTAAGAGTTTTTAACAGCATGAACAATCACATATACACATCCTTAGCCAATCAGTATTAAAGATCCAAAAAATACTAACTTGTAAGTTGTGGCCAGTCTAAATATTTGTTACAAATCTTGTATCTGAACTTCCAATATATCATGTTGAATGCAAACATACATACCTTAACATTAGCACACTGTGGTAGTTTTGGTCGACGTATCCAATGTATGTTTCCCCTCATTGTAGTAACTCGTAAAACTTGTTCCAAGTATGTCATTCATAAAGCTCAACTACACAAGACAACATAATTTCATGCAAGTTAGTATTTAAACGTAAATGGTTCTATATCCCTTATATCCTAAAGCGCAAGTCGCACGACCAATCAAATCATCAGATTTAGCCATGTAATTAATATTTATAAAAAAAATATTGAACACAAAATAATACTTTTGATGAATTTTAAACTTCCTCATAATGTTAGGTAAGTTTTTTTATTTTCATGTTTTTAATAATTTTATATATAATTTATTATATAATTAAAATGAATTTGTATTTATAATGTTCTATTTTTAAAATAAAAAAATTCTTATTATTTATCAAATATCTTCAAATATATTTTCTACTATAAAATTGAAAATTTTGATATAAAATCTTAACAATATATTTTCATATTTCATGTCAAATTTTGACAATGATTTTAGAAAAATCTTTTCAGATGATTTTTTAAAAACGAAATTTTATTTCCAAAAGCATCTTACGTTTATGGCAACTTCAATTTAATTGAATAGTTTTTTAATAACCAATTAATATGATTATTCCACATTGCCAGCAACAATACTATAATGAAAAGAAATCAAATTAATAATATATTTTTTCAAGATATAATACGGAAATATATTTATTTCTTTAATAACTGAGATTTATGACGTATAATCGTGAATATACGGATACAACATCATCAAACCTACCGCAACATCTTATATCTATATCAATTCACATCAAAAAAAATTTAAATTTGTAACAGAAGGTACGTTAGATGACATTCAAATAATATAATATATAGTTAAGAGTTTTTAACAGCATGAACAATCACATATAACCATCCTTAGCCAATCAGTAATTAAGATCCAAAAAATACTAACTTGTAAGTTGTGACCGGTCAAAATATTTGTTACAAATCTTGTATCTGAACTTCCAATATATCATGTTGAATTCAAACATACATACCTCAACATTAGCACGCTGAGGTAGTTTTGGTTGACGTATCCGAAGTATGTTTCCCCTCATTGTAGTAACTCGTAAAACTTGTTCCAAGTTTGTCATTCATAAAGCTCAACTTCACAAGACAACATAATTTCACACAAGTTAGAGTATTTAAACGTAAGTGGTTCTATATCCCTTATATACTAAAGCGCAAGTCGCACGACCAATCAAATCATCAGATTTTGCCATGTAATTAATATTTATAAAAAAAACTATTGAAGACAAAATAATACTTTCGAAAAAATGTAAATGCCCACTATCTTCTTTTTTCAATTCAAGATCTTTTCTTTTTTTTCTTACGTGTATCATATGTCTTTGACAAACAAATAACAAAGAAATTCTTCATCCAAAACAGAATATGATTGATCTATATTTACTCTTTCAATTTTAAAACCCTAATTCAAAATAGCACAAAAATTTCTTTCTAAAATCTCTATATTTACACAAATTAAGAAAAAATCAATTAAACAAAACAATAGTTTGGAAAAGAAAAAAAAATTGTAGCAATCCATGATATTCCTCCTTCCTCTACAAACATTTTTTTCTTATTCCTATATATTTCGAGAATTTGATAGACGGATGGCAGCGGAGCTCTCAACTGATTGAATGTTAATTAGGAATACAATCCTTTGATTTTAATGCTTAAATCCATTCTCTTCTAGAGCTCTTTCCCATCTTTGGGCACCAAATTCAGGAACAGATTCAAGTTAGCATATTGTAGCTGCTTCCGTCCGAGAAGCACGAGCGTAAACGCTTCATTTCTTAATGGGAGAGTTTTCACAATGGAGACTCAATGAGGCAACAATAAGAAGCAATCACACCTATGTTAATCTCTTGGAGACATAGATTTCATCTCTCTTTCTGATTCAAATTTACAAGGAAGAACTGTCGCGGTTAGAGCAACGAGTTCAATAAGGTGAATCTGTTCATTTTTTTTTTAGCAGTAGTTTTGTTTGACACTAATTTTTTGTTGTAACTATTTGAATTCTAATTTCAAGAAGTGTTTGTCGTTGGGGGAGAAGCTTCCAAGAGAGTTCATGGACTCTAACCTTTCAACGTATAATTGATAGGTAACCCACAATTTTTGTGGACATTTACATGATTTTTTTAGTAAACTTTGTAGATATTATATTTACTATAAGACAAAACATGGAAGTAAACCAGAAAAACTTCAAACTAACTAAAAAAAAAAAAAAAATTTAACTAATCTAATTTAATTTTATTTGTCGTGTTTAATCAGTGATAAGTGTGTCAATGGTTTGTTAATGTATACACATTTACTTGTGATAAATCAGAGTTATTTTATACCTGTAATTTAAGTTAAATATAACTGAAACTTAGTCTTATTTGCAAGCGAAAATATACCCGTGCTTCAAATCAATCAATACTAGTACATACACTAGGTGATGATTGTTTGTAGTTTTTGAATTAGTTTTTGGTTTTTTTTTTTCAAAAACTAGTTTTTACCCAATCAAGATTTTGGTTTTTGTTTTTAGTTTTTGTAAAAACCAATTTTTTGCCAATCAAGATTTTTAATAAATAGATTCCCTAAATTTTAGGTAAACTGGTTTTTGAAAATTTTAATCAATTTATGAAGAGAAACCAAAAACTCATTTTTGTTGGTTTTTAGGAATAAAAACGAATTTTGTTTTATTTTCATTAGAATGTGGTACATTTTAACTAGCTAATAATTAAATAATAATACTTTATAAAGATAAAAGTCTAATAAAAATTTGGTACAAAAGATAACATTTAAGCAATAATGTTTAATCATTTATTTATGTTGCATGTCAAAATAAATTTATATACTTATATATAATATTAAATAATCGAAATTGGTTATTCATTTCTACAAATAAATTTATTTAATAATTTAATAATAATCAGACTTATTAAACAATAACTTAAATTATAAAAACATAAAATTTTATTAATAAAATATAATATATTATTTTGAAAAAGAAAAAATTCCATTCAAATTTTATAATTTAAATTACATACAAATTTTTTTTATAAATAATTTTTATATTTTAATATTTTAAATATTGTATAGTTTATAGTTATTTTATGATTTATAATTTAGCATAATATAAGTTTCTTAAAATATATAATAATTAAAACATGTTAATGTATTTTGTATTATTAAATATTAATCATTATATTTTAATAGTAGCTTTTAAATGATTTATTTCTTATTTTGTTGTATTATTCTAAAATAATGTATTACTTATTTTTTAAAAAAATTTAAAAACTACAGCAAAACCAAAAACTAAAATCAAAATCTAAAAACTAAACCAAAAGCTGAAAACCAAAAATAAAAAGCCAAAATCAAAAATCAAAAACAAAAATCTAAAAACAAAATCTAAAAACTAAAAACTAAAACTAGTTTTAAAAGGACAAACAAAAACAAATAGTTAAATAGCACGAAAACATAAATACTCTAACACACGTTAGTTTAGTCCCAGCCCACAACATTTTCTTTAAAATATCATTCTTATACTTTTCCCCTTCATTTTGTCTGGTTAGGCATCTACCATCTACCATTTACGTTAGTTTAGTAGTTAGTAGTCCCTACACACAAAAAAAAAACTAACTATTAGAATATTTGATGATGAAAATATTATTATAATACGAAGAAGCAAAAAATAATTAAGAATTGAACAAACATAATCTTATTTGTTAAAATAGAAGTTACAATCTTAATTCATGTATGATTTGTTTTTAAACAATGGACATTCCTTAGACAACTATTACTTTTGATTTTTTTTAAACAATGGACATTCCTTAGACAACTATTACTTTTAAACCATATCATTTATCTTATCATTAACGACGCATATCTTATGTAGTGGACCAAAATAGTATTCCAAACGACCAACTTTAATTTAAATAAGATATTAACCGTCAAGTAAAATCTGACAACAAAGTTTCACTCTATCATTAAAAACAACGAGGTTCAAAGCTCCGCGCAAGTGCGGAGCCGGAGACAATGATAATGCGTTATGATATTTTATAGATGGGATTTTGTCATTTTTTTGGACATTTTTTTTTTTTGGGGTTTAACCGAAAACCTGATTGAATTGAGTTGGTATATGAATGAGTGAAAATTCATATGCTTTGAAATATTCATATATTATTTTAGTAATGATTTTCTCGAATATTTGTGTTATTAGTGCTTTTATGTCTAGGACTGGTGATTTATTATGTTGTTATTGTCTAATTTGTAGGTTGGTAATATATTATTGTTAAATAGTGAATTAGCATTTTTTAAAACAAATTAAGATTTTATTAAATTATACAAAGAAATATAGTTTAATGGAGAAGAGAAAAATATGAAACATGTTTGTTAAGGGGTTGTGTGGAATGTTTAGAGATCAATATTTATTAATGAGTAAAGACCTGTTTTTATTTACAGATAAGAGTGTTTGACGAATTTATATGTGTTCGTATTTCTACATTTTTTTAAGATTTAATTGGATCTTAATGTTATTAGTGAGTTAATAACCATATGTAACCAAATATAGGTATTTGTTACTATACAACTATAATATGGGAACGAAGAAGAAATAATTTTGTTATTCGAAAAGAAATATAGTTTGTTGTTTTCAATGTGCCATGACATGTTTTGAATATATATAACTGTAGTTTAATAAATGCTAATGCTTTGTATAATTATATACATATATGACTAAGATAGTTATTTTTTTTTTTATTTGTCAAAACTTTTTTTGTGGTAGTTTAAAAATGGGAATGGTAGATTAAAAATTTTAGTCGTATAGGACTATATTCGAACACAATGAAAATGTAGTAGCTGGGTTTTAAATGATTGGACTTGAAATTTGATGAGTCTTGAGTCTCAATTTAGATCTGAAACTGGATTGTTTACTCGCCTTTTTTTGTTTCTCCACGTCATCTTCAGTAGTGTGACAAGCTCTTGTGATTCTTGGTATGATTGTGTTTTTAGTGTGTCATTTTGTGAAATTATGGTTTTTCTATAGCAACATGGAAGAGAGATTAGCTCACCTCAGTTAAGGTTGTCTCTGTCGCATTCCTTACTCAGTGAACCTCTGTTGATTCGGTGTTCTCGGAACCTGCAATAAGAAGGTTTGAATTTGTTGTATGACTTTATTTCTATTATTATTAGTTTTGTTTACTAAAACCCATACTGAATGATTTGAGGTTCTATATGTTAATTTGGTTGGTATGACTTATGTTTACTTTAACATGACATAGAGACTTGAAGGCTGCATGACGGATGCCGGTGACGCTAGTTTTAGGAACTGGAGAAGGAGAGAGAGACATTTTCTAGAAGATGGTTAAAGTTAAGAGGAATAGATAAGTTTTGTGGAGATGCACATAGGGTTCATCAAAGATGAGAATCATATATATATGATATACAGAGGGGCTACAAATCAGGAACATTTTATGATCAAGCGATGTAAGATGGGAGATGAAAAGTTCACCGGTGAAAAAAATAGATTACGAACAGACACACGGCGCAGCTCTGTAACTAAGACCTGTATGAGACGATGGTGAAAGGAATCTTAACTCATTTTAAACATTAATGGTTTACAATATGGGAAAACTATAACTGTTGTAAACTTGAAGATTTTCTTCATATAATATGATGAAGCCCAATTAAAAATGAAACTCATAATACACTTCCAGGCCCGAACTTTAAAGGAGGCCATAGATGCAAAGGCTTCCGGCTAAATATATATAAGTTTCGGCTATCAATGTACAAGTTATCTTGCAGTTTAGTGGTATGAATGTTAGTGTTTGTTTCTTAATAACCCGGGTTCGAATCATATGTTTGACATTTTTCACATTTTTAAAGTGGGACCCACTTAATGCTGATGTGGCGTGTTGAGGAGTTTTGAAACTCAACTATTATACTATAGATTTATCATATTCTTATGTGATATCAACCTGTTTATATTCGTTCTTAGTAATATTTTCATTAGCTACATATATTATAAAATCCAATTAGGTCCAGATATAAATACATAAACAGTACATATACCCCTTGGTTTTAAATAGCGTTCGCTACCTCGCCATGGCGCTTGGAGACGTCTAGCGATGTCCTCATCGCCTTAAGACTCCAAGGCCATGCGAGGTACACAAAGCGCTCGCTATTGAACGCTAAACTAGTATCACGTAAAGCGAGCAAAGCATGCTTCAATAAATCTTCTCAAATCAGCATGGTTTGTTCAAATTTAGGTTACCAAACCAACCTCGGTTTAATAGAGTTGATGTGCCTTATGATATAATCTATCGTCAAACCCTAATTTAACTAAAAGAAGGGAGAAAATAATAGGATCTTCAACTCAGAAAAGAGGGAATCATATGGTCTAAGTCCTGTTTGTCTTTGGTTGATGTTGATGAGGATGAATTGGAAGATGATTTACGTTTGTGGAAGTATTAAAATTCTAAAGATCATGTTTCTGAATCAGAATTGTAGAGTTTATGGTTTTCTAATCATATTTTAGATATTACTACTTTTGAACTGGTGTTTTGACTTAAACCTAGATGTAACCAATGAAAATTATCATTTGCATGTGTAATACATTTTAACAATATCTTTAACTATTTTTATTTTAAAAATAAATATTTATTGTTTTAATATTATTTTAATAATAAAAACGTAAAATAATATTAAATTAAATTACAAATGAATATTAACTCATTTTGATTTGTAGAATAAGAAATAACCTTCTATAATATTTACATATAAAAATTTCATATTTGTAGTTACCAATTACACTAAATAATAATTAAACAATAGCTTAATTCTATTTTATTTAAGTTATAAACTAAATGAATTACATTTACAGAATAACAAAATACTACCATAAGATATTTAAAAAGGAAATAATTTTATATTTTAATAGACATATCTAAATTAAAATATTAGGATATAAAAAATTAGTATTTAATTATATGTACCTGATACACGAAATAATAATAAACAAATTCTTCAAATCTGTGACAATACATAATAATATAATTATCATAGATAATGTCTTAAAATCGTTTATATATATATAATTTTATATAAATAAATATTAGTAATAGCTACTATTAATATTTAATTATATGATGAGACATGTTATTACTGATATTTTTATGATTATAATTTTACGGGTTATTCCAATAAACAGACAAAATATTTATCAAATATAAAATTAACTTAAAAATATATAAAACATAATTTAAGTTATGCTTGGGATTTCAAGTACCTATTGGGATACGGGTCGAGTATTTTGAATCAAAGCTAATTTATAATCATAGGTGTCATAATTTGTAAATAGACATGTTTGTAAGTATGGATCAGGTTCAAATATAACACGTCGTGTTTTGTTCTAATTTGTACACATCCTAAAATCGATAAAGTAACCATATATCACTCGGATTCAGGTTATATTGGCTTGGAAATCTAAAATCTAAAACCAAAACAAAAGATACTTATTTTTGTAGAATTAGATATTATAGTACTTATTTAAAATTTAGATAATTAACTTATTTAAAATTTAGATAATTAATTTTAAATATAATTTTAAAATAAATATAGAACTGAATATTTAAAATAGATATTTATGTTTCAAATATTTATATTTACGATGAATTTGGACATTCAGATTGATTCAGATTTTTTCACGTTTTTCGGTTTTTTGGTTATTTGTTCGGGTCTTGCTAATAACACTTTGATTCAGATATATTTTGACCACCGTACAAAAATAATTCTGATATATTTTAGTTTTTGACCTGTTACGGATCCAATTTTTTTTGTTTAGACTGAGTTTAGACGTCGAGTTAGGGATTTTATTCACTTGTCTACTTTATATAAAACAAAAAAGCGGTCATATAAAATTTTCACCAAATATTATCTGCATTTTAAAAAATATTATGTTTAATGAAATTAATGAACTAAACAAATCTATCCCACATCTACTTGTATAGGAAGTGCGATTATATAAAGTTTATATCAACCATAAATCCGTGCTTTTAGTCCTATCTATTAAAATAGAAATCATGACTTCTTTCATGTGTGATTTTTTTTTTTTAACTTGGACCATCCTTTAAAATATTTATTTAAACTAATAATAAATATAATTTCTGAACTATTTTAATCATAATATCTTTTGATATCATGTCATTTTAAATATTAATATTAATTTTAAAAATTCTAATAAATCTGTTTCAAAAGATTTTAACAATATATTATCTTTTAAAAATTATCTGTAAATGTTTTCATTAATTTTCGTCATTATTTTATATATCTTATACTATAAAGAAGACTTTCCTCCCTCCACCTTATGCCATGTCACTAATTCAAGTTATGTGGTTGTGACACCTGTCCCGTAAATTAAAACTCTGCGTTCAGTTTAACAAAAGGAAAGGATTTTGTTGGCTTCTGTTAGATCATACGAACTAAAGCCCACTGCTTTAGAGGCCCTATAGTCTTCGTGACTTACGCAAACTGACTGAACCGAAGATGGAGAGGCTTTCCATGAAAATAAAATCGTCGGAGGAATACAATCTGGTGACGGGATCAAGTTATATTGACGATCCGGTAAGTCAAGGCTCTAAATACACGACACGACACAACAATAGAGTTTTGACCGAGATGCTGAGATTACATCAGATCGGAATCAGATAATTAAGGGATAAGAAACTTCGCTTGATTCAATCTCAGAAGGAGACTAGAGATTTTTTGAGTTGAGAAGCTGTGGGTTCTGTTCGGACAAAACATCTTCGGTTTGGAGAAGAAGACAGAAGGGATTGTGTTGGATTCCTGGTGTCAATGGAGCAAGAGAAGGTTAAAGTTGGGCCAGGTGAAAATTGTTAGTGGGCCTTAACTTTGATTTTGTTACACAAAAGTTCCTATGTGAAAAGGAAAAAAAAGGCATAACTCATGCGAGGTGTGCAACTTCTAAAGTTTGTATAAATAGAGTATGTCGTAAGTTTAATGGATCATCTGGTGAATCAAAAACACAAGAAACAAAAAGATAGTTAAAAGGAGATCGGAGGAGAAGAAACCAAGAAAGAAAAAAGTATTGTTCGAGCCATATTTTAATAGGATGAAATTTATTTGTTTTTCGAAAACATACATAATGAACGAGAAAAATCAAAAAGA
This sequence comes from Eruca vesicaria subsp. sativa, assembly GCA_932364175.1. Taxonomy (NCBI): domain Eukaryota; kingdom Viridiplantae; phylum Streptophyta; class Magnoliopsida; order Brassicales; family Brassicaceae; genus Eruca; species Eruca vesicaria. The sequence continues at coordinate 99,659 of CAKOAT010073710.1, read as the reverse complement.
CAGTACAAAACTAACAGATGTACAAGAATCTCAACTGAAATCCTTTCACGAATTTTAACAGTATTCTACAGATAAAAACGGCCTAAATCCCCTATATATTATTTGAGAATCATTTAAAAAGTTGTAACCTTAATTTTGTAAGAATTAAAAATAACTCCAATCCTATGTGGCATAGCTCTTTGGCTTCTATTTCAAATCCCAAGGATTCTAGAGCATGTGATATAATGTATAGTCTAAAAATTAAACTCCCTAGCAAATTTAATATTTCGTAGGTTATAGTTGGTCGCATATATCAAATATTTATTGTTTCACATGCTTTCCTTAAATAAAACCTACGGAATTACCTAATGTGATTAAAATGTATATATGACAATTAATGATTTTAAACAGTAAAGATTTGATAACAATCTATATACTTTTTCTCATTTTGTTTATTTATTTATTATTAAAATAAATTACACAATTACGTTAATCATATAATAAAAATCTAGATTTTTTTGTGTATGTTGTATTTCGAATTTTTCAAAATGAGTATAAATTACTAAAACTGTTAAAAGTCTTACATGAATTTTTAGGATCATGGTTTTAATTCTTTTTCTATATTAAAATATAATGATTATAAGACCATATGAAGAAATAATTTTAGTTTATATATATTTCATATCGTTTTAATTAAACTATACATCGTATGAAAATACATACTTATATTTTGATATTTGCCTTGAACATATATTGAAAAGTTAATATTTTAATGTTGAAATATGTCATTTTTAAAAAAATGATTATAAATTGAAACTACTAAACATCTCACATTAAAAAAAAATGCGTTGTTGTAAAGTTTTATTACACAAATATGAAAATAATCATAAAATCACATGAGTAGAAAATTCATTTAATAAATATCTATATTAAAAGTGTGCTATATTACTATGTTTATATCATTTAAATTTAAATATATATCATATACAATATATAAGATTGATTATTTTGATTTATTTATCCTAATTGCGAATAAACATGAGTGATAGTTAAATTTATATGCATACGCCAATTTAATACATAATAGTAACTGATTTCTTAGTTATTTAATATCTATATTTATTATTTTATAATATGCATAAAAATATAAAATAAATAATAAATATAAAATACTTATTGTGCATAAATTGCAGATCTTAACCTAAGTATGTATATCTTTAATTATTGTAAATATTACGTATTTTCTAAATCTCAGGTCAAAACAAACAAACGAAATGAGAATAAACTTCATATATCGAGTAATAACAAAAATATAAAAAACACAACAAGAGAAAAATTGAAGATAAATAGGATTGACACGTGAACATAAACTTCTCATAACCATAAATAATTTTTAAATTGTTAAATCATGATATAAAACTGAGTTAATTTTTAATTTGTTAATTTTTAAATTCTTTCATTTTTTAAATCAATATGGTTATTTTAAATCATGACCATAATTAATTTTAAATTGTTTATTTGTATTTGAAAAACTTAAATATTATTTTTAAAAATAATTTAAAATTTAACTTAATTTTATATAAAATTATTTTAAAAATATAATTTGTAAAAAATATAATTTTCTAATATTATTAGAAAAATAAATAAATTATATTAAATTAGTTTTGAAACCTTACATATTTTAAATGCAAATATTTTACTAACTGCTTCTTAAAAAACATTAGGGAACTTGCTAATACTCTACCAATCAAACCCAATGACACTCTGTTTATTTTCCATCATTCGAACACTGAAAAGTGAAAATATATATAAATCAGGTCCATTAAATTCTAAGATTTGATCTACAGTTCTAATTACAATTGTTTCTGATCCTACGTATAGATAATTATATAAAAATTTCAAAATTCTAAAATTTTAAATACATAGAAAAACAATCATATATAAATTTTAAATTTGTCAGTACTAAAATTTTATATTTTAACTACATATATTTATCCTGCGCAAGGCGCAGGTCTTATCCTAGTTAAAGATGTATAACGAGCGACAACATTAAAGCACACTACATCAGATGAATACAAAACAATTTACATGATAACAACACTGATGAAGGCTTACAATATCTACCCATAACTATTGAAGTGTACAATAATGGCATTTAAAATATGATAAATAATAATGTTATCCAAGAGTGAGACATAGATTAGTCATGCATATTTTGCACATGTTTGGATGGAGGATAAGCACATCTAAAATGGACCAATGCTGACAAAAAATAAAGATGTCACTCCACAAGATTAAGGTAACAAAACTATCAGCTTACATCTTAACTTATTATAATGCCAAACATATTAAAAACTTTGTTTTTTTTTTTGAAAAAGGGCTTTTAAAAACTTTGTTTTCACGATTAAAACACTATATTTTAATGTTGGAGAGCCTGAAATAAAAGGGGACCCAGTTAAATTTATGCATTCGTTTTAACATCATCATTCCTCATAATTAATTTCTTGCAATAGAGGTTGAACTCAAATCACATGGTTAAAAGAATCACAACTAATAAACATAAAATACATAATCTTTACAAACCCTAATCTTTTTTAAAACCATAAACATAAATATCAACTGTTCTTGCAAAAATTAACATAAAATACACACAATAAAAAGAGAAATTTCAACCTAAATTTTTTTTTTTGTCACAAATATAGACCTTAAAAATAAAAATGACCAAAATACAATTAAATTTTTTTATCAAAAATAAGTAAATATACATTTATACCATTTGGGTTAAATAATCCTAGACTTTTCTGTTTAGAGCTGAGGAGTGGGATTTTGGGGATTTGATTTCCAATTTAAAAAAAATAAAAAACTTTAAATTTTCAAAAAATAAAAAAATTTATTTGGTCTTTTTAGTTTTTGAATTTGATCTTTGTGATAAAAACTTTAAAAGATCTATTTAATAGAATTGTCCCAATAAAATATATAATTATATATATAATTATAGAGATCACATGTAAATCGTATCTTCGATCCTAGTATATAATACAAAAATTCGCTAACTGTTTTTACTAAATTTCGTCATTAGTTTATATATATATATATATAAAAACTCTAACATATCTGTTGAAAAATAATTTAACAATATTTAATTCCAAAAATTTATGTAAATAATTCACTAATTTCATCATTACCAATGAACTATTGTTATGCATTAATATATTCAATTATTTTTTGTAAACTAAAAAATAAATATTATATCCTATTTTATCTATTATATAATCATAATAAATCATATTAAAAGAAAATATTATACTGAACTAAATCTGATAAAGTTATATTAAATTGATAAATTTATATATATTTATTTACATAAGTATAAACTATTTATGTTCAAAAATATAATAGGTTGGTAAGATGAGCTAATATTAGAAAACTTATAATGCATGTATAAAAATGAACATAGCTTAGACTTTTACATATATAATAATATATTATTTAAAAAGAATAAAAGTAATAAATTTTGCTAGAAAGAATTATGGTTTTGAAGAACGGGTCTAGATTTAAAATAAATTGAATACAAAATAATTTTTAAATATGTTTCATGCATATTAATTAGTTTAATAATTAAATCCAAATAGACTAAGATAAATATATAACAAGAAGCGACAAATACATGTAATGATTTTTAAAAAATTGATTAATTACAATATGTAAACTATAAAATTATTATGGGTATTTGAAATATTTATATAAACATTTAAATATATGATTAACGTTAAAATGTATGCAACTAATAATCTAAAATATATATTTATGTATATAAAACTTAAAACACACATCCACGCGGTTGCACGTGTTAGAAACTAGTATAGTTTTAGAACATACTGAGAACGAAGATGGTTGACTCAAAAAATGGTTCAATAACTATTTACAGAGTAAGTAGTCGGCTATTTAATTCAAAATTATCTTATGGTCAATTTTAATTGAAACTAGACTTTGACCCGCGCACCTGCGCGGGTATATTATTATTTTGTAAAACCACAACCTCGTGTTTCTTAAGTAGAATTCACATTTTTTTCTTCTTTCATCTCTTACTTGAACAGTCTGCATATCAGAGACATCAACAACTTGTCCAAAGACATCTGTAAAACACAAATCAATGACATGATACATTATGTTTACAGAATAAAATTTTATATTAACAACAAACATATAAAATACGAAATCTTACCAATCAGAAAATCAGAGTCTAGATCTCCACTGGAGATAAATTTAAAAGAGGCCAAAGATAAAAAGGGATTATCTATTTTGACATCCGAAGAGCTGAATGATGTGTCATTGGTTATGGCAATTCTGTATGGATGAGATGTCGTTCTATAATGCTCCTTTGCCGGAGATACAAAGAAAATATCAATAACCCTCCACTCGTTAATAGGAAAATCTCGTTGAACTTTAGGAACAAAACCTTGTTTGCAAGAAGCATGTATCTTAGCACCCTGGAAAAAAAAAATCATGAAGGGATATTTTTACCAACACTTACAATACATATTACATTGATAATGATATTCAGTATACTTACAGTTTCATCGGCAAGTATCATCTCTAAGTAATCACCACCAAATTTGGTTTGCTGCCTCCATGAATGAATTGCTTTGACATTAATACGCCATTATGTTTTCCAGGGTTTGATGTCATTAAAGAAGTTTTTAGCTTTTGGAGCCATAAAATAAACAATGGAGAGAAGTGGGAGACGAATAATACGTTAACAATTATGGTTATACGTATATATAGTCATACAGCTGTTAGGGTTAAAAGATTTTTCGTTAAGATTGCCTGAGGAATATAATATCTTTTTTGATTTATCCAAAAGCAAAAGTATAATTTCAGAGAATATTCATGGCATAATTCTTGGCATCTACTCTATTAATATATCTACTCTTTATAATATTGGTTTTGATTATCTATAAAAAATTGTTTGTAAACAATAATCTGTTCGGATAAAATTCGTTATAGTTGTTGGTGGAATTCGCTAATCCAAAATAATCTGTTTGGATATAACAATCTGAACTACAACGAATTTTATACAATATTATTGGTTAAATGAATATAAACAGGATTTCCAAGTTATTATAGTTATATATAACAAAAAACTTATATATCTATAATTGCTAAAATACGTTATAATTCATATTGTTTGGTTTTTAAAAATATTCTGTTTAGATATATATTATTGTTTGTGAAATAAATATAAGTATACACAAAAATATACTAAACACAACTATAAACACAACCATATTATACATATGCACATCTATAATAAGAATTTTATCAAATATAATGTATATACTTAAACAAAAATCTATTGTTACTTATATGTGAAATACTAAATGAAATATTATATATACATACTATGTCTACTATATAAAATATCATCCTATATTAAGGCAATATATATTACCTACAAATATAAATCAGTATACAAATATAAATCACCAACAAAAGTAGATGCTATTTTTAAGGACTAAATAAAATAAGATTATATTATTATAGATGATATTCATATTTGTTAGGATTGTGGATAAATGGTCCTAGTTAGTAGACTACTTATAGGTAGATAAAAATAATGACTCTATTTTAATAGAGTAGATCTTTCAGGTTTGGTATAAGCTGATTTAATTATAGGATATTCTGATTTATTTTCCTAAACTAAATATATTGTTAAAGATTTTTTTGTTAGTTTTCCAAAATTTCTTCTTCTCAAAATCAGTAGATTTGATTATATGTTGGATATTTTCGAAATCTAGTTATAGGATATTCATTAAAATATTAAATAATAAATATTTAACAAAATATTAAAAAGTAGAGAATATAGCAAGAAAATCCTGAGAGAACTAATCACATATATATCTTCAAATTATTTATTAACAAAAAGGATGCACCTCTTAAATGTCTAAAAATATCTTTAATAAATTATTTGTGTTTCCAAACAATTTTTATTTAGTCTACTATCCTTGTTTCCAAACAACTTCAGTGTGTACTTCAGTTTTAATAATATAAACTAGAATTTGACTTGCGCGTTGAAAGCGCATGACTGTTTTATGTTAATAGTACTACTAACCCGTTTATAGTCATAATAGAAATGACAATTCTATTTGTTCAACCCGTTTGCAACTTGATAAATATTTTTTGACATGTAGTCAATGAACACATTACAAAAATTTAACTTTATTTCCCATACATATGAAAATGAATTTGTGTCCGTACACTATATAGCAAATGAAAATTTTAACCGATATATACAATAAACTTAATTTAATATTTAGTTTTTCATAGTAGAGAACAAAATATGATATATATATGACTTAATTGTATATAGTAAAGGAAATTTAATATGTAAAATAAAAATCTATTCTGAAACGTATGGCATACAATGAAAATTTAGTTTTCAAAAATATAAATAAATAAATATTAAAGAAATATAATCATAGTTAGATATAAGGGGGATTTGCCAAAACCAACCTAAAGTTTCATTTCAACCCTAAAGGTGTACCCCTTATTGAGTCAAATGCAAAACCAACCTAAAGGGGTTATGAAGTTACTACCTAACCCTTGTGACCAAACAAAAAAACAGACAGTTATTTTACGGTTCTGTCCTTTGCAAGTCTACACATAATAGAGAGAAGTCTACACATTTGTAGACCTTCTTAGAAGTCTACTTTGTAGATGTATTCTACAGTCTACATCGTCATTTGATCTTATAATTTAATTTTAAAAATGTATAAAAATAATTTTTGGGAAGTTTTTAAATAAATCATCAATATAAAGATTAGTATGAAATATATAAATTAAAATTTCATATAAGTGAAAAGTTTAATAGAATTTATATTGAATTGGTAACCATGTGAAAGATAATGTGTTATGGTT
>CAKOAT010073710.1:69048-87325 GCA_932364175.1 Eruca vesicaria subsp. sativa | reverse complement strand
AAGCAGCGCCTTTGACCAAGTACAACATGTGCTTTCCCTTGAACCTATTGACTATGTTTTGTTGTAGATGATAATAGCATATTCCTCGCTGTGCCCAAGGGAAAATCTTCTCACACGCCTTCTTAATGGAACCGTGCCTGTCAGAAACTATCACCAAAGCATACTCATCTGAAACACACTTCCGCAAATTGGTAAAAAAACATTCCCACGAAAGATCATTCTCCGCATCCACAATCGCAAAAGCCAATGGAAAAATATTAAAATTACCATCTTGGGCAGCAGCAACTAGCATAACTCCTTCATTCTTTCCACTTAGATGAGTCCCATCCACCACAATAACCCTCTTAAGATACTTAAAACCAGCTATCGAAGCTCCAAAAGATAGGAACAGATACTTAAATCGGTTATGTCCATCTTTCTCAAGACATGTGACGGTTCCCGGATTCGATTTCTTGATCTGACGCAAATAAGAAGGCAGATTCTCATATCCATCCTCTGTTGTTCCCCTCACCAACACTTGGGCGTGTAACAAAGCTCGGTAAGAAGTTGTGTAATCTAGCTTCAGCCTAAACATATTCTTCATCGCATCTTTGATATGCTTCGGTGTAAGCCCATCTATAATCCTCACTCGATCTATAAATAGACTAGCAACATATTTCGGAGTATACTGCTTCCGTTCAAATATTTTGTCACCCAAAATGTCTTAGGTCCATGCTTTACACTCGCTCTAAGCTTCCAACCACATCCTTGAACACGACACTTAGCCACATACAGAGTTTTTGTTGTCTTATAAGCTGTAAATGTAAATTTACCTCTCACAACCACCAACTTCAGCTTTGAAACAAGGTCATCCTTACTAGCACAACTCTGACCGACATATATATTTTCATTTAAGGACATCGATCTTCTTACAACTCCAGAGTACTGTGCTTTATATCCATCATAAAACGTTTCATTTGCATCCTCGTCAGAATCTTCACCTTTCACTTTCCCATAATCACTGTAGTTTACACAATTGTCAAAATCAACACCAAGATCAGCAGTTGCTTGAACATCATTATCAGCATTACTATCTTCATCCAACCCTTCATCATCACCAACATTACTATCTTCATCCAACCATTCATCAGTATCTTCATAAGCAAAGATATTATCATCACCATCAGGCACATCATCAGCTTCTACTTGGCACTGGCTTGATACACAGAGGCGTATCATATGAGTCTTAGATAACTCGATCAAGTTCCGCACTTGTTTATCATTCGTGACATGCACATGGGTCGTATCTAGAGCCATTTCCTTTAAGATCACGTCTGGTAGGGAATACTTCAGCTCCACCATCTCGCTTTTCTTGTTGAGATCATAATCTTCTTGAGCCATTTCAAGAAGTTCACCATGTGTACAACCATCATGGACAAGGAACATTCTCACTCCTTTCCGATTATCGACCTCAAACTCCCACAAAGAGTCTTTCACCACCCATTCTCCGTATACAACAGGTAGTTGAACCATTTCCTACAAAACAATACGGTTTACATAATTAGCAAACCAAAATTTCATGTTTGATAAAATTATATCATAGACTTACAAGTACGTCTACAAATTTTAAGCTAACAACATAGACAAACAAAAAATTTGATAACTTCCTAATTATAACAAATTATCTTCTGAAAATCATTCAAGACACTTATGATTAACTAACACACACTTTCATAAAATAAGTTTTGAAAAAACTTAATGAATAATACACAAATCCACTTTTGATAGATTTTATATGGTAGACTACATATTCAATCTACAGACGTGTAGACGTTTTATTCAGTTTACAGGTTGTAGACTGAACATTAGGTCTACGTTTAGGTTGGTTTCTGCAATTGCCAAATTCACGGGTTACTTTCTGTATATGAAAAAAATGTGATTTTATACGAGTAGACTTACTTTTTAGTCTACATTTTTTAAAAGGTTGGTTTTGCAATTGACCAGAATTCGATCAGAGTTTGACTTTTAGAAGTAGACCTATTATGCAGTCTACACTTTTAAATTTATTTGAAAGAGGTATCAAAACGTTAACTGGTTTCAACTGAAAGATGCTCATCTGTTTTGTAAATGTCTACGTAACTGTAGACTGCAGTAAAAGTCTACATTATAACCCGACAGGTTAGTTTTGCAATTGACCAAAACAAAATAGTAGACTTCTTATGCAGTCTACGTTTTTTTTCTAAGTTTTGTAGACTGCATATGAAGTCTACACGTAAAATAAGTTATTTTCTTAGTTTTGTAGACTGCATATGAAGTCTACACGTAAAGTAAGTTTTAGTCAAATACAAAAGAAACCTATTCAACGAAGTCAAAGTTTTGGTCAAATGCAAAACTGACCTTCCGTAGACTTACCTAGCAGTCTACAAAGTGTAGACCTCCACGAAAGTCTACTATGGTAAGTTAAAATTTTGGTCAAATGCAAATCTAACCTGTTTTATGTAGATTTCTTAGTAAGTCTACCATTTTTTTTGTTTTTGGTTTCAAAGGTAAAGATGTTGACGTACTTGTAGGTCTACATTACAAAAAAAATTATTTTGGTCAATTGCAAAAGTAACATGTGCGTTGACAAGTAGACTGCATCGTAAGTCTACACGTATGTGTAGACATATAATACAGTCTACTTTCGCGATACAGATCAAAGATATGACGAAAAACATGTAAAGAGTTACCTTGACACCGGTTTAAAGCTTGTTTCCAAGCTTTTCCACTGTCTAGAATCCAAATATGAGCAAAAGAAGCAACCTTTACGATCCACTTGTGGATAAAATCGAAACTATGAAGTTTGTGTTTATGAAAATGAGAGTTATGAGGATTGTTTAGATGAAAATGGAGAGGAAATGAGAGGAAATGAAGTATTGTTTGTTTAGAAAGTGAAATAAGTGGTTGAAATTTCATAAACACAAGCTTAAAGAGCTCATCAATGGTGGTTTTGGGTGGTTGCAAATATTGATGACAATGGCATTATGGTAAATAAGGAGTTTACAAATCCCACATTATCCAAAAAATATTAAAAGCTTTTATAAATCAGATTTAAAAATAATGGCAATTTGGTAAATAGGTGGAAACATGAGGAGAGTTTAGGTTTTTTAAGAGTGAATAGTAATGACAAAAAAAAAAGAGGTTGGTTTTGTGTTTGACTTGAAATTTTGGGTTGGTTTTGCAAAAACCCCTAGATATAATAGGCAATGATATTGATTTGGAATGTATAGACCAAATAATATTTTATTTCTATTTATTTTTATTTCAAATTAAAAGATAATGTTCATTTAAATAAATATGAAAAATGATTAAACTTTGTTATCATTTTGAAATCTCCACATAATCCGAGTAATATTCATTTTATTGGATTATATCCTTAATATCACTGATTTTATTCATACGATTAAAATTTTTCCTATATTTGTTTAAGTGCGAATCTCGTTATATCATGGAGGATAATTGAAAAAGGAGAAATATTTTTAAATGATGCTATTAAGGAATTTTATTAATAAGTTACCTAGTCGTAGAGTTTATCTCAAATATTTATTTATTTGTTATATTTTCTGACAAAGGAATATTCATAAATTCATTAGTTTTTTACTAATATTTTTAAAAAGTCGATAACAATTTAAGTTATAGGTATTTTATTTTTCATATTTATTATACAAGTAAAAAAGAAAATTTCGACATTTTTTATTTTGTATTTGGTGGACTACTATAAGAATTAAAAATTTATGATGCGTTATATATATATATATATATACATATATTTTGATTTTACATGTGTGTTTATATTATAAAACGGAAATCCTACTGATGACATTTACATGAAAAATAAGTTATTAGCATAAATGGTGTATTCTGTAAATATTTTGAATACGAAGCTGTACATATATAATGTTGGGTTCATGATTTATGATCCATTATATAATAGCAAATTACTTATAACATTACGTACTTTCGTATTTGCTTACAAAAATTTTGTATACCATTAGGAATAATTATTTCTATTACATAGTAAAGGAAATTTATAAAAAAAAAAATTATAAATATATTAAGGTAATTAATAAATATGATATTGCCATAATTACCACCATAATTGGCGACATTTACAAATATTGATTTGGTAGTTAAAAATAATAACCATAAAATTGTAATTCGAATTAAAATGGAGGGGAAGTTGTAAAAAAAAAAGAATTAAAATAGAGAGATAATAAAGGAAATCGTATATATTAAAGCAGAAGTCATGACTTGACTTCATGTGTGATTTTTTAAAAAAGAACTATTACTAGAAAGTCATGTTACATTAACTCCCTAATAATCTTATCATTATTATATCTTATGAAAAATCATATCTATAATAACAAAGATATGCTTAACAATTTGGTTTTGGTAAATTACCCTACACCTTCCAACTTAATCACACAAAATATGTCAATAGATATAAGTTTAGGAATCTTCTATTATTTATAAGGAAATATATCAATAATAGTTAAACGAATCCACAATATATTAACAAAAATTACAGATTCGTAATATAGAATATTTATATACCCTAACAAAATTTACACGCTATACATATTAGATAAATTTTTTTCGATGTAAATTTCTAAAATTATATTGTTTTAAAAATAAATTGTTTAAAAAATATTTTTTTAATAAAATTCTTTATAATATTAATTTATGAAGCTATAAATTTAGCTTTTAGCAAAACTTTCTTCGAAGTTTATATTATCTTTGCAAATTAAAGTATACTAATATTTCATCAAGCTCTATTTATATTACTTTATCTAAAAATGAAATACTAATCTAACAAACAATAAAATATTGAAGAAGAAACAAACACATGTTTGAAAAACATGTATAATATAGAAAATTTGAAACAATCTATTTGATTAAAACACGTATTATATAATATTTTATTATGTTTGAAAAACATTTACTATACATATCGTAAATATGTGATTACTATAATATATACCAATTTAAAAGTGAAAATAAAATGTTTATATAATTAATTATAAACGAAAACAAACACCCGCGCGTTTGCGCGGGTCAAAACCTAGTATATATTATGTTTGGAAAAAAAGATTTGGTGGAAATAATAAAAACTATAGGTTTAAAATAAAAGAGTGACAAAGATTTGTAAATACTTTTAAAAGAAAAAGACACCTCAAAAAAAAGTTTAATGTTCTAATAGTATAGATAAAACAAAGCTTTTGAATTTTACGTGATTAATATATTAGGAAAAAGCTTTTGAATTTTTTTTACGTGATTAATATATCAAAACATAATTCCCTGTCATTAAGAAAAGCACAAGCTTGTTACCCTAAAAATAATACAATACCAAACTGCTATAGATTTTAAATTTCGCACCGTATAGTTTAAACACGGATATCAAGTACCACCTCCTATGCCTTGTTTTTAAATTTTGTCACACAGATCTGTTCTATAATTCTATACAAAAAAAAAAATTAAAAAAAAAAAATTTCTACCAACCAAATAATGCGACGAAGTAAATCTCATGTCGCCTCTCTTACAACCCATAAAATCACATCTTTTCTGAATAGAAAATAAATATGTATCTATACTTACCACCATGATCACGTTCAATGTTTCTTTTAAACCATCTTTGTCCCTCCAAACTTTCTTCTTTAACACATATTTGTAACCCATATACAGCGAACCTATTTGTTTATTTTTCCCTTCCCAAGGCAGTCATAACTCCATTCCATAATCATCTACTCAAAAGAATCACACTACAAGAAAACACGAAACATTCCAACGGACACGTACGCCGTCAGAAATTTCTAACCGATTTCCGACGAAAAATTAAGAAGATATAAATTTTATTATTCGTTAAAAATTCGTCAAAAAATTTCGACGATATTTCGAACAACTGTCGATCGGAAATTTTTGACGGATTCCGACGAAAAATTTGAACATTACGAATTCCGACGAGATTCCAACAGAATATTTTCAACGACAGATTTTGTGTTTAACTTTCCAATGCAATTCTGACGGAGGATTTGACTGTTCGAAATTCTGACAAAATACCGATGACAATTTCGAAAACTTTCCGACGATCCTTTTTGACCGTTCAATATTCCTACGGAATTCTGACGGGATTTTTGACCGTTTAGTATTCCGACGAACTTTGGACCATTCGTTGGAATTCGGTCAAAATTCCGTCGATTGTCGCCAGCAACTATCATCTATATAAATACAAGCTCTCCTCATCACTTTTTTCTCATCCACTCTTCATTCTCTCTTCACACTCTACAAATCCGAAAAATAACAATCATGTCTTATACAAATCATTATCGATCGTGGATAGATAAACCACATTTGGATCCAGAAACCATTTTGCTTATGGATGAATACATGAAAGGTATTGGTGAGTTCATGAAGCTTGTACAACAATTACAGGAAGCAAAAACCGGTATGTTAAGATGTCCCTGCTCTTCATGCAATAATAGTAAGGTTATTAAGGAATGGGATGTTTGGACTCATTTATATATAAGTGGGTTTACACAGAGTTATAAAGTTTGGTATCTTCATGGGGAAACTGGTTATGAAATTGGTAATACTAGCGAACCTCAGCATGTGGATAGGGTAGTTAGGGTAAAAGAACCTACAACGGATATAGATTACGGTGTAGGTATTGAGCAGATCGTAAATGATCATTATAGAGAGGAGGAGCCGAATGCAAAATCTAGGAGTTTTTTTGACATGTTAGATGTAGGAAAACAACCTTTGTAAAATGATTGTAGAGATGGTCATTCTCCCTTATCATCTGCAACTAGATTGATGGGTATCAAGACATATTATAATTTGGCAGAAGAATGCGTTGATGCGATTGCTGATTTTGTTAAAGATGTTCTACCGGAGGATAATCTTGCACCGAGTTCATACTACAAGGTTCAAAAACTGGTAGCAGGTCTTTGTTTTCCGTATGAGGTGATAGATGTATGTATCGACAAATGTATGATCTATTGGAGAGCAGATGAGAACCGGGATAGATGAAAATTTTGTGGGAAATCTCGTTATCAAGAAACAAGGGAAAAAGTACCGGTGCCATTCAAAAGGATGTGGTATTTGCCTTTGACGGAAATACTGAAGAGGTTATATCAGTCTGAACACACAGTCCAACCAATGAGATGGCATGCAGAGCACTCCACAGATGCTCAGATTAGACATCTTTCAGCTGCAAAAGCATGGAAACATTTCCAAAACAATATATCCAGAATTCGCCTATGAGAGAAGACATGTCTATCTTGATTTATGTACTGATGGTTTCAGCCCATTTGGAAAGCATGGAAGACAATATTGAGTATGGCCAGTGATTCTGACCCCGTACAACTTGCCACCCAATTTGTGCATGCGAAGAGAGTTTTTGTTTCTCTCCATTCTCGTTCCCGGGCTAGCCCATCCTAAGAGATCACTTGATGTGTTTCTTCATCCACTGATATATGAGTTGCAACATCTATGGGCGCATGGTGCTTAGACATATGATGTTTCGTGAAGAGAAAACTTTCAGATGCAGTACTTATGTGGACAATAAGTGATTTTCCAGCATATGAGATGTTATCTGGATGGACAAGACATGGGAGACTATCATGTCCACATTTTCAAGATGACACAGATGTTTTCCAACTAAAACACGGAAGAAAAACGTGTTGGTTTGACTGTCACAGAAGATTTCAACCACCCGATCATCCATACCGTAGGAGCAGGACTTTGTTTACGAAGAACAAATAGGTGTTTGACAGTCCACCAGAAAAAAATAGTGGGGGAGGTTTGTTGACACATGTAAGGGATTTTGGTGCAGAAAGGACGCCAGATGTTGGCGGACATGAAAATATTCGACACAATGCTGTTGGACAATTACACAATTGGCACCAAAATAATATCTTTTGGGATCTTTCATACTGGAAGGATCATCTGTTGCAGCATAATTTAGATGTCATGCATATCGAGAAGAACTTTTTCGACAATCTGATGAACACAATCCTTAACGTCCAAGGTAAACCGAAGGATAATTTGAAGTCAAGATTGGATTTAGTCGACATTTGTGATTGTTCTGAACTTCGAGTTGATGGGAACGGTGTGGCTCGTTTTCCCATATATCGGCTTGATGCAGCTGTGAAGGAGGTGTTCTTTGATTGGATCACCGATGAAGTGACCTTTCCATATGGTTTTTCGTCAAATTTGCGTAACAGCGTCAACAAATCTGAAGGAAAATTTACTGGCTTGAAGAGTCATGATTATCATGTAATGATGCAACGCCTCCTTCCGTTTTACTTTTCAGGATTACTGCAAAAAAAATTTCATGAAGCAATTGCAGGTAATTTTATTTTAACTTTTTAAATTGGTTGTCATACTAATTTATTAAGTTTTACATGTACTCATAGCTTTTTTTCTTTATATGCATGTTCCGCGATTTATGCAGTATATTAGTCACAGAAGAGAGCATTAGTAACTTGAAGGCTACTATTATTCCCTCCGACGTTTTTTTGATGTAATGGAACATCTTGCTATTCATCTCGGAAGAGAATGGGAACTTGGTGGTCTTGTGCAGTACCGATGGATGTATGTTTTTGAGCGTTATATGCATCATCTAAAGAAGATGGTCAAAAATTTAAACAAGATCGAAGGATCTATAGTCGCGCAGGTGATCAATGAAAAAATAACAAACTTTGCTGAAAAATACTTTCCATTAGAATTGCAGACAAAAAACCGAAGACCTACTCGACATGATGATGGAGGGCAAAGGGCAACGTATTATGTTACCGTCCCAAATATCTTTAGGGAAATTGGACGACTTAGTGGTAAACCAAAGAAGCAAAAACTTATTGAGAGGGAACACAATCATTTGCATACCTATTTGCTCACCAACTGAGAAGAACTTCTACAATATGAGAGCTACATATTTTTATTTCATTTAAAAGCTTAGATTGTTCATTAAATTTTATTTCAGTTTAACTAATTACATATTTTTGTATAGTATTTATATGGAAGAGCTGAGGGTGATTTACAGACAAGCCACTGAAGAGGAGCTTCAGAAAATCAGACATAATGGATTTTCCGTTTGGTTACTTAATTATGTGAGTGTGGCAAAAACTTAGTTATACATTTAATGAAATAATTGGCCATCGATAAAACACTAACATGTTTGGTATTATAAGTGACTGCATGTTTGTCTAGAGGAGAAGTGTTTGATGATTGGATCCTCGAATTTGTGCGGGGACCAAATTATGTTGTCAAATCATATCCAAATTCTACAACTCGAGGATATGCATTCTCAAGGGAATGATATTCTAAGACAACTTATGATGCTGGTATTTCGTCTTCATCCGGAGACGATGTGTACTACAGAAAGATAAAAGATGTTTTGGAGACTCAGTATCCCGGTATGGTTGGATTATGGTGTACTGTATTATGTTGTGATTGGTATGACAACACTCCAGATCGAGGGGTGAGAAATGACGCATTTGGTGTTACATCGGTTCATTCACGAAGGAAACCTCAATAGTATGATCCTTTCATTATGCTTTTCAAGCTGATCAGGTATGTCAATTTCTTAAATTATTAATATGTATAAATTTATCATTTAACATATCACTAATTAATATCTACTATTTTATTTATAGGTTTGTTATATCAGTTACCCTCGGGTTAGGAACATAGATGCTCCTTGGATTGGCGCAATGTCAATTAATCCAAGAGGACAAGTAGAAGGAAGTTTGGATAATGACCCATTACAAGCAAGCTCTACCAGCAATGTGAGTCCAGTTGAAGATTTAGAAGATATTGAACTCATGGTTGATTTGGACGATTTTGGAAATGAAGATGTTGTGCATTCGGAGGACAAAGCTCAAGTTGGAGAGTTCGACGAAGATTCTGAAGATTCTAAGTAGATTTTCTTATTCAGATATGTTATTGGAGTTTTACAAGTATTTGCAATATTTAGTATAAGTTATTGGAGTTTGACAAGTGTTTGAAGTATTTAGTATAAGTTATTGGAGTTTTTAAAATCTTTATGTATTTCATTTTAACGTATTCGTTACTTTTAAAAAATATTAACATATTTCATCAACATTTATACTAAATTGTACAAACATTCTCCAACAATCTTAGATTATGATATAATTTTGTATAATATCGAATTACTCAATATTATGATTAGTTAACACACATTTACATACTAACTAAGTGTTGTATTTGATCATAAACTTGATTTTGTGAAACCTCAAATGCTATGTCATCCGAATTCCGTCAGAAATTTCCGACGGACATGTAATTCCGTCAGACATTTCTAACGGAATTCCGTCCGAATTTTTATGTCTCTCGGAAATTTCTGACGAAATTTCGACGGAATATTTCCTAAAGCAGACACAGCCTCTTCTTTCCCCGTGTCGTCAGGTTGTCATTTTCGAGAGTATCCGAGGGAATTCTGACGGAATAATTTCGCAGGACCGGTTGCGTCGGGATCATCGGAATTTCTCATTTACCCGGGTAGAATTTTCACAAATTTTTTTGGTTAACCGCGTAATGAGATTTCCGACGGAATCCTGACGAAACCGGTCCGTCGGATTGTTTTAATTTAAAAACCAGAGTCTCTTCTTCTTCTTCTTCATTTCTCTCTCGATTCTCCTTGTTATCTTCAACGAAATCAGTCCTCGCCTCCTTTCCCTTCGATCTCCGATGTCCTCGCCTCCTTTCCCTCCGACGAATCCGATGTCCTCGCCTCCTCTCTCTCTTGAAACCATGCAAGAGACCCTAAACACTCTCACTTGAAACCATAGTTTGGTAGTTTTAGGTTGTGGATGATAATTTGGTAGTTTTAGGATTGAATTGAGTAGATTTTCGGATTGAACTCATAATTTTAGGATTGAATTGATTAGAATTTCGGTTTTAGGTTGTAGATTGATGGATAATTTAGGTTTTAGATGATTATTTGTTTTTTTCTGAATTTTATATGTTAAAAATATTTTATAAAACGTTTAGATAGGTTTTAAAATATATTTACAAACATTTTATTCAATTAAACAGCTAAATAAAATTATATATGTTATAATAAACATATATATATATTGATTTTAATAGAATCATATTTTGTTTGTTAGCTAAAAATGTAATCAATTTTATGATTTTTTAATTTAATTATATTTATATATATCGAGTAATGTTTAAATTTTTATTTTTTGCGCAGGTCCGAGCCTAGACCATCATCACTTTGCCGCGGCCTACCTCATGCAGTTCGTTCCGAGAGTACTTCCCGTGTATCGGAATATTTGCAGGAGAAAAATTCTATTCCTCCTCCAGCACCTCCAGCAGCGGCGTTTGATTCAAACGCTCACTTTGAGCCAGGCACCCCGTCGGTTGAGCTTTTGGTTCAACAGCCAGGCGAGAGAACCTCCGCGTTCTCCATCCCGAACCACGCGGATACAGTACGTGGTAAATACGTTTCTCCATTTGTTATTAATATATTTTTTTATTTAAATTTTAACTTAATATTTGTTTTTTAAGGTTCAACAAGTCGAACACTGGCATTAGCAGATGCATTAACCAAATGATGTATTTTATGCTTCATAGAGGATACGAGACCTACAGTGTGATGCCGAGAGATGAACAAGAGATATAGTTCCGTAATTTTGCGGTTATTTTAAAAATTTTGTTAATATTGTTTTATTTATTTTTCTTATATATTTACTAATTTCTCTTTTTTTCCAGCAACAATTCAATTGGGAGTCGGGACATACTGAAAGGGTCCGAAAGGCCTTCAAAGAGAAGGTCATGGAGTCTTACACAAACACGGTCTATGAATGGAAGGTGCTCTGGCGCAAGGGCAAGAAACCAAAGTTCATCAACGATACCGTTTGGCAAGACTTCCAGGTGCATTGGAAGAAGGATGAGACCAAAGTGAAATCGAGAAGAAATTCACGCAACCGCAACAGAGACCGTGATGGGAAAGGTCGTTATGTGCACAACCTCGGGGCTTGCAGCATGTTGACCAAGGAAGATCAGCTTGTAAGTTTACTTATTTTTAAGAATTAATTTTTAATATATTTATCGATTAATATTTTTAAGAATTAATATTTTTTATATATTTTTTGTCGGTCGAAGCAAATGGCGGTAATCCCGTCGATATTCTCAATGTCGTAAAGGTGGCATACACGAATAAGAAGACAGGTGAAATTCAGAATCCCGTAATCAGACAGGTCGTGGAGATGGTGCAAACACAAAAAGAAGCATTTCTAGCTTCTCATCCTATCTCTGATGACGATTCCGATGCAGCAGTTTCCACCAACTTTTCCCAATGCCGAATTAACTAAATGGTGAAACATGTATTTTAAAAACTTTTTAATTTCATTATTATTATAATTCAGTTAATAATATTTAACTAATTTTTTTTCTTTTTAATAGGCGGTCCCAATGAAGAAAGGACGTCTGGTCGATTTGGCTCGTTGTGTCGGTTCGTGTCTTGCTGCTTCATCTTCACAAGCTCCAAGTGTTGACCCGTCATTTATGGAGGAGCTGGAAAACAAGGGTGAGTGCATTGTAGCGTTGGAGGAGCAAAACGCTACAATATTTGCTGAATTGGCGGAACAGAAGAAACACAATAAAGTTATAATGGACAAGATGAAGCGCATTTTCCCGCATGAGTTTTAGTTTTTTTTTGTTTAAAAACTTTAAAATGTTATTTTTAGTTATGTAAAACTTTATTTATAATAAGTGTTTTTAATTTCAGTTTTTATGAATTTATAAAATATAATTTTTTTGCAAAATAAATAAATATATTAAAATACTTAAAAATAATTAAAAAGAAATAACCGAGGCCAAAACCCGTTGGAAATTTTCGATGGTTAGAGTTCGTCGAAAATTTCCGACGAACATATGCCGTCGGAAATGTCCGACGGGCTTTGATTGTCGGAAAATACCGACGATCGTCGTTGTCCGTCGAAATATATTCTTACGACTTACTGACGACTTTCTCGACCAAATTCATCGTCGCTTATCCATCGGAAAAACCCCATCAGAAACCTTAGAAAATCGTCGGAATATTTTGACAAAATTTGTTTTTCCGACGGCTGTTTTCGTCGGAATATCGCTATTCCGACGACATTTCAATGAAAACGGTTGTTGGAATGTGTCTGTGTTCTTGTAGTGTCAATACCAAAACTCTGAAACAATCCCCAAGTCCCGTAAGCCCTGATTATTTCTCTGGTTTTTAATATTTATTCCTGTCTGTGCTAATAACAACATACATGTTTCTATCCTCAACATGATTAAATTCACAACGGAAACTAAAATAAGAGATGGACCTTCATTGATCGAGTGATAAAGAGTGAACACATATGCACCAGAACATAACGTTTTTCTGCTACCCTTCAGGAAAAGTCGAAACAATAGCTTAATCAAGAGATATTGTGGTTTAACTACGCATTGAAAGGACATGTGATATAATGAGAAACAGCAACGAATCTCGTAAATGAAGCTAGTGAGTACTATACCTTCATGGCTTCACCAACACAAACAAAATAGTTGGTTCTCTTCCCAACACTCGTATAACCTATTTAACCAACCAACCTATAAAGACCAAACATCTGAAGCAATTAAACATAATCTAAATGAACTTCAAGTAAAATATGATTTACTATGATAGAAACAATACCATATGTGCAGCAAGAGTATTGAGAGAAGAGGGTCTATCAGTCTATGGAGAATGTCAGCTCTTGATTTAGCTTTCCCTTCCACCAAAACCTTCATTTACAGCATGACAGACTAACAAATACATCATAATTAGAAGTAAATTTTCTTCTAGGAAAGTCATAGACAAACATCAAATACATAGTTTTGATCAAACTATCTTGAAAACCAAACATACCTAAAGTTAGAGATCAATAAACACATATAACTATCAGATCAAGAATATTTATGAAATAACCAAAACTAAGTATAACAAAAAGCTGGTCTTGGACATCGGCATCTGAAGCGGAATAGTTTGATAGGGCAGAGAAGCTTCTTCCATAAGAAATGGAGCAACAAACCTCTTGTTTTTGATTTTGACAGTGATAGCTTTTTAGATTTTAATCACTCAAACATCATCCCTTTATAGGTTGCTAAAATCTCAAATCGATCATATCACGCAAACAAAATCGAGAAACCCCAACTATTTCATTCTCTAAATCGTTGAGAGTTAAAATTTTAATGTGTTGAGTTCGAAAAGGGAGGTAATATACCATTTAAGTTCCTATATTGTTGCCTTTTCGTATTTTCTTTTCTTTATTTTGAGTTATTAATACTTACAAATCAAGGGGACTTCTGGTTTTAGTTAGCTATATTTACGGATTCAACTAATGTATATATTTTTTTAGAGGCTTTAATGATTTAGTCGAAAGGTAAAGAGAAATAAGGCAAGATATTGTTTGTTGGAATTAAAAGATTTTGTGGAATAGTAAATATAATTAAAATAGTAGCTTAAAAATGATTCAGTGACATAAACTTGTAAATATTTTTAAATCAGAATGACTAATAGAAGAGGAAGATCATGAGAGAAAATGATAAAATATTATTCGTATTCAAAAGAGTTATTTGCAAAATGAGATATTTACAGCACTTATATAGTCAAGACTAAACCAACCTAAACCGGACTAAATTACATTTACAATATAATTGTATCTAACCAATCTAAACCAATTAACACCCCCCCTCAAGATGTAAATGTATAGATGTCTAGAACACCCATCTTGGATATGAGATTCCGGAAAGGAGTTGGATACAACGCCTTCGTCAAAACATCAGCTATTTGATTGTGAGTACGAACATGCATGGTCTTGATCATGCCGTTGTCAATGCGTTCCTGAATGATGTAACAGTCTTGATCAACATGCTTCGTCCTCTCATGATAAACAGAGTTGTTAGCAATGTAGAGGGAAGCTGTGTTATCACCATATAGATGTGTCGGCAATGACATAGGCACTTGCAGATCCTTCATGATGCGTATAAGCCATTCAATCTCGCAAGATGCATCTGCAAGAGCCCAAAATTCTGCTTCAGCAGTGCTTCGAGAAACTGTTCGTTGTTTCTTACACCTCCATGTCACTAAAGACTCTCCAAGAAACATGGCATAGCCGGTGATGGACTTTCGAGAATCGGGACAAGAGCCCCAGTTTGCATCAGCAAAGCCTCGTAGATAAAAAAGTGCCATCAGCTGCATAAAAGATACCTTGTCCAACTGATCCTTTAAGACAGCGCAAGAGTTTATGAGCTGCCTGTAAGTGAGCTTCTCGAGTTTGAGATGAATACTGACATAAATTCGTAAGAGTGTAGGAGATATCAGGCCGTGTTATAGCCAAATACATCAGACGACCCATCATACTACGATAGACCTTTGGTTCAGTTAACAAAGCACCCATCTCATGAACGATTTTGCTACCATCCTTAGGTATTATTGTCTCCTTGGATAAACGAACAGTAGGGTCAAGAGGAATAGAGGATGGTTTGCATCTGTGGGAACCGAAATTCTCACCTGTCGATTTCCGTTAAATAAGGAAAGTTAGGAAAACCCTAATTTTCCAGAGGAACCGGATCTCTGAGAAAGCCAACGACAAGTAACCAAGAACATGATTAATATGAATAAATTGGAAGATATAAAAAGAAAAACGAGATTGAGAGCAAGAAGGATTCTTATTCCGAATTCGCGTAAGAACGGTTACAACGAGAGTTGCCTTAGCTGCGTGAGCCGTCGGCGAAATTCCTAGTTCTAGCAATCTAAGACTAAAACCCTAGTGAGACGCAGCTCGATAACGAAAACGGAAAATTTCCTAAATGCTAAGTTTGGTGGTGAAAGCTCTGAAAACTCGTCCCCTTCTTCTGCCCTACGCCTCTGGTTTATATACTCCTTGCCTTGACGGTTCGATCTTTCCATTTCGCCGGATTTGAGTATTTCGGGAATCTTCCATTTTTCTCGATCCTTCCTTTTCTTCTGCGGAAATCTTCTATTTATCTTCAAACTTGCCTTATATCTTCGAACTTGATATTTATTTTCCTTCTGCGAGTAAACCGTCAAAACTTTATCGAATCTTCGGGTTAGATTCCGTTAAGATCATAAGATGGGTTTTTATCGCGTTTTAGATCCTTCCGGGCCGTTTTGCGATAAATCCGTTTTCCGACTTTTACGGGATCGTTTCCTGATCTGACATCGTTTTTAATAAATTCCTCGAGTTAATCGTAAGGTTTTACGGTTTACTCGACTTTTTTTATTAAAAATACATTTTTTACGATTTACTCGACGTTTTTTATTAAAAACACGTTTTTTATGATTTCAACGAGAAATCTCGAATAATACGTATAGTTTAGGCAATGTTTGGTGTTTCGTTTAACTGTTACCGTTTTATACGATTTCTTCGAGTTCTTTATCGAGAAAACGAAGTTTTACGTTTTTTATCGTAAACCTCGAACGATAAGTCGGATCGAAATGGAACGAGAGATGTTTCGGCCGTGGTTCAGAACGCGACCGTGTCGTAAGTTTCAAATTGGGAATGTGGGAGATCGAGGCGCGGGATATCCGGGAAATCTCTAGTTCGCCCATCGGTGAACTAAGCCGGTTCGGCTTAGTTCTCCCATGGGCGAACTAGTCGTGACTAGTTCGCGTTTTACAGCTTGTTTCGGTATTTTGCTGTTTCGTAAAACGATTCTTCGAGTTTTATAAAACGATTCTCGAGTTTTATAAAACGATTCTTCGAGTTTTATAAAACGATTCTTCGAGTTTTATAAAACGATTCTCGAGTTTTATAAAACGATTCTTCGAGTTTTATAAAACGATCTTCGAGTTTTATAAAACGGCTTCTCGAGTTTTATGAAAAGATCGTTGAGTTTCATAAAACGATCTTCGAGTTTTATAAAATGGCTTCTCGAGTTTTATAAAACGATCCTCGAGTTTTATAAAACGATCTTCGAGTTTTATAAAACGGCTTCTCGAGTTTTATAAAATGATCCTCGAGTTTTATAAAACGATTCTCGAGTTTTATAAAACAATTCTTCGAGTTTTATAAAACGATTCTCGAGTTTTATAAAACGATTCTTTGAGTTTTATAAAANTCGAGTTTTATAAAACGGCTTCTCGAGTTTTATAAAATGATCCTCGAGTTTTATAAAACGATTCTCGAGTTTTATAAAACAATTCTTCGAGTTTTATAAAACGATTCTCGAGTTTTATAAAACGATTCTTTGAGTTTTATAAAACGATTCTCGAGTTTTATAAAACGATTCTTTGAGTTTTATAAAACGATTCTCGAATTTTATAAAACGATCCTCTAGTTTTATAAAACGATTCTCGAGTTTTATAAAACGATTCTTTGAGTTTTATAAAACGATTCTCGAATTTTATAAAACGATCCTCGAGTTTTATAAAATGATTCTCGAGTTTTATAAAATGATCCTCGGGTTTTATAAAACGATTCTCGAGTTTTATAAAACGGTCCTAGAGTTTTATAAAACGATCCTGGAGTTATATAAAACGATTCTTCGGGTTTTACAAAACGATTCCTTTTATATTTCTGCGGGGAGTTTCAGCCGTTGATTCCGTCGTACCGATTTTGACCCCAACAGTTAGCCCCCCAGCTCGTAAGAATCTTGAGCCTTTAGCGTAAGGTTCTTGCGAGTGGTTAACCAGTCTTAGTTAAGTTAGGCGGAATTAATGGTCGGAAAGGTCCGTTGAAAGTGATCTTTCCACTCTCCAGGGAGCGGAAAGCGTTTAAGATTAGGGCTGCGCCTTGTGAAGGCTGCCTACGTACCCTTTTGAGGGGATCAAGCCTTTCGTAGTTCATTTCGGAGTTAAGGTTTGTATGACATGTTTCCCAGCAAGACCTTTACGGTCTAGTTATATGTTTATCGAGCATATTGATGTCGATGGCATCTTGACCTTTGCCGGCCTTGAGACTATCCTCGTAGGCCGTTTGGTCTGGCTGAGCGTGGCCGTTATAGATTTCGGACTGGCCGTGTGCGGTTCTGAGTCCCTGCCGCTTTTGCGGCTTTATTAAAAATCAGTTTGCATTTTTAAGAGCGTGTTTTTATTCGTATGAATGTAGCGGGAAGATTATGAGTTGATATTGAGGGAGGTCCGCGAGTTGTCGTCTCGCATTCCTTTTTCCCTTAGTGTATCGCCTTGTTCGTTTGCCCGTTTTAGGATGTTTAGTAAATCGAGTGAGCGTTTAGATATAGACGAAGAGACATGCCTTTAGGATCTCGATTC
>CAKOAT010073710.1:6301-60650 GCA_932364175.1 Eruca vesicaria subsp. sativa | reverse complement strand
GATTTGGATGATCGACAATCCGGGCCGATTAAAGACCATGGTGGATCGGAGATGACTTGGAGTATGTCTGATTTACGAGAACTTCTAGGAGCGAGTCGGTTTTAAGACGACGTCAGCGTCTCTAGCTCCTTCTTTCTTTTAGGAAATGAGTACGTTTGAATGCGTGGCGATCGTTTCTCGGTTGTACGAGAGATTGGATTGGTTTGCGAGTTAAGCCTGAATGGTTAGAGAACAACAAATCGAGATAGACAAAAATTGCTTACGACTTAGCATGCTAGACTATCTTCTAAATTCTAAGTTCTCTAGGTTTCTTGGCAGTTTACAAGACTTTTTCGTTTCTTACCTACGAGAAATTAGATTCGAATCGGACATACCTTAGCTTCATCGATGATTTGGGGTCGTCTATTCTTCGTTCTTCATCTTTTGACCTACCGGTCTTCGACGAATTACCAGCGAGAGTATCGGAGCGGGGAGAAGACTTAACCATCGGAACTCGTGTTCTTGTTTCTTCGTACTGCTGGTTTTATTTGACCGACTAGGAGCGCTTTGTATATCGAAAAAATCAGTCACGTGTTTATGATTGGATGTTTTCGACTTAGCGTGGCAGAGTTTCGTAAAATCGGATTAGGTTTAAAGAGTTCAGATTTCTCGTATAGTTTAGGCAACTTTGGTGTTAAGTCAACCGTTTCCGTTTTAGACGATTGATTCGAACTTATACGAAGAAACAAGTCTTTGCGGTTTTATCGTAAAATCCCGATGGAAATTCCGGTTCAGACGAAACGAGATTCAGCGTGATCAAAACATCGAGAGAACTCGAGCATTGGTTCAGCTCGACGTAAGGCAAGTCGGGCGAACCCTTTCAGCTCGTTGTGTGGCCATCTGGATTGCAAGAACCCTTGGGGCGAAGTCAGCGTCTCTTGGGCGAGCCAGGCGCTTGGGTCAGCTCGCTGTATGGCGAGCTAGCTAGCTCTATGTTCGGCGAGCTAAGACGCTTGGCGCGGGTGATCTCGATTCGTCGAGTTGACTTGTTTTCGTCGTAGAATCTCGACGGAAAGTCCGATTGAGACGAAACGAAAAGCGTCTCGATCAAGATTCGAGATGGAGATGTTTCGATCCATCAAACTTGTCCAACTTTCCTAATGGTGAGTCGGCGAGCACAGTCCCGATTCATCAAGCTATCTTGTTTTCGTGGTAAAACCTCAACGAAAACTTTGATAGAGATGAAACGAAAAGCAGTGCGATTATTGTTTAGAGTACGGTCCGGCTCACCATAGCTATGAGTTGGATTGTGCGGACCCTCGGGAAAAAGTCAGTGCCTCTGGGACGAGGTGGAAAGCCGGCCAGCTCGCCAAGATGGCAAGCTAGGTTGCTTGGCCAACTCACCGTCTTTTCGGCTGGATAGTATTGCCCGATTCTGCGAGTAGCCTAAGGTTCTTCCGCGAGCAACCTAGGGTTTTGTCGCGAATAACCTAGGGTTTTTCTGCGAGTAACCTAGGGCTTTCTCCGCGAGTAACCTAGGGCTTTCTCCGTGAGTAACCAAGGGTTTTTCCGCGAACAACCTAGGGTTTTGCCGCGAATAACCTACGGTTTTTCCGCGAGTCACCTAAGGCTTTCTCCGCGAGTAACCTAGGGTTTTTCCGCGAACAACCTAGGGTTTTGCCGCGAATAATCTACGGTTTTTCCGCGAGTCACCTGAGGATTTTTCCGCGAACAGCCTAGGGTTTTCCGCGAGTATCCTAGGATTTATTTCGCGAGTAAGTTACGGTTTGTTCCACGGTTTCTGGGAGAGCAAGTTTTATTTTTCCGAAAGGTTCTCGGAAAACGTCTTTGCTTAACGCGTGAGATTTGTCCAACTCGGAAATAAGAAAAACACTATGGGGTTTGATAGATTTTATCGTTGCCCTTAGTGATCTGAGATAGAAATCGTGAGCTTGTTTTGTTGCTCTTTCCGTGGCGAAGAGTCGCGATTAGGTTTTCGATTTTGTTGAGTACTACAGCGTTTGCGTGGGCGTTGGCTGTATGAATAGTCGCTGCTGGAGTTGTTTTACCAGCGTCTTTTTGCGAGTTGCGACTTTGTCTTTCATATATTCAGACATCGTTTTGATCAAGCGTTTTGCGGCTATTAGTAAGAGTAATCCGACCCCCCTCCTTCTAGCGCCAAACTGTGGGAACCGAAATTCACACCTGTGGATTTCCGTTAAATAAGGAAAGTTAGGAAAACCCTAATTTTCCAGAGGAACCGGATCTCTACGAAAGCCAACGACAAGTAACCAAGAACACGATTAATATGAATAAATTGGAAGATATAAAAAGAAAAACGAGATTGAGAGCAAGAAGGATTCTTATTCCGAATTCGCGTAAGAACGGTTACAACGAGAGTTGCCTTAGCTGCGTGAGCCGTCGGCGAAATTCCTAGTTCTAGCAATCTAAGACTAAAACCCTAGTGAGACGCAGCTCGATAACGAAAATGGAAAATTTCCTAAATGCTAAGTTTGGTGGTGAAAGCTCTGAAAAATCGTCCCTTTCTTCTGCCCTACGCCTCTGGTTTATTTACTCCTTGCCTTGACGGTTCGATCTTTCCATTTCGCCGGATTTGAGTATTTCGGGAATCTTCCATTTTTCTCGATCCTTCCTTTTCTTCCGCGGAAATCTTCTGTTTATCTTCAAACTTGCCTTATATCTTCGAACTTGATATTTATTTTCCTTCTGCGAGTAAACCGTCAAAAAGTTATCGAATCTTCGGGTTAGATTCCGTTAAGATCGCGAGATGGGTTTTTATCGCGTTTTAGGTCCTTCCGGGCCGTTTTGCGATAAATCCGTTTTCCAACTTTTACGGGATCGTTTCCTGATCTGACATCGTTTTTAATAAATTCCTTGAGTTAATCGTAAGGATTTACGGTTTACTCGACTTTTTTATTAAAAATACATTTTTTACGATTTACTCGACGTTTTTTATTAAAAACACGTTTTTTATGATTTCAACGAGAAATCTCGAATAAATCGTATAGTTTAGGCAATGTTCGGTGTTTTGTTTAACCGTTACCGTTTTATACGATTTCTTCGAGTTCTTTATCGAGAAAACAAAGTTTTACGGTTTTTATCGTAAAACTCGAACGATAAGTTGGATCGAAATGGAACGAGAGATGTTTCGGCCGTGGTTCAAAACGCGACCGTGTCGTAAGTTTCGAATCGGGAATGCGGGAGATCGAGGCGCGGAATATCCGGGAAATCTCTAGTTCGCCCATCGGCGAACTAAGCCGGGCCGGCTTAGTTCGCCAATGGGCGAACTAGTCGAGTGCCTCTTAGTTCGCCAATTGGCGAACTAGTCGAGTGCCTCTGAGTTCGCCAATTGGCGAACTAGTTGAGTGCCTCTTAGTTCGCCAATTGGCAAACTAAGCTGGGCCAGCTTAGTTCGCCAATTGGCGAACTAGTCGAGTGCCTCCTAGATCGCCCATTGGCAAACTAAGCCGGTTCGGCTTAGTTCGCCCCTGGGCGAACTAGTCGTGACTAGTTCGCGTTTTACGGTTTGTTTCGGTTTTTTGCGATTTCGTAAAACGATTCTTCGAGTTTTATAAAACGATTCTCGAGGTTTATAAAACGATTCTTCGAGTTTTAGAAAACGATTCTTCGAGTTTTATAAAACGATTCTCGAGATTTATAAAACGATTCTTTGAGTTTTATAAAACGATCTTCGAGTTTTATAAAATAGCTTCTCGAGTTTTATAAAACGATCTTCGAGTTTTATAAAACGGCTTCTCGAGTTTTATAAAACGATCTTCGAGTTTTATAAAACGGCTTCTCGAGTTTTATAAAAAGATCTTCGAGTTTCATAAAACGATCTTCGAGTTTTATAAAATGGCTTCTCGAGTTTTATAAAACGATCCTCGAGATTTATAAAACGATCTTCGAGTTTTATAAAACGGCTTCTCAAGTTTTATAAAATGATCCTCGAGTTTTATAAAACGATTCTCGAGTTTTATAAAACAATTCTTCGAGTTTTATAAAACGATTCTCAAGTTTTATAAAACGATTCTTTGAGTTTTATAAAACGATTCTCGAATTTTATAAAACGATCCTCGAGTTTTATAAAATGATTCTCGAGTTTTATAAAATGATCCTCGGGTTTTATAAAACGATTCTCAAGTTTTATAAAACGGTCCTCGAGTTTTATAAAACGATCCTCGAGTTATATAAAACGATTCTTCGGGTTTTACAAAACGATTCCTTTTATATTTCTGTGGGGAGTTTCAGCTGTTGATTCTGTCGTACCGATTTTGACCCCAACAGCATCCAAGGAAACATGTGTCGTCAAGCAGTTCAAGAATATACTTTCTTTGACACACATATATACCTCTAGTCGAACGAGCTATCTCCAAGCCAAGAAAGTATTTGGCTTCTCCAAGATTGCGGAGTTTGAAATGTGATTCCAACTCACCAATAAACTCCTTCACAGCTCCATCGTTGTTACTAGCAACAAGTATATCATCCACATACACCAACACTGCCAAGTACTTGTCATTCTTCACAAACAGAGTATGATCATCTCGAGATTTGATAAAGACCATCTTCATGATAGTAGATGAAAGTTTCAAGTACCACTGCCTAAACGCTTGTTTGAGGCCATATAGGGATTTGTGTAGGCGACAAACAGCATTAGGAGGGACAGAAACGCCTGTGAGTTGTTCATAACCAGGTGGTAGCTTCATGTAAATCTCCTCTGCCAGATCACCATTTAAGAATGCATTAGATATATCCAACTGTGTAAGGGACCACTTCATCTTTGCTGCAACATCAATGAGTATACGAACAGTGTTAAGCTTAGCAACCGCAGAAAAAGTTTCTTGGTAATCCACACCCTTTTCCTGCGTATAACCCTTCCCAACCAGATGAGCTTTCTCTCTTTCTTCAGTGCCATCCGCATGGTATTTGGTTTTTTAAAGCCACTTACAACCAATAGGCTTCTTGTCTGGTGGTAAAGAGAAAACACTCCAAGTCTTAGTCCTTTCCTGAGAACCTATTTCCTCCTTCATAGCATCAACCCACAACTGATCCACTATTGCTTCTGAAATCTTTTGAGGATCTTTTGATTTAGTGATAGAGTTTATAAAAGCATGAAAATTAGGAGATAGGTTGGAATAAGAGACATAATTCGTCATAGGGTAAGGAGTAGAAGAAGAAGTGGAAGGGTTGATATTGTAACAGTGAAAGTCCTGCAAATTTGAAAGAGATTTCTTTGAACGGCCGACTTCCAGAGGGAAGTGAAACCTTAGATGATGACTCATCGTGATACGGATGAGCATCAGAAGATGTTGATCCAGAAGAATCATCATCAGGAACAGTAGGAAAAGAAACATGAGGAAAGAACGATTTGACATTATCATTTAAAGATGATAAAACAAAGGGGAAGATATCCTCATGGAAAAGCACATGCCTTGAAATCGAAACAGAGTGAGTCTCTATATGTAGTAGCTTATAACCCTTGTAACCTGAAGGATATCCTAGAAAGACACAAGCCTTAGCTATAGGATCAAACTTAAGTCTATTCTTAGAGGATGTACTAACGTAAAAAAGGCAGCCAAAGGTTTTCAAAGACTCATAATTGGGTTGTTTACCAGTGAGTTTCTCAAAGGGAGTTTTATTTCCTAAAACCGAGGATGGCAATCTATTAATCAGGAAAACAGCAGTTAGCACACAATCACCCCAGCACTTCAAAGGAACATTGGATTGAAATAACAAAGCTGTAGCAACGTTTAAGATATGTTGATGTTTTCTTTCTACAACAGAGTTCTGTTCAGAGTTTCAGGGCAAGAGTGATAAGATTTGATTCCTTTAACAGCATATAATTCTTGAAAACACAACTCATTTGCATTATCAGACCTAACAGCTTTTACTTTAACATCATGTTGAGTATCTACCATCTTAACAAAGTCAGGGAAAATATGCAAGACATCAGATTTAGAACGCATCAAGAAAACCCAAGTCGCTCTACTAAAGTCATCAACGATTGTCAAGAAGTATTTGGATCCATCAACAGTAGGTTCAGAAAAGGGTCCCAAGTATCAGTGTGAAGCAAATCAAACTTATTTTTACTCATATTCTGTCTTTTAGGAAAAGGGAGTCGTTTTTGTTTAGCTAAGTGACAAACATGACAAGTATCAGAATGATTTTTATTGCTTTTTGGTAAATGGAGAACATGAGACAATGAATCTACTTTAGACATGGAAGTATGCCCTAGGCGTTTATGCCAAGTAATTGAGTCAACAACAAGAGACACAGACAACATACCTTGAACATTAAAAGAACTATGATTTTTATTGACATCCAAGACATATAAGTTGCCCACTTTGACTACCTTGACCAATCATCAATTCCTGAGTAAGTTCCTGGATAAAACAATCATGGGCAGTGAAAGAAACTTTAGAATTCAAAGTATGAGTCAAAACACTAACACTCAAAAGATTGAAACGAAACTCATGGATGTAAAGAACGTTGAAAAGAGTGATAGAATCAGTTAAGCGACTACGACCTACCCCAGCTATGGTGACCGTATAACCATTAGAGAGAGTAACATAGGTTTGAGCTAACTGATTGTAATCACTAAAAAGGTTTCTATCATGACTAACATGATGAGTGGCTCATGAGTCTATAATCCAAACTCTAAGAGACAACTATGTTTGTTTTGCAGTGACATAAACAAGAGAATCCTGATAACAATGATTATAGAGGGAAATGAAGTTACCGGAAAGGCTTCCTGTAATCTGTGAAACTACAGGAGCACTACTGAAGGAGAAGCAATAGATTTCTCAGTTGCAGAAGTGACGCTAGGAGATTGGAGTTGAGAACTCAGGTAAGAGATCATAGAACGGAGCTGGTCTTTAGAAAGGTTATCACATGACAGCTCTTCATGTTGACTCTTATCAGAGATACTAGCAGACTAAGACACAGCCATATTAGTAGAGGGACCAGTAGTAGGCTTCTTTCCTTTGAACATCCCAAGGGGATATCCATGCTTCTTATAACACTTATCCACCGTATGACCAATCCTTGAACAGTAAGAGCACTTCACTTTGTGGTAACTTTCTTGAGAAAGAAGAATCTGATTGTTCTCAGTGAGAGTGTCTTGTGTTTGAAAAGCGGCAGGATGAGTTGTCATTCGTTGAGCTGAGCCTACAATCCTCTGGCTTTCGTCTTGGTCTAGCATGTTATATATCTCAGTAAGACTGGGACGAGGCTTCATGTTGAGGATTTGACCTCGAATGTTAGCAAAAGTCTCGTTAAGCCCCATCAGAAATTGTATGATTTTGCTAGTCTCTGCTTCCTCCATCAACTCCTTAACGTGATCACAGTTACATCTTCTTGCCGTAGTGATTCTTGTGTTAGATAATTGTTCCCAAATTGTCTTCTTCTTTGTATAGTAAGCAGATAGAGCCATAGATCCTTGTGCCAATGTAGCAATAGATTGCTCCAACTGGTACTTTCTTGGGAGATTACTAACCCTGAATCTTGAGTACAGATCATTCCACATCTCAACAGCATCATCATAGTATAGGATACTATCATAAATCTCTTGATTAACAATGTTGAGTAACCAAGCTTTCACCATACTATTGCATCTACTCCAGATCTTAAACAGAGGATCCGTTTCAGCTGGTCTAACTAGAGAACCGTCAACAAAACCTAATTTGTTCTTTGCATCTAGACTCATCCTCATTGCGATATACCAGTTGTTATAGTTCAATCCATCTAACTTTTGATTCGCAATATTCAATCCAGGATGATCAGCAGAGTGCCAGAAATAAGGACTGTGAGTGTCGATCGAGTTCATACCAGACTAATTCGATCCAGGTTGAACACGGCGAGGGGGTAGATCCTGTGGCGGAACAACCGGAACAGTTTCCTCATCTTCGTTAACGGAATGTTGAGATCGATTCCGATTCGTAGAAGCTTCCGAATCAGAAACGGTGCTACGAGTCCTCATCTTCCTTCCTTGTTTCGCCATTAGAGAGATCGAGATCTGAGCAAGAACGATTTGAGATCGGAAAATCAAGAATCACCAATAGCGATGAAATTTCCGATTCAAATCTTCACAAGAAGCTCAAAATCAGCTGGATTTCTCCAAGGAAAACGACGATTCACGAAGAGATGAGAAGAAAATCAGAGATCGCGAGCTAGAAAAGTTCTGATACCATAACAGAAGACGAAGATCATGAGAGAAAATGATAAAATGTTCTTCGTATTCAAAAGAGTTAGTTACAAAATGAGATATTTACATCACTTATATAGTCAAGTCTAAACCAACCTAAACCGGACTAAATTACATTTACAATATAATTGTATATAACCAATCTAAACCAACTAATAATGACCCTTTAAGAAAAGGTTTTCAGTTTTAATAGTATAAATAATCTTTCAAATATATATTTTAAATCATAGAAACTTTAGAAAAGAATCGCCCTAGGCAGCCGGCTAGGCGCTTAACCATGCCAAGCCGAAACGATTTTACCCAAATCGGTGAGATAAGTCGGGAACCCGGTACAGGCGGTGAATTTTGGCCAAATCGGTCAAAAATCGTTTAATGTTTGGTTTAATGTTCGGTTTATTTTTTTATTTCATTTGCTGGTTAGGTAAATACGACCACGTTTTTGTTGAAGATAATAACTAAAAATTAGTATAAAACACAAACTGAACCGTCAAACGTGGCTTAGGGTTAAGTTTTATCGTATCATCGTATCTTCTTCTCCGCTTAACTTATCTGTGCAGCAATCCAAATCAGAAGGTTACTTTCAATTTGCATGTCTCAGTTCGTTTGATCCTTTTTAGCTTTTGCTCTTCACTTTTGACTTGAGTTTTCAATTTTGTTTCTATTTATGTTCGTTTGGTAATTTGTTGGGTTTAGTGTTTTTGATTTTGCTCTATTTTATACTTTGCTTTTAGCTATTTTGTATCAATACCATTAAAACAGAACCATTCTCTTTAATGTTTGATTTATTTTTTTGTAAATTTATTTTTAATCTTATGAATAAATTTAATTTTACAATTTTGAAATTTTTTTGGGCCTAAAAACTATATACTAATGAGTTTCATTAATCGTCTCAATTTTTTTTTAATTATTTCTGATTTTTTTTTAAAATAAAAACATCAACCTTAATTGGCGTAGTTAGAGATGAAAATTTTGACATTAACCTGCGAGTCTCGCCCCATTTGACCCGCCACGAAACGGGTCGATCGATTTGAAAAAAATAAGTTGCGGGTGCGGGTCAAGTGTATTTAACGGAACCAGTGCGAATTGTTCTAATTTCAATTGCGGGTACCCGGTAATCCGCAAAAATACAATTTTTATTTTTTTAAAAAAAAATTTCAAAAATAAACTAAATTGTGTTTAAATAATTATTATATTTTAAATATTAAAAATTAAATTAAAAATATACTATTTAATAATAAACATAATTATTTTTATTATTTAATAATTATCTGTGGGTTCCACGAATTACCCATAAAATTAAATGGGACAGATGCATAAAATATATATTTTCTTTGTGGGTCAGGCGGATCAGGCAAGGTGAGTTTGACACGCTTCCCAGCACTAGACGTAGTTAACTGATATTATTTTCCCACAGTAAAACTAAACAATTACATACGATACATTTACATAAATATTGATGATAACAATAAATTAAAATCTGCATTAATTTTAAAAATTTATATTAAATAGTGACATTTTATATCATCAAAGCAAAAGACTTATCGATCTATCTGCCGATGAAACAACAAAAATGGTACCTGCACTTTTTAAACGCGGGTCAAAAATCTAGTTTTCTTTATTTTTGAATGCTACGGTCAAATAACTCTTTCTATGTTGGACATGATTTTCTTTTTAGTTTAAGTTCTCAAATTATCAATTTATGTAAATGCTTAATTTATTTCCTTGTCCCTTATCAAATTATTTTGACGTCTACAGGTTTTCATGGCTTTTGAACCAGTGCCTCCTACGACCAAAACTTCGTTAAAGAGAAACTCTAATGACGTTGGATAGGAATATGGGATATTGTGTGATCCAAAGAATCCAGATAGAGTTAAATGCAAGTTATGCTCGAAAGAAATGTCTGGAGGTGTTTATCGGATCAAAGAGCATGTTGCTCATATTCCAGGAAATGTCACTGCATGTCCCAAGTCGTTGAAAGTTGATCAGGTCAAATGCAAAAATGCCATAGTAGAAGCAAAGAAGAGAAAGGTGGCCAAGAAACATGAAGGTGATATGCTAAGAGCTGAAGTGAACATAGATATGCAGAAGAATGAAGATGAACTAGAAGAAAACTTTGGGACTCTAAAGCAGCCCAGGTTTCAAGGTCCTATGGATAAGTTTGCAAAAACTATCAATCCTGAAGCTCCTCTTGGTACACAAACGAGACAACAAAACATCAATGATGCACTTTCCATGGAAAAACTCATAAAGTGCAGCAGTATTGTTCTTGATGGATATATCAGTCAGGTATTCATATCAATGTCATTGATAATGATGCTTTTAAAATGTTTTGTGAGGCTCTTGGACAATTCGGACCTGGTTGGATTCCTCCAGTCAGTATCAGTTAAGGGAACCACTGTTAAAAGACGAAGAAGAAAGAACTCTTGAGCTGTTAAAAATTCAAGAGGCAGAATGGGATAGATACGCTTGTTCTGTCATGACTGATGGATGGACTGATAGGAAAAAGAAGAGCATAATGAATGTGTGTGTTAATTCTAGAGGAGGAACATGTTTTCTGTCTTCAAAAGATGCTTCTACAGAATCGCACACAGGATTATACAATTTTGAGTATATTGATCGATGCATTGGAGAAGTTGGAGCTCATAAAATTGTTCAAGTAGTAACTGATAATGCTCTCAATAATGTGGCAGCATCAAAGATGCTTAAAGAGAAGATTCCAAATATTTTTTGGACAGGTTGTGCTTCACATACGATTGATTTGATGCTTGAAGGAATTTCTAAGTTTGCAAAAATCATTGTTCAAGCTAAAGCTCATACGATTTTCATATATGCTCATCATAAAACCTTAGCGATGATGAGATCACATACCAATAAAATGGATATTGTCCGGCCAGGATTTACAAGATTTGCTACATCCTTTTTGACACTACAATGCTTGTTGGAAAAGAAGATACAACTAAAAGCAATGTCTAACAGTGAAGAGTGGGACGCATGCAAGCATTCACAAAGTAAGAAGGGAAAAGACAGTTTCTTAACTGTTATGAGTTCTTTATTTTGGAATGGTGTGATATTTGTGCTAAAGGTGTTTAGACCTTTAGTAAAACTTCTTAGGGTTGCTGATGTAGAGAAGAAGCCTTCAATGCGTTTTATTTTTGGAGAGCTCTTAGAAGTAAGGAGTAAGATTAAGTTAGCTTGTAATGACTTGGATAGAAACTACAAACCTATTTTTGATATCATTGATGAGAAAATGAAAGGTCGGTTGGATTCTCCTCTGCACATAAGCGCCTATTTACTGAACCCATTCTACTTTTACAAGGACACAACCATTGAGCATGATCAGATGCTAATTGATGGATTTGTAAGTTGTGTTGAGACGTTTTACCATGGTGAGTACGAGAAACAAGATCAAGTTGTAAACGAAGAGTTCAATGTCTATAAGACGAATTCTGGTGCTTTTGCGAGAGGAATAGCTGTAAGAGGATGTTCACAAAACGATAAAAAATTTGATCCAGGTATCCTTTTGATTTCATTATTCTTTGATCAACAATTTTTCTCATTCTAATTTATTTTTAGGTAGTTGATGGTCAATACATGGTTGTCATGTACCAGCGTTGCAAAAGTTAGCAACAAGGATTCTATCTTTAACATCTAGTTCATCTGGTTGTGAAATGAATTGAAGTGCTTTTGAAGGGGTTGGTGTTTTCTGGTTGTATATATATATGCCTTTTTCTGAACTTTTTTTGTTAACTATGTGGGTCTTTCTTGCAGATTCATACTAAAAAGAGGAATAGACTAGATGTTAACCGACTTAACAGTCTAGTTTATGTCCAATTCAATGCTAAGTTGTTCAACAAACAAAAAAGGATCAAAGATAAAGATGTTGATGTTATTCTTGACGAAGGAGATGACAATAACGCAGAAGAATGGCTTGTGGATCCACTTGAGATTGACGAAGCGCTTAATAATGAACCTGGTTACCAAGTTCCAAATGATGTTGATCCTGAGGAAGAGCATGACACTGTCAATGACATTGAATTTGAATCTGATAATGAACAGGTAGTGAATGTGGACGGGATTGCAGTCGAAGAAACTTACTGCTTTTGTTTTGCCTTGTACGTTTAGGTTTTTATATTTTATTGAGCATTGGTTTATTTGAATTTTATATTTTTATTGAACTTTAAGAACTTCTTGTTTTATCATATTATAACAGAGATTTTGCTTTTATGTTTTAGTTTTACTGAGAACTAGATTTTTTTTGACCTCTAAGTGCGGGTACCATTTTTGTTGTTTTATCTACAGAGTCTTTTGATTTGATGATATAAAATATCACTATCTAATATAACTTTAAAAAAATATGCAGATTTTAAATTATTTTTATCATCAATATTTATGTAAATATATTGTATGTAATTGTGTAGTTTTATTTAGGAAAAATAATATCAATTAACTACGCTGGGTGCTGGGAAAATTTTACTATATCAAAATACAATATAAACATAAAAATAGTAGAAAAAACATATGAATATATCTATAAATCTAAGCCTAGAGTTAATACACCTAGGCCCCGATTAATACGCCTAGGCGCTAGGCCTCTATTGAACGTCTAGATACCGCCTAGCGATTTTTCGAACATTGGAAAAAAATAATAAAAGAATGTTTGATGCACATTTATTTGTTTCTAGTATTCTGCTTCATATAATCTTAGAAAATGTGGTTTTTTCCACTGTTGCATGAATCATTTCCTCATGTGTAAGCAGGAATAGCACAAACATTAATGAATTTATTCGATAAATATGAAGATTATCAAACTTTGAATTATATAAAATCTTACTTTAGCATCAATGAGAAACGGATCTATTGTTTTTCCACTAACAACAGAATTCTACTTCCAAAGTTTTACTATTTTTACTTTAATCTTCCACATCGATTTGAAGAATTCATAGCAGCCATATATTTTAATAGAATTGCTTGTGAATCGAGAAAGTTATAGTGTACATATAGTATGAAGTATAGAGTTTTTTTTTTTTTTTGACATCAGTATGAAGTATAGAGTTTAACAAATATATTGTAGAGACATAATATATCCTAAAACCGCTTGTGATATAATTACCAAGATATGTTGATCCGATTTCGGGATAATAAAATGTAAAGTTGATACTCTCTCACATATTTTTATTATTTAGTTTCCATTAGTTCTTTTGGATTAATTAATAGTCTTGGCTACAATTAATCCAAAAGAACTAATGGAAACTAAATAATAAAAATATGTGAGGGAGAATCAACTTTACCTTTTATTATCCTGAAATCGGATCAACATAGGAAGAGGAACGTAAGAATAGAGTTTTGATGCGGAAACAGTGGGTGCCACCGCCTATGGGGTGGATCAAATGTAACATTGAGGTAGACTTTGATCAAAAGGCGTCAATAAGTGGAGAGGTGCTTGGGTTGTGAGAAATGAACAAGGGACAATCATTATCCATATTAGACGAGTGTTTTGTGATATAGGATCTCTGGATGAAGCTAAATTCCATGGTTTGTTATGGACATTGGAGAATTTAAGCTCGCATCGTCTTCACAAAGTCATTATTGCTTTGGATGATGATACTCTAACAAAGGTAGTTCTCAGACCAAAAACATGGCCCAATTTCAGAAGGCAGTATGTGGAGTTGGAAAAAAGATTGAGGAAATTTGAATGGTGGAGATTGGTAAAGGAAGATAGATCTACTAACAGAGGGGCTCTCCTCATGGCTCAAAGTGCAGTCAAAGGGGGTTATTTACAATCCTATGTGGCGACTGGTCGCCCTTATTGGCTACGAGATGTCTTTGAGAATGAGGAAGTTTCTCCCTCGGCTTAGTTGATCCTTGTCATGTGGGCCATGACTACTTTTTGAAGAACTAGTTTCAAGTTACAGTAGAAGCTTTTTCTGTTGGAAGGGATGCTATTTTATGTTAGATTGATATAATTTTTGGGGGTACGTGTATTTACCTTTGGGGTTGATTATTGGTATCTGATCTTGGTAAATCCTTGTATCTGAATGTTGGTGTGTTTCACCTTTTTAATCTAACAGATGACAAAAAAAAGTAGTCTTGGCTACAAATAAGGGGGGGGGGGGGAGATTACAAGGGTAAGAATACTAGATGAGTTATTAAATTTCAAGATTCCATTGTTATTGGTTTATGATTTTTTAAAGTTTAAGTAGAATCCACTATTATTGGGGTGAGAACTCTTAAATTACACTGAAATTCCTTTGTTATTGAAAAAGTTTTGTTTTCATTGATTTTAAGATTCTATTAAAATCTATTTTATTGGGAATTAAATTTTCTTTTTTATACTCATAAATCTCAACTTTGAAAATATCATCTATATCCATAAGTTTTTTTTTAAAACTAGTGGTTTTCCCGGGCTACGCCGGGGTTTTCTTATATAAATTTTAGTTTAATTTAATTTATTATATTAATTTTGAATATATATAATACTTATATATCGATTTTTAAAAATATAAATCATAAAATGAAGTTTAAATTATTAAATTATAAACGAACTAATATTGAAAGTAGATGTTATATGTTTCTGTTTTAATTATGCTAAGATTTTAAATAAATTTACATGATATTTGATCAAAAACTGTAATGTCTAGATGAGATTGCTTGGTTGTTGTTTGATGAACTACTTTTTGACAAACTGATGTATTTAATAATGTCTTTGTATATGTAATTGTTTTATTCTTCAAACTTCTGACAATGTCTATTATAGTATTTTTTTTTAATAAAATTTTGTTTTTGATGTTGAAGCGGGTAATATTTTTCTCCAATTTACTGAACAAAAAACTATAGAATATCATACCTGGTAATTCAAATTTATATAACTTTATATTTATTAGTGTTCTTTAAATTTTTTTAAAAAAGATTGAAAAAAAAATTGTATATTTGTTTTTTTTCAAAATTGTATATTAAATTAGTGTATATTAAATTTTTAATATAATCATTCATAAGTACAATAATGCTACTACACTGAGTCTATATACTTGATAGTTTTAACCAAATTATATACTGAACTTTTGTAAGGTTACAATCATTACAGATGCTTGCATAACATTTTTGCTAATTAATACAATTTTGATTCTTGAATAATTATAGTAAACATGTGATAACATTTGGTGGGGGTTATTGATTCCACTATTCTAATGGATTTAGAAAAATATTTTGATTTAGAAATCTTTGATAAATCATATGATTTAAAATCGAGCAAATAGATTTAAGAATCAAAAATATTGATTTAAAAATGAAAATAGCTTTTTACGAAAATCAAGGATATCCAAATTTTTAATAAATCATATGATTTTAAAATCGAGCAAATAGATTTAAGAATCAATAATGTTTATTTTAAAATGATTTTAATTTTATTTTTCTTTTCTTTTTTACTTTTGATTTTAGAATTGTTGTGTAATTCAGTTTTTCCTCATTTTGATTTAACTCTTGTTGGAGCTTTTTCTTTTCTTTTAAACTCTCATTTTACGTAAATCATTTGGAAATCAAGGATATTGATTTCAAAATGAAAATAGATCTAAGAATCAAGAATACTGATTTTAAAATCGAGCAAATAGATTTAAGAATCAAGGATATTTATTTAGATATTTCATATTTAGAGATATGAAAGTTGTCATCCATCTTGAAGAATATGTTGAAAGTGAGAAAGTTTATTAAAAATCATATCATTTGTAAAAATCAATAAAAATTTCAAATAAAATAAAAGATTTTTATAGTTGGACCTAAAATTAGAGTCGATGTCGAAGAAAAACTCGTAAGAAAATTTAAATAGTTAATTTTTTGGAATATTTTAGTTTTTTTCTCGGGACTCGTCTTTATCACGTTTACTTTGTTTTCCAAAAAGATCATAGACCCTTACAAAATTTTGAAAATTGCAATTTGATACTTTCAACAAATGACAGAATGACAAGTATCATCTTTTGCTTCTATGAAGAGAAAAAAATCTACTTTATTATATAAGAGATGTATAAATATTTATTTTAGAAAAAATTAGAAATATTTTATAAATAATAAATCATATATCACCATTACAATATAAATGCATATATAATATTAATAAAAAATAAACTAAATATAAGTACATTGTAAAAATAATCACATTAACTCATATATATGATTTGTTCATTAATAAAAATATATATTAAAATTATTTGTAAATTTTCGTTAAAATAGAAAACTAAAAAAAATGAAATAGAAAATTTGTTTTAATTAATGTTTAAATTTTTATTAGCATTTATTGGTTCATTAAGTAAACTAAAATTTGTTAAATATAATAAATATTAAAATATCATTAAAAGAAGGTGACACATGGCATTTTCCCCCCCAAGAAGTGAAAAAGCCAACTTTACTAGATAAGATCTACGTAATAAAATAAACTCACATAGAAAATTGAAAAATGAAATAATACAAATCATAATTTTAACATAATACAAATCACAACTATAAAAACAGTGAATAAAAATTAAAAATAGTTTCAAAAGTTTTTTTGAGTTTTAAAATATTAAAAACAATTTAAAAAGAAAATTTTGATTTTTTTTATAATAAGTTCAAACTAAAAACATATATTTTGAGATTATAAAAAATATATTTTAATTTATTTATATATCTATAATGACTTTTTATAATATTTAATAAATTTATTTTTGGTCATTAATTTTTCTTTTATTTTCTCCTACCACCATTAATTACTTACTTTAAAAGTTAATAACGATCAATAAAATTCCTATACACAATTCATGAAATCTATGTAAAACTATTTGATAAAATTTGTTAAATCTAGTTAATTTCAACTATTAGAATCATCAAATTCCACAAAAATTCAAGTTCCAATAACCTCCCTTAGTTTCCATTGGTTAATCACATATAAGTAATAAAAGTACAATAAGATCTCCAACCAGCCCACGTCATCAATAACAAAAATTCAAGTTCCAATAACCTCCCTTAGTTTCCATTGTTTTTGCCACCACGAATCCTCTACCCTTTTCGCTCCCCCTTCTATGATTCTATTTCCCTCATCTCATCAATACGATCCCCACTTCTCTTCTCTCTTTAATTTCTTTGATGGATTCTTTTGGCTTTCTCACGCTAAAATCCTATATATATCTCTTAGTCGGATTGTATTCCTCCATCAAAAAGTTGTTGTAATTTTTCTATAGTATACTGCCATGTCGTTATCCGGTGATCCCAAATCGATGAAATCAAGTAGCAAAGCCGCAATCATTTCATCTGGTCAGGGCAAACTCATTGGCAAAACCGGTGTCTATACCGGCATTTGCACCGACGTTTGGGTCACAGCCGCTATATCCTCCAGTGGAAGAGGAAAAGCCATTGTCTCCGACGATATTAGGGAACTAATGTCCTTGAAAGACGTTTCATTGGGATCCCATGAAGGTGAGGTGAGGTGAGGTTGATCCACTTTTGGGAGGCTCGGAATGCTCTGTCGAAGGTGCTTATCGGTCTCAAGATGCTTTTCATCGATGAAGAGGTAAACCCAGAAACTTTTTTTTTACAATTTTAGATAATATATGTTTGTTCGATATGGTTGTTTGGCCGATATGGTTAGACAATATGTTTGTTATCTCGCTTTAGTTAAACGGTTTTGATTCGTTCATTTAGTGGGTTCATACCAACTGTATGCTATAGATTTCCTTTTGGATCTCAGATAAGTTCAAGACTTTGTAACGGGTAGCTGAACCAAGTGTCATTATCACCTTCTGATGGAACTCTGTTCTCTTTTTTTCTAGAGAACAGTTCGGTTTGTTTTCCTGAGGACCTGTTCCAGCTCCATAGATACAAAGAATTTGAAGCTGCTTGCGATCTGAAAGGGGATCTGTATGGTAAGTTTTCACCATATTTACATCCCATCAATGTTTTACTAGATAATTCTTTCGTCTAATCTTATTTGTTATGTTGCCATTCGATTTAGTATAGTCTTAGTTGTATGTGTATGATACTTTTTTGATTCAGACTTAAGTATTTATGGTTCGTTGCTGGATTTATGAGACATAAAGCATTCAATTCGATTGTTTATACTTGCAGATTATGTTGGCCATATCAAACTTGTGAATGGTAGGTTCTCAACGACAAACTTGTGCTTGATGAAGCCAAGATAGCTTCAACCCGACGAGTTTTTCTTCATGTTCAGACACATGACTAAGATCTTCTCTATCCTCATCCATATTCATATATGGTATCGCTTACCACATGAGTTTGGGTTGTTGCATCGATCCGGTGATGAA
The DNA here is from genome assembly GCA_932364175.1 of Eruca vesicaria subsp. sativa. NCBI lineage: Eukaryota > Viridiplantae > Streptophyta > Magnoliopsida > Brassicales > Brassicaceae > Eruca > Eruca vesicaria. The sequence goes on along the minus strand of CAKOAT010073710.1, from coordinate 42,161 downwards.
GCTGTACCTATGGGACAAGGCTGCGTCGGACTTCATTGAAAAGTTTAAGGCATCTGGAAGCACTGCAACTGTTATCTTAGTCACTGCCTTAAACCCGAAGCGTTTTAGAGGTTTGTATTTCCAACTTTTGCTCCCTGACTTAGTGTTCACTAGCTATGAAGCATTTAAAAATAATGTGAAGAATTAATAATCGAGTAAGGTAGATATGAAATGTTCTCTTCATTTCATTTATTGTGAAACTACTTTTGTATTATCACATTGATTTTCTCTATCCTCTATGACCCCTTCACGGGTATTTTTGGATAGCGATGTCGAAGAAACCCGATACTATCTCAACTGGTAAGGTTTAGTGTTTTATATATTCAACTATAATATGAAGTATTCTACTATTGTAATTTCTGGTTTTACTCATTCTTTAGGTTGAACTCAAACTTAGATGTTGCCAATAGAGTTAATGCAAAGGTTGTCACCAAGTCGGAAGCAGTGACCCTAGGGGATCTCTTCTCTTATATAAAGCAGACATCTGCTAAGGTATTATAATCACAATGTCTGGCACATTCAATAAGATAATCTAAGTTCCTCATTCAATTTTACATACACTTTTGCAGGTTGCTTGGTTTGAGTGCACAACTATTGATGATGTTGTGTACGGTTCTGGGAGATATTATATAGGCTGCGCTGTGTGCCATACTAAGGCCACCAAAGGGCCTACAACGCTTATGTGTATGAAATGTGGGAAGAGCGAAATTGTTGGTGAGCTACTGTAAGCGGTTTAATTTTTAGTTATATTAATACTTTGGCTGCCATTGTTATTAATGTGTTTCTGTTACAGGTACCTGTCAAAGATCTATGTTTATGACAACATTGATCAAGACGTATTTGTTCTCCTCTGTGATGCTGGTGTGGAGTTGACTGTAAAGAAAGTGTCTGAGTTGGTTGAGAGCTATAACCAGGTATTTCGAAACCTGTATATCTACTAAATTTGAAGATGTATTCTGATAAATGTTTGAATGTTTATTAGGCCAGTGAGAATGTAGGTGATGATCACATAGTTCCGGTGCCTCATGCTCTGATTGCCACCATTGGACAGACACGAAAGTTCATTGTGAAGGTCTCAAGTCATAATTTGACCGGCAAGACCCAGACTTTAACTGTGACAAAGGTGCTCCCTCTTGAAGCCCTAGTACCCTGCGTTTTTTTTCTCACGTGTGACCTATTCTTCTTCTTCCTCTCTTCAATTACTTAACCACCATCCCATAATTTCTCACTTCATTTTTTCACCAACCAAGCTCTCCTTCATCAAATCTCTTTGTCTACAAGAGATTAGAGGATAAGCATCATAAGCATCTACAACAAATTGTGTATCTTTCTCCATTGATGAACTTGGGTAATACTCTCTCTCTCTCACTCTCTCTCTGAAATTAGATTTGTTGAATCATGTTTGAACTAAAGACATGAAGGAAACAAGAGGAATTTGAAGTTGAATAGAATGTAAATATAAATAGAATCATGAAACTGTGAAAGGAGAGTTAAAGTAATAATTCTGGTACAACTAGTGTTATTGTGATTGTTCATACGAAGCAGACGACTAGTTAAACTGGTACAACTAGTGTTACTATGAGGGTTCACACAAAACGTACAACTAGTTAAACTAGTACAACTATTAGTAACTTATACAATATGTATATGTACAACTAGTGTTATTGTGATGGTTAACACGAAAGTATAACTCGTACAAATAATACATTTATTAGTAATGTATACAATAGGTCTACCGGTAAAATTAGTATAACAAGTTAAAATAGTCGTACTGGTATTACTAGTATAAATAGTACAAATGTGATCACTGCTACGTGTATAACTAGAATAACCGGTACAACTACCAAGTGATAATGTTGTTTATTATGATTTCAGGTAACTATGGATAATAACCGAGGTGTGGTGATATATTTTGATCATGGGGGTAGTTATTCAGATGTGGGAGATGAAGTTCAATGGAATCGCAAAGACCGCCATATTTCTACTTTAGTGTTGAAGAAGAGAAGTTATGAGGAGGTGACTTATTCCCACTTGGTTGAGAGAATATGCAGGAAAATGAAGATCGTTGTCGATGCGAGCAGGATGAAACTGAGTTACTTTTCGTTGGTAATGGATCAGAAGAGGCCATGTCATATCTTGGATGATGAAGATGTTTTAGGATATATATGGGAAGTCGATAAAAATCAGGGGCATAGTCTCTTGCACGTGGAGCTCACGGATCTGTCTCAGAAAATCAAAGTAACGAGATGTCTTATAGGAATGAGGAAACTCAGAGTGATGGCAGATATAATGATGATATGGTCGGTCTTAAAGAGTTGACGATTATTCCTCATACTCAAGAAGATGATAATGAGAAAAACGATGAAGTGGGTGATGAAAAGGATGATGAAAGGGATGATATGGAGAAGTTTCCGGTTGGTACACCAGTTTCAACACTAGTTGTACTTTTTGAGTGGGATGATGGTATTGACATGACATTGCACCAAGAATTTAAAACTAAACATGAAGTGAGGGATTTAGTGGACAAAGCTGTGCAAAAGAATTGTTTTGAGGTTGATATAGTGAAGTCGACGCCTCAACTTTACATATTAAAATGTCGTGGGGTTGGTTGTAAATGGTATTTACGAGCTGCAAAGCTGAAGAAGTCAGAGTTTTTCACTATAAGGACGTACCGGGAGATTCATACTTGCGTTTGGATAAGTGAAAGTGCAACCAGAACGGAGAAAAGAGGCACACCAAGCTTGGTCGCATCTGTGGTGCATGCTGATTATCCAGGAAAACTCAAGACTCCGGCACCAAAGGATATCATAGATTTGGTTCACAAAAAACTGGGTGTTACGGTTTCTTATTCTACGGCTTTGAGAGGAAAATACAAAGCTATCAATGATATGCGTGGTAACCCAACAGAGAGTTTTTCCAAACTGCCATCTTACTTGTACATGTTAGAAAGGTTGAATCCTGATACTGTTGCCCGCTTAGTAGTGGATGAGAAGAACCAGTTTAAGTATTTCTTCTTCGCCCTCAGAGCTTGCATTGAAGGGTTTAAGTCCATGAGGAAAGTGGTAATTATGGATGGGACTCACTTGAAGGGTGTGTATAAAGGAGTACTTCTTATTGCCACTGCTCAGGATCCAGATCATCATCATTATCCCCTTACTTTTACTATAGTAGATGGTGAGAAAAATGCAAGTTGGAATTGGTTTTTGACTACATTGAAAACCTTGATACCAGATGGTCCTCAGCTTTGTATTTTGTACTGATAGAAACCAAAGCATCATCAAGAATTGTCTAATAATGTGAAAGGAGCATGCAGTCATGTTAGGAAAGATGTGGTTGCTTATAAGTTCAGAAAAATTGCTGGTATTTACAGAGAGAGAGAGAGTTTAGAAGAAAATATAATGATTTCAGGAGACGGTATCCTCAGGCTGCAGACTATCTTGATGAGAGTGTTCATAAAACCAAATGGGCAAGATGTCAATTTCCAGGAGCAAGGTACAACATAGATACAACCAACACTGTTGAATCTATGAATGGTGTTTTCAAGGATCAAGGGAAATATGCCTTGTTGCCTTTGATTGATGAGATTGTGGGGAAGATCATAGAATGGTTTAACAAATACCGACTGGTTTCTATGGCGGTACCACAGAAGCAATTACTTGTCCCGCGTGTGCATGTTCAACTGCATGAGAACTGTCCGATTGCAAAAACACTCTCTGTGGAGGTGCAAACACATTTGAACGTCTTTGCAATGTTACTGGTCAAAACGAAAAAGGTTATTTGGTTGATTTGAGCAACAGAAGATGCTACTGTAGGCATTTTGATATTGATCAGTACCCTTGTGTGCACGCACTTGCTGCTATCTTGAAGCATGGAAGAACTTCAAAAGATGACACGTTAGATGATTTGGTTGAAAAATATTGTTCTAAGTATTACTGGATGGAGCAGTGGAAATTGGCATACAACAAGACAATATTTCCCGTGCCTCATCATTCATCCTGGAAAGTTCCTCAAGAAATACAATCTCAAGTAGTTTTCCCGCCATATTGTGGAGAAAAAGAAAGGAAGATTACAAGTTACTAGATTCCCATCTGCAGGAAAATCTCGGAGGAAGAGAAAGAAAATGTATCCACCATTCTAAGAATGGATTGGTCACAGTAGCAACAAAGACGACAGCGACAACGATGACAGCGACTACGAAGAAACCAGTTACAAAGAAAGCATCAACGAGGGAAGTGGATACGAGGGAAATGACAACGAGGGAAGTGAGGAATGAGTCTAACTTATGTGTTGTTGAACTTATTTATGTGTTTTGGAACTTATTTATGTGTTGTGGAACTTATTTTTGTGTTATGGATGCTATTTATGTGTTCTAAAACGTTGTAATGGAACAAATTCGTAATATGTTGTCTCTGTCAGGTACGACTGGTACAACTGGTAAAACCTTATAGAACATACTAGTAACGTTTCTGTATTGTAATACTGGTACTACTAGTATAACTAGTTATTGTAACACTAGTAAAACGAGTACAACTACGTTACATATACAAAAAGACAACACTAGTACAACCCTTTCAGTTAATAAAATTTTAAATTTTATTTGGCTTCCATATGAAAATAACAATAGACTAGAAACGTTGGAAGGTCATGAGAATGGTCCAATATAATTATTTGATGTTTTACCAAATTTATTTCGCAATTATTATACAACCACATAAGTTTCCATGATCTGCCTTATATTTTAATGGTTTGTTTACTAGTTTGTTCACTTTATTTTTGAAAAACTTCCACATAATATATTTTAGCAAAATTAATGATTACTTTGTATGTGGTTATAGATTTTTAAATAGTAAAATGCTGTACAACTGAAGTATATTTTGTTTTAATATGGTACAACTAGATAATTCAAATTCTTTACCAAAATACAACTATGTACAAACTTGTACAACTCAAAACCCGATACAACTATCTATATGATTGTACAACTATAATACTAGTACAACTACATGTTAATAAGTGTGTTACGTTTTAGTAGTTTATCACGTTTTAAACACTACAAGAAATAAGGGTTTTAATAGCATTGTAAGATAGCGTTTAATTAGTGTGTGCTATTGTATGTTGGTGGTTGGAAATATAATAGCGTTTCCCTAACTAAAACGCTATTATATCCGGAGCGGCAAAATGATATTTGGAAGCGCGTATTGTTTTGGGATTTTGATCTTTGTATTATAGCACGGAGAAAGAATAAATGTTATAGTATTATCGACCGAGTATTTTATTTATTAAAACCGGGAAATGAAAAAAATTGGGGACGAAAATATCATTGACCAAACAAAAGCAATGTCTTCTTCATTCATGCATTTTCATTAATCCATCTCTTTCATTTTCTCTCCCAAAAATACTTGGGCGTTCTTCGTTCATCCCTTTCTGAATCATCAATCGTCTTCTTTCAATCTCAGGTTCGTCTTTTATTAACCCTCTGATAGACTTCTACGAATCTCCTTTTCCTCGATCTCTGTCTTGATCGTCCATTTATCTTACTCTTAATCGATTGCATGCATCATTGTTGGTGTCAAAAACCATAATCTCGAAATCAACGTCTACGATGACTTCTCTAAAAAATGGAATCATTACTTTCCGCAAGAATCATTTTATAAAACTCGAGAATCGTTTTATAAAACTCGAAAATCGTTTTATAAAACTCGAGAATCGTTTTATAAAACTCGAAGATCATTTTATAAAACTCGAGAATCGTTTTATAAAACTCGAAGATCATTTTATAAAACTCGAGAATCGTTTATAAAACTAGAGAATAGTTTTATAAAACTCGAGAATCATTTTATAAAACTCGAGAATCGTTTTATAAAACTCGAGAATCGTTTTGTAAAACTCGAAGATCGTCTTATAAAACTCGAGAATCGTTTTACTAAATCGCAAAAAACCGAAACTGCCGCAAAACGCGAACTAAGCCGAGCTGGCTTAGTTCGCCAGCAGGCGAACTAAGAGTCTCCCGACTAGTTCGCCTGCTGGCGAACTAAGCCAGCTCGGCTTAGTTTGCCAGCAGGCGAACTAGGAGTCTCCCAACTAGTTCGGCTGCTGGCGAACTAAGCCAGCTCGGCTTAGTTCGCCAGCAGGCGAACTAGGAGCTTCCCGACTAGTTCGCCTGCTGGCGCACTAAGCCAGCTCGGCTTAGTTCGCCAGCAGGCAAACTAGGAACCCCTAGACTAGTTCGCCTGCTGGCGAACTAAGCCGAGCTGGCTTAGTTCGCCAACAGGCGAACTAGAAGCTCCTCGGACAGCTGGACCGGACCGGCTCGATTCTCTGTACGTTCAACCGACCATCTCGAACCTCGATCTCCCGCATCCCCGATTCAAAACTTACGCCCTTCGACAAGGTCGCATTCTTAACCATGGCTGAAATGTCTCTCGTTTCGTCTCGATCCGACTTATCGTTCGTGTTTTACGATAAAAACCGTAAAACTCCGTTTTCTCGAAAAGAACTCGAAGAAATCATATAAAACGGTAACGGTTAAACAAGACACCGAACATTGCCTAAATTATACGATTTATCCGAGATTTTTCGTTAAAATCGTAAAAAACGTATTTTTAATAAAAACGTCGAGTAAATCGTAAAAAACGCTTTTTAATAAAAATGTCGAGTAAATCGTAAAAGACGGAAATGATTAACCCAGAAACAAACGTAGCTAAAACATCACGATTACTCTAGGAATTTACTAAAAACAGCATTGAATCAGGAAACGATTCCGTACAAGGTCGAGAAACGGATTAATCGCAAAACGGCCCGGAAGGTCCTCAAACGCGATAAAAGCCCATCGCACGATCTCAACAGAATCTATCCCGTAGATACGATAAAGTTTTGACGGTTTACTCGCAGAAGGGAAATAAATGCCAAGCTTGAAGATAAAAGGCAAGTTTGAAGATAAATAGAAGATTTCCGCGGGAAGAAAGGAAGGATGGAGATAAATGGAAGTTTCCCGATAAACTCGAATCCGGGCAAAATGGAAAGATTGAGCCGCCTGGGAAAGGAGTATATAANATGCCAAGCTTGAAGATAAAAGGCAAGTTTGAAGATAAATAGAAGATTTCCGCGGGAAGAAAGGAAGGATGGAGATAAATGGAAGTTTCCCGATAAACTCGAATCCGGGCAAAATGGAAAGATTGAGCCGCCTGGGAAAGGAGTATATAAGCCAGAAGCATAGGGAAGAGGAGGGGGACGAAAATCAGACCAAAAAAGGTGGCTGTTAGCTTAGGAATTTAGGACTTAGCGTTTAGACTAGCAATTCAGATCCTTAGAACGTTTCGACGTCTAATTTCTTCAATTCTCTTTGTAACAGTTGTCGATTTCTTAATTAATAAAATATTTCACACAAATTCTTTATTCTATGTTCTTCGTTATTCATCCATATTCAGTTAATTTCGTTTGTTTTGGTGATTTCCGCAGAGATCCAGGACCTCGGGAAAATTAGGATTTCTTCCTAAGTTTCCATATTTGACGGAAAATCGACAGTGTGGATTTCGGTTCCCACAGTTTGGCGCTAGAAGGAGGGGGGATCGGATTCTCTTACACAATAATCGCTGGAACGAATGTTGGGGTCAAAATCGGTACGACAGAATCAACGGCCGAAACTCCCCGCAGAAATATAAAAGGAATCGTTTTGTAAAACCCGAAGAATCGTTTTATAAAACTCGAGGATCGTTTTATAAAACTCGAGGACCATTTTATAGCACTCGAGAATCGTTTTATAAAACCCGAGGATCATTTAATAAAACTCGAGAATCGTTTTATAAAACTCGAGAATCGTTTTATAAAACTCGAAGATCGTTTTATAAAACTCGAGAATCGTTTTATAAAACTCGAAGATCATTTTATAAAACTCGAGAATCGTTTTATAAAACTCGGGAATAGTTTTGTAAAACTCGAAGATCGTCTTATTAAACTCGAGAATCGTTTTACGAAGTCGCAAAAAACCGAAACCGCCGCAAAACGCGAACTAGTCACGACTAGTTTGCCTGTTGGCGAACGAGGCCGAGCTGGCTTAGTTCGCCAGTAGGCGAACTAAGAGTCTCCCGACTAGTTCGCCTGCTGGCGAACTAAGCCAGCTCGGCTTAGTTTGCCAGCAGGCGAACTAGGAGTCTCCCGACTAGTTCGCCTGCTGGCGAACTAAGCCAGCTCGGCTTAGTTCGCCAGCAGGCGAACTAGGAGTTCCGACTAGTTCGCCTGCTGGCAAACTAAGCCAGCTCGGCTTAGTTCGCTAGCAGGCAAACTAGGAACCCCTAGACTAGTTCGCCTGCTGGCGAACAAAGCCGAGCTGGCTTAGTTCGCCAATAGGCGAAATAGAAGCTCCTCGGACAGCTGGACCGGACCGGCTCGATTCTCAGTATGTTGAACCGACCATCTTGAACCTCGATCTCCCGCATCCCCGATTCCAAACTTACGCCCTTCGACACGGTCGCATTCTTAACCACGGCCGAAATGTCTCTCGTTTCGTCTCGATACGACTTATCGTTCGTGTTTTACGATAAAAACTGTAAAACTCCGTTTTCTCGAAAAGAACTCGAAGAAATCATATAAAACGGTAACGGTTAAACAAGACACCGAACATCGCCTAAATTATACGATTTATCCGAGATTTTTCGTTAAAATCGTAAAAACGTATTTTTAATAAAAATGTCGAGTAAATCGTAAAAAAACGCGTTTTTAATAAAAATGTCGAGTAAATCGTAAAAGACGGAAATGATTAACCCAGAAACAAACGTAGCTAAAACATCACGATTACTCGAGGAATTTACTAAAAACAGCATTGAATCAGGAAACGATTCCGTACAAGGTCGAGAAACGGATTAATCGCAAAACGGCCCGGAAGGTCCTAAAACCCGATAAAAGCCCATTGCACGATCTCAACAGAATCTAACCCGTAGATACGATAAAGTTTTGACGGTTTACTCGCAGAAGGGAAATAAATGCCAAGCTTGAAGATAAAAGGCAAGTTTGAAGATAAATAGAAGATTTCCGCGGGAAGAAAGGAAGGATGGAGATAAATGGAAGTTTCCCGATAAACTCGAATCCGGGCAAAATGGAAAGATTGAGCCGCCTGGGAAAGGAGTATATAANATGCCAAGCTTGAAGATAAAAGGCAAGTTTGAAGATAAATAGAAGATTTCCGCGGGAAGAAAGGAAGGATGGAGATAAATGGAAGTTTCCCGATAAACTCGAATCCGGGCAAAATGGAAAGATTGAGCCGCCTGGGAAAGGAGTATATAAGCCAGAAGCATAGGGAAGAGGAGGGGGACGAAAATCAGACCAAAAAAGGCGGCTGTTAGCTTAGGAATTTAGGACTTAGCGTTTAGACTAGCAATCCAGATCCTTAGAACGTTTCGACGTCTAATTTCTTCAATTCTCTTTGTAACAGTTGTCGATTTCTTACTTAATAAAAGCTTTCACACAAATTCTTTATTCTCTGCTCTTCGTTATTCATCCATATTCTGTTAATTTCGTTTGTTTTGGTGATTTCCACAGAGATCCAGGACCTCGGGAAAATTAGGGTTTCTTCCTAAGTTTCCATATTTGACGGAAAATCGACAGTGTGGATTTCGGTTCCCACAGTTTGGCGCTAGAAGGAGGGGGGATCAGATTCTCTTACACAATAATCGCTGGAACGAATGTTGGGGTCAAAATCGGTACGACGGAATCAACGGCCGAAACTCCCCGCAGAAATATAAAAGGAATCGTTTTGTAAAACCAGAAGAATCATTTTATAAAACTCGATGATTGTTTTATAAAACTCGAGGACCATTTTATAACACTCGAGAATCGTTTTATAAAACCCGAGGATCATTTTATAAAACTCGAGAATCGTTTTATAAAACTCGAGAATCGTTTTATAAAACTCGAAGATCGTTTTATAAAACTCGAGAATCGTTTTATAAAACTCGAAGATCATTTTATAAAACTCGAGAATCGTTTTATAAAAATCGAGAATAGTTTTATAAAACTCGAGAATCATTTTATAAAACTCGAGAATCGTTTTATAAAACTCGAGAATAGTTTTGTAAAACTCGAAGATCGTCTTATAAAACTCGAGAATCATTTTACAAAATCGCAAAAAACCAAAACCGCCGCAAAACGCGAACTAGTCACGACTATTTCGCCTGCTGGCGGACGAAGCCGAGCTGGCTTAGTTTGCCAGCAGGCGAACTAGGAGTCTCCCGACTAGTAGTTCGCCAGCAGGCAAACTAGGAGCTTCCGACTAGTTCGCCTGCTGGCAAACTAAGCCAGCTCGGCTTAGTTCGCCAGCAGGCAAACTAGGAACCCCTAGACTAGTTCGCCTGCTAGCGAACAAAGCCGAGCTGGCTTAGTTCGCCAACAGGCGAAATAGAAGCTCCTCGGACAGCTGGACCGGACCGGCTCGATTCTCAGTACGTTGAACCGACCATCTCGAACCTCGATCTCCCGCATCCCCGATTCGAAACTTACGCCCTTCGACACGGTCGCATTCTTAACCACTCGAGTTTTATAAAACGATCTTCGGATTTCATAAAACGATCTTCGAGTTTTATAAAACGATCTTCGAGTTTTATAAAACGATATTCGAGTTTTATAAAACGATCTTCGAGTTTTATAAAACGATCTTCGAGTTTTATAAAACGGCTTTTCGAGTTTTATAAAACGATCCTTGAGTTTTATAAAACGATCTTCGAGTTTNATCTTCGGATTTCATAAAACGATCTTCGAGTTTTATAAAACGATCTTCGAGTTTTATAAAACGATATTCGAGTTTTATAAAACGATCTTCGAGTTTTATAAAACGATCTTCGAGTTTTATAAAACGGCTTTTCGAGTTTTATAAAACGATCCTTGAGTTTTATAAAACGATCTTCGAGTTTTATAAAACGGCTTTTCGATTTTTATAAAACGATTCTCGAGTTTTATAAAACGATCTTCGGGTTTTATAAAACGGCCTTTTGAGTTTTATAAAACGATTATCGAGCTTTATAAAATGTTCTTCGGGTTTTATAAAACGGCCTTTCGATTTTTATAAAACGGTCTTTCGAGTTTTATAAAACGGTCTGCGAGTTTTATCAATGACTTTGATTTTTATAAAACTACTCCTCGGGTTTTATAAAACTGTTCCTTTTGTATTTTTGCGGGGAATTTTGGCTATTAATTCCGTCGTACCGATTTTGACCCCAACAATCGATGACAGAGTGAGGACAAGTTTTACTTGTTCTGCATCATACCTACGCCATGTATTTGTGATCATGTTAATGTCTGGTACTTTGTCTAAGCCTGAAGATGTTTGGGAAAAGACTTGGGAGTTTCTCTGTGAGGACATTCAACATAAACGGAGGCAACTACTGCATCGTCCAGGTAATATATTGATTCAATTTTGTATGTTAGAGTGTATGGATCACAAAACACATAGCAACATGATGTTTTTTTGTGTGTCCATGCAGATCTTTGTTTATCTGATGACGAAAAAAAAAGCAGGCCTTATAGAGATTGAAAAGATCCTAAAAAGCAATGGGACTTCGTTGGCGAACTGGACAAAAATGCCACAGCCTATCCCAGACATTATACATAAAATGTGCTGATTATGGATGAGCTTTGTTACAACCGTGAGGAGTTAAAAGCTGATCATGATCGTGACTTTCCTAAACTCACTGATGAGCAAAGGAAAATCTATAATGAGATTACGGATGCTGTCTTCACTAAGAAAGGAGGTGTATTTTTTGTGTATGGGTTTGGTGGAATAGGTAAAATGTTCTTGTGGAGGCTGCTTTCTGCTGCTATCAGATACAGGGGTGAAATTTGTTTGGATGTGGCAACAAGTGGAATAGCTTATCTATTGCTACCAGGAGGAAGAACTGCACATTCTATATTTGGTATTCCCATAAATCCAGATGAGTTTTCCATGTGCAATCTGATACCAGGAACTGACCAGGCGAATTTGGTGAAAGCAGCCTCTCTTATCATTTGGGATGAAGCTCCAATGATGAGTAGGCACTGTTTTGAATCTTTGGACAGAAGCATGGCAGACATCGTTGGAATTAAGGATAACATACCATTTGCTGGGAAAGTAGTTGTTCTTGGTGGGGATTTTAGACAAGTACTGCCAGTTATACATGGGGCTGGACGGCCTGAAATAGTTATGGAGTCGCTTAATTCTTCTTACCTCTGGAAGCATGTTAAAGTTTTGCAGCTAACAAAGAACATGAGGCTAATTTCAAATGATCTCACGCCAGAAGATGCAAAAGTATTACAGGAGTTTTCTCAGTGGATTTTAGATGTTGGAGATGGAAAGATTGGTGATGCAAATGATGGTGAAGCTCTAATTACTATTCCAGATGAGTTTTTGATTCTTGATGCTGATGATCCAATAGAAGCTATATGCAAGGCAGTGTATGGAGATGCTATATCTTTACATCAAGATAGAGAACCAAAAAATTTTCAAGAAAGAGCAATACTTTGTCCTACTAATGAGGATGTGAATATGATTAATCAGCACATGTTGGACAAGCTCCCAAGTACTTGCATATGCCAACGTATTTGTTTACATTATTCACTTCTGGATTTTGCTTGTGTTTTCTATATGATTTTTCATTTCGTGTCTATGCAGTTGAGGAAAGGTTCTATTTGAGCTCTGATTCTATAGACCCTTCAGACAGGTTTTCAAAGAATGACAAAGCTCTTACTCCAGATTTTCTGAACAAGATTAAGGCGTCAGGTTTACCCAACCATAGTCTTCGACTGAAGATCGGTGTCCTGTGATGTTGCTTAGGAACATTAATCCTACAGCGAGACTAATGAATGGAACTAGACTCCAGGTAACTGAAATATATGACTTCATGATCAAGGCAAAAATTATTACAGGGGAAAAGGTTGGTCGAACAGTGCTTCTTCCTAGGCTTTCAATAACACCATCAGATAAGAAATTGCCATTCAAGATGAGGAGGAGGCAACTACCAATTGCTGTGGCATTTGCTATAACAATCAATAAAAGTCAAGGTCAATCACTTTCAGAGGTTGGTTTGTTTCTACCAAGACATGTTTTCTTTCATGGGCAGCTATATGTGGTTATTTCTAGAGTGACTTCTAAAAAAGGATTGAAGATTTTGATTGTCGATGGAGAAGGCAAGCCTCAACGTCAAACAATGAATGTGGTTTTTAAAGAGATTTTTTCAAATCTTTTATTTTTCGTTTTGTATTTGATTCTCTAATGTTTTACATCTTCTACAATGATAACCTTTTAAGAAGCACTTTCTTGGATTTTTATTGCTTTGCCGTTAGGAATCTCTGCAATGTCCTTCTTTGACACGAATTAGTTTTTGTCTCTAAACCTTTAACTGAACGACCTGAATTTGAATGGTATACATGTTTCAGTCAAGCACTTTGGTGATACCACTTTTCATATTTACCACCAGCAAATGAACATTTTCAAAAATACACTTTTCATTAAATGATAAAAGACTTTTATACCCTTGTTTTTTATATATATAAAATAAATATTTAAATAAACAAAAACACACAAAAAACAAAAAAAATTTTTTTTATTATTTTCGATTTATTCATTTTCGAAATTCAAACCCTAAACCCTAAAATATCAATTCTAAACCCTAAACACTAAACTCTAAACCCTAAATTCTAAACCCTAAACCCTAAATTCTTAAATTCTATACCCTAACCCTAAATTATAAACCCTAAACCCTAACCCTAAATTATAAACCCTAAACCCTAAATTCTATACGTAAACCCTATATTCTAAACCCTAAACCTTAAATTCTATACCCTAAACCCTAACCCTAAATTCTATACCCTAAACCCTAAATTCAAAATCTTAAACCCTAAATTCTAAACCCTAAACCCTAAACCTTAAACCCTAAACCCCAAACCCTAAAATTATAAACCCTAAACCCTAAATTCTATACCCTAAACCTTAAATTCGAAATCCTAAACCCTAAACCCTAAATTCTAAACCCTAAACTCTAAACCCTAAATTCTTAACCATAAATCCTAAATTCTTAACCCTAAACCCTAAATTTTAAACTCTAAATCATAATCTATCAAAACCTTACTAGGATTGTTAAGTTTAATTAGTTAAGGGTATAATAGTATTTTGGCTATTAAAATTTTAATGGTAAAGTTGGTTAGTGTAAAGTTGAAAAGTGGTATCTTGAAAGTGTTAGTTCTAGCAATTTCTCTTTTTCTATACATACATTTCCCTTTATGTAATAATGTTGTTTTGTCCCCAAAATCAACCGGTTAAAAAGAAAATAAAAAAAATAATTATTAATTGCCTGCAAGTAACTCGTGGCGTTTTGTAGAACTACATCATCTCTTTTTAATGCATATACTATTTATGCATATAGAATAGAAATATAAAAGTTTTCTTACTATACTATTTAATATATATTACACTATGTATTTTGTTTCATTCTGTTTGGGTTTAAGGTTTATACTTGAGTTTATAGTTTAGTGATTAAGATTTAGGAATTAGTATTTGGAAGGTGGGGGTTTAGGTTTGGGTTTACTAACCCTATCATATATCGTTCCATTTGATGATTAATAAAAAAATCTTCTATTTGTTCACCAATATGTACTATTCTATGTATTTTGTTATATTCTATTTGGGTTTAGGATTTAGGGTTTAGTATTTAGAAAGTGAGGATTGAGGTTTGGGTTTACTGACCCTATCATGTATCGTTTCATTTGATGATTAATAAAGAATGTTCTATTTTGCTCACTATTATGTACTATTCTATATACTTTTTTTCATTCTATTTGAGTTTATGGTCTATATTTGAATTAAGGGTTTAGTGATAAAAATTTAGGGTTTAATATTTAGCAAGTGGGGGTTGAGGTTTGGATTAGTGATAACAATGGTAAAAGAATATGTTTGTGGTAATTATTTGAAGGTTATCATTTTATACTATTTTGACGATATGGAATATAAGTTGAGATATTTTTTAGTATTTAGGATTGTGAGTTGATTTATAATTCTATACTATTTTGGCATATGGAATAGAATATTCAATATACATATGTGGTTACAAAATGTATAACGTGGATGTGATAGTAAATATATACATCACAAAAGAAACGACGTCATCTATTTTTTGATTTCTCACTTGCAACTGGAAATTTGTTAATTGAAAGAAATAGAATATTTGATATACATATGTGGTTACAAAATGTGTAACGTGGATGTGATAGTAAATACATCACAAAAGAAAACGTCATCTACTTTTTGATTTCTCACTTGCAACTGGAAATTTGTTAATTGAAAGGGTAGGACAGGATGATTTATGGTATAAAGGTCTGACATTAAATTATGTCAAAATCACTGCTATTTACTTAATTTAGCTTTCAAATATAACTAGTACACAAATAAGCCCTAGAAAAAAAGTTTGTGAAAAATAATTACTGAGCAAAATAATAGGTGTTTGTTGTTTCAGTAACCTGGGCTTAACACCTTCATATGCTACCTTTGAAGTACACTAGTCTATCAATCGTAGCATATCAGTGTTCTTTTATTTTTCTCATTTCGTTGAAAGAACATTTTATTTTGACAACTATTGTTGTGCAATCGTTTTGCCAGAAAATAAACTTTTAATCTATCTAGATAGAAGTTGAGATTTAAGAGAGAATCAATGGAGTAGTTGCAATGAAATTAGGAATTCTACAATTTTGACTATAAATAAAAATGAACATATATTTATACCGCCGCCAGTTATGTAGAGAAATATTAACTGTTTCAAAAGTTAGGAGATCGTGGACGTAGTTCAAAAATATTAGGTACTTTTCTATTTTATATAGAAAACAATAAATAGAATGACGAATGATTTTGCATTTAAAATTTTCTATTTCTTTTTTTCTTTAATTATGAATCACTTATCACATGTTAAATTTTGATCCGCCATGCGACTTGTGATTTAGTATATAAGGGATATTTTGTAACCTAAACTTCTAATGTTTTGCAATATGTATTTTTAAGGTTTCTTACAAATTTTTCTCTATGGTTTTAATTTTCTTAAAGTTTATAAAGTATTGGTTTATGTAGAAAAAATAACATTTTATGTAAGGGACTTTTTCTATAGCTTTCTTTACAAATTATGTATTGTATGGAATTAAATTATGAATATTATTGTTAATGTAAAACTATAAGAATAATTTTTTTTATTGCACCTTCAAAAGGGCCACGGCACATTATTAGTACTAGCTAGTTCTGAAATCGACTAATATATATTATTTTGTTTACAAAATCGAAAATACACTCAAAATTAATTTCTAGGGATGTAACTGGTAAACCATCTTAAAAATATTAAGAATGGATAAAAAAATTGAATAGGAATAAAATTTTGGGAATAAAGAGAAATATTCATTCCTTATCAAAATTAACAAGGAACAAATTTGCTCTAAAATTCTCTACAAGAAAAAAAGAATGAGAGAGAATTAAAAGAAAATACTATTCCTCATGAATGATACATTTTAGAGATATTCACGTGGTGAGTCACTTTCTGACTTTATCTATCACAATAGATCACTTTGATCTACTTAAACACTTTTTGTGTGGTTCAATACTATCATGTCCCTGAAAATAAAAAACTAGTGTGGGAATAATTAAAAGTGTTTTTTTTTCTGGTTGTTTTTTTAAATTTCAAAAGAGAGAGCTTATTGGGTGCAGTGGAACCGATGTGAAGATTAAAAAAGGTTTAATCCTCTTTGTTTTTTCTCAACTGATGAGGAAAGCAAACACTTTTTTGAGCTTACCTTTTTGATAAAAAAAAACGTTAGGAGACATGAAAAAATTTGGAGATTTGTGAGAAAGCGTTAGGAGACATGGAGATGTCAACAATACGCACAAAAAAAGATATTATTATCCCATTTATTTTGATCTCTAGAGATTTTGTTATTGTTTTGTAGCTTCGGGTAAAAAGCTCCAAAATTCGACGAAGCTGAGCTTATTGATTCCATCATCGATGTTGTTCGTAAGGAAGACGAGAATTGTGTCTGTCTCAAAGGTAAAAGAATCATCTAAATCTGTTCGATTCAAATTTTGATTGTTCTTTTATTAACTATTTTAAGGTGTCATAGTGCTTTATTTGGGAGAATTTTTGCTTGGGTAGGGTGTCAGGCGTGCCATTCCTTGGGGGGGGGGGAGGAACTGAATCTAGAATGGGAACTCAGTTTTTTGTTTTTCACTTCCATAAGAACCACCGCGAGAAGAAGACCACAAAACAAATCGACAAGGTCTTGCGAAATTTTTCTGATCAATAAAAGTAAGATTATGTTTCATCTCTTTGCTTTTTCCTTCTTAATAGTCATAAAGTTGGTTTCTTTCAAAACTATTTGTCCATTATTAGTGTCTTTGGTATGATCTATGCTGTGTTGCTAATGATATTGTTACTGAAGGTATTACCTTTGTTGTGTCTCTCTGATAACATCTTTGTAACAGTGGTCTTGTTTATGGTTTTGACAGATACTGAACAATCACAAATTCTTACTGAAGAGAAGATATAGGTGATTTACTTGTGTACAATTTGAAGGCACACAACGTTTGATAGTGCAACGAGATGGGTAAGGGAACTAAGGACACACGAACTCAAACATAATGGTGATGCTTATACCGAACAAGTGCAGCTTCCATTAGATGTAGACCAGTTAGGAAGAAGGGAATGCCGCCTGAATATGTTGATGTGATGATTGATGGGCTTTCATATCTTATGTACAATATGATTAGTTCATAAGAACAATTTCTAAAGTGTTGCAGCCAAATGTGGTAGATTAATCATGCTCTTACTTGCTATATTTGCTGTGGGGTGGACTCTTAAAGCCATATTAGTAATATAGGTACATATGGATAGCATGTAAAAGGTGTACTAGTGGATATTGCCACAGATGAACATTTGATATGTGCTTTGTTTTTTATTTGATGTACATGTACATTTGATATGAGCTTTGGAAGTGAGTACGGTGCAGAACTAATAATGGATTTTGTGTACATGTGGATTTTGAAACCGGTGTACATGTAAATAATGCAAGACATGTGACATGCTAATCAGTGTACATATGGATAGTAAACAAATGTGTACAAAGTCGCACCGTACATAGAACAAGCAAACTTGGCGTCAATAAAATATTTAGTCACTATAAATATTTGTACATACATGTTTCTCATGATCCACATATACATCGTTTAAACGGTATCCACTGTACACATATTTGTACATGTTTCTCATGATCCAGATATACATCCTTTAAACGGTATCCACATGTACACATATTTTTACATGTTTTAAACGATGTACTTATGTGTACATGTGGATACCGTTTAAAGGATGTGGATACCGTTTAAAACATGTACACCATTAAAAATGCACATATGTAGTACATCTTCGATTTAAATAAAATATAAAACAGAAAGTTGCAACTCACATGAACTTATAGAAAGAAAGAACAATGGAATTCCATTTAAGAGTGAGATGAATATCTACAATTTTACACATGTGTGTACCTTGCTCATGGGCTTAGCAATAATCATATGTATCAATTAGTCAATCTTTCGGTATTAAGTTTGAATATTGTGATGTGTTACATATAACTTCTCATCAATGTGATGTTGGTATTGTAAGAATTTAAAGAAACTAACTAGTAATACTGTCCACAACACAACACAATCCTGCAGCCCTAACATCATCAAGAAAGCTTTGCATAGTTTTTATCCAAAAGGGATCCAGTGAGAAGAAAATAACACTCCATACATCAGCAGATTGGTTATATCCACTTGTAATACTCTGGTCTGCTCATAATAAAACTCATATCTTAGAATACAAAATGTCCTATGTCCATGAAAGTTCCTAATTTTAGTTACTTCTAAGAAACAATTTATCTAGCTAACAAAATCGAACTCCAAAACAGTAAACCCAGATTAACCATTCAAAGAGAAAAGAACTCAAAAAAGTAACAAGCAAAATCTAGGAAATCAAAAAAGTAACCAGCAAAAGTAACTCAAAAACCTTGAATCGAGCTCATGGCCGCAAGTTATATTATTTCGACAGCAAAATCAGCATCAAACTCTGAAGCTTCCGATATACTTTGGCTGATGTATCAAACGAAGTGACCTACTGCCGAAAGAAGCAAAAAGTAGGCGGGAAAGCCATTGAGATCTTGCCATGGGAAAAATGACATAGAGAACCTAGAGAACAAGACGAGCATGGTCGCCGAAGATCTGAAGCACATGGTCGCCGGAGATTTGAAGATCTGAAGAAAAAACAGGAACAAAAGCACCAACAGAGCCAGTTCCCATCAACATCACTCTCTAAAATCAAATCCACGAATCTCGGATTTTTTTGGCTCCAGCGGAGAACACCACCACCACTTTCCATTTCCGGTAAATAATCATAAATCTCTATTTTATGGGTTTCTCGAGATATTATTATTAGAAGAGAATGAAGGAGGAGCTCAAGTCATCAAAAATTCAGATCTATGACATCGAAAATCTAGAGGAGGTGATGAGGAAGAAATCTAGTGGGAACAAATTAGTTTTACAAAAATAAAAATAAAAATAAACAAGAAGGAAGAAAGAAGAAGGAAGAAGACGAAGAAGAAATACAATGGGAACCTAATATATTTTTCTTAAGTCGCTAGATATGTTGTAATTAAGAATTATAATAAAAACTAAGTTAATGAAAAAAAAAAGAAGGATAGTATTGAAATTTTGTATAGCTAATGTGTGTGGTTTCTTGTGATAAAGTGCTTTAGTAGCAACAACCTGTTATGATATTAGTAAGATAAAAAGTGACCACACATGTAAGAGCACCTCCAATGGTGTTATCCACCATTGGAGTCCTTAGTAATATAATAATTGTTTTTATTTTTTTGAATAGTTA
Source organism: Eruca vesicaria subsp. sativa (assembly GCA_932364175.1). NCBI lineage: Eukaryota > Viridiplantae > Streptophyta > Magnoliopsida > Brassicales > Brassicaceae > Eruca > Eruca vesicaria. The sequence continues at coordinate 22,218 of CAKOAT010073710.1, read as the reverse complement.
AGGACTCTAATCACAAATATTCCTCCAATAGTGTTATCCATTATGGAGTTCTTAGGAGAAAAAAATATTAAATTTTAAAACATGCATGTGAAATTAAAATTTTTATGAGAAAATGAATTAGAAAAACCTAAAAAATGTTTTTGTAACAAATATAGCCTATAAAGAAAAAAATGATTAAAATAGACTTTATTAAAGAATGTAAAAACAAATTTATACTTTTTGAATTAACTAATCTAGACTTAAGGTTTAGAGTTATGGGGTCTATGGGTTAGGGGTTTAGGTTCTACAATTTAATTTTTTTTTAAAAAGTTAAAAATTTCAACAATCGGACGTTGTCACGTCATTAGGGATCAAGTCCTTAAAATACCTTAGTTAAGGACAGTGCCTTGGACGAGTAGTTCCCATTGCAACAAAGTAAGTCGTTTTTGAAGTTTAAACAAATTAAATAATATTATTTAAATTTATTTGCCTAAGAATACGTGCTAATGATTTGGTTAAATCTCCTATCGTGGATGCTCTAATATTATCTAAATTTGATAAGGAGTGCTAAGTAATGTAGTGTTCTTATAGGTTCCCTTGTTCCCTTCGTTACCATTCCAGAGCCCAAAATTTCTGTAAATTTGATAGGACCAGACTGACCAATTTTTACTTAGCGCAAACTCGAGCATTGGTGTATATATGGATATCGTCTTAAGGCTGAAAAGCCCACTTAGGACCCATAACATTCCTGAATTGCAAAAAGGACGACGTCTGTGGATAATTAACAAATTGAATGTAAAACCTCTCTCTCTCTCTCTCGCTTGAGGTTGAAGATGATGACAACAGTAGGATTTGCTCAATCGAATTCTTTTCTTCTTTCTTTCAAAGGTCAATCTATAGAAATGAAAAAATCATGGCGAGCCAAATGGGTCACTTCTTCTTTTTCTCATCTTCGTGCATCTCCATTATCGTCCTCTTCCGTTGAGTCATTTCATCGAACAGAAGATATTGGCAAGGAGGTTCGCCATGGTATTAGTGAAGAAAGCAGGAAGAAAAAGAAAAGGGTCTTCTTCTTGGATGTAAGTCCACTGTGCTACGAAGGAAACAAACCAAGCTCGCACGCTTTTGGTCACTGGCTTGCACTCTTCTTCTCTCAAGTCAGCTTCACCGATCCTGTCATAGCTGTAAACACTCTTCTTCTCTGCACAAAGTCTTTTTGCTTTCTCGGAGTCGGATCCATGAAAGATGTTTTTCTTTGTAGGTTCTTGATGGAGAAGAAGGTAACAAGCAACGCCGAGAGTTATTGCCTTCATATAAAGCGCATAGGAAATCACCAAATCCTGGGACATTCTCCACAAGGCCACACCAATTCGTCGAAGAAGTTCTTAGAAACTGCAATGTTCCAGTGGGTAAAACTACTCAGTATTCAAATTAATTAGGAGAGGAACACAGTTGGTGTTTGAACTTTAGCCATAACATTTTTAATAAATGATCTGACTTCTTGAAGCTGGTTTTGATGAACAAGGTTGTTAGAATACAAGGACATGAAGCAGACGACGTGGTGGCTACACTTATGGAACAAGCCGTGCAAAGAGGATACCGTGCGGTTATTGCATCGCCTGACAAAGACTTCAAGCAGTTGATCTCAGAGAATGTTCAGATTGTCATTCCATTGGCTGATCTCAGAAGATGGTCTTTTTATACATTGAAACACTACCTTGCTCAGTATAACTGTGATCCACAGTCTGATTTGAGCTTTCGTAAGTGTCTAAAACAGTATCTTTTCTCCGCAATCTTGCTTTGTTTTATTGTTAATATGGATTTTATTTTTGGTGATAGGATGTATAATGGGTGATGAGGTGGATGGAGTTCCAGGGATTCAGCATGTTGTCCCGGCTTTTGGAAAGAAAACAGCGATGAAACTTGTGAGAAAGCATGGTTCTCTGGAGAGTCTACTGAGCGCGGCAGCTGTCAGAACTGTGGGAAGACCATATGCTCAAGAAGCCCTTACGAAATACGCAGATTACTTGAGAAGAAACTATCAAGTTCTTGCCTTGAAAAGGTTTCATCTTCTCACTTTCATTTTGACTGTTATGTATATTCTTTTTTCACTGCGTAATCAATTCCTTTTTCTTCATCATAAGAGATGTGAGGGTACAGATTCAAGAAGAATGGCTCGTGGAAAGAGACGCAAGCAATGATTCAGAAGTACTGTCAAGCTTCTTCTCAACCTTGCGTGGATGATTCTGAGAAAGCTATAGCACACCAACACTTCTTGGTGTTAACCATTCAATGGATCGACTCAAGAACTGATGCTAGCTTAGCAGCTCACCTTATGTTAAAATTGCAAGTTCACAGTGTACTTCCTTCCATATATGTGAATCTACCTATATATCAAATTGGTTGGTATTATTACATAAAGATGAAGGAGAGGTCAATTTACTTCCTAAATTTGGTTATCACAATTGACACTTGGTGAACCCATAAAAGGTAGGAACAAAAACTTTCTTATATTAGCAACAGGTTTTAGAAAAGGCAAATACACTTTTGCTTTCCTGATTAGGATTCTAGGAAATAACAAAAGAAAAAACGCAAAGGAGCTGCCTAAAGCTTAAAAAAAAAAAAAACTAGAACATATACGGCAAATGCCTTATAGACACTATCTGAAAAAGAGCCATCACCCCTATTGATGGGCAAGCAACCACATGTACTCGAAATAAGCATTTGAAATGAGGTCTCTGAATCATCAAATATAGATCGTGGGAACCCTCCAAAATTGCATGTATCAAAGCTCAGCAGTGAGAAAGACTCCTCGAAACTTATCTTCCCATGCATGAAACCAGGCTGTGAGGTTTCTTGATTAGCATTTGTTGCAGAACCAAGATTGTTCCCGGCATCAGAGATACCTCTCTGCGAAGATGCACCAGCTGAAGGTTTTGCTTCGTCAAGTGGGATGGCAGGAGTGTGTCCCTGGAAGAGATCAATGTGGCCAAACAGCTTGTCTTTCCGTGAGAATGTGGTACCACAGGAACAGAGCCAGTTCTTTTTCCCGCAGTGCTTCTCGTGGATTTTGAGATCGGCAACGACAGAGAATTTCTTGGCATGGCAGCGGCTGCAAGTGAAGCTCTTGTCGCAGTGTGTGCGTTTATAATGGTTCTTCACGTATAGTATGGTCTTCAAAGTCTGGAACTTCTTGTGATCCTTGTTACGTTGGCAAACGGGGAATGGGCAAGAGTATCTCTTGATCAGCATCGGCTCAGACCCGGGTAGGGTTTCTTTGTTCGGTGATTTAGGGAGAGCGGCAGGAGTTTTGTACTCATCGCCGTGACCTCTCATGTGCATCCTCAGGTTGGAGTCTCGCTTGAAAATCTTGCAACATATTGTGCAGAAGTTGGTATGGGGTGCGAGGATCTCCTCTTTCCCAAGCTGCTTTATCTCGTAAGAACCAGGAGGAAGGTTCTCTCCTGAGCAAAGAGCTTCCCTGCCCCCATTCTACACATGAATCATCTATGCCTCTATGAAAACTCTTATGCCTTTCATTCATAACTGAAACATATATTTACAAAACTACCATCAAATTAATTCGACAAAAAGAAATAAATTGAAATTATGGTAGGGTGGGTTGGTTGAAACCTCGGGTTGGTTTCGTTTGTATATAGTATTGGTTAAAACTGGGATAACATCTTCGATTTGAAAAAAATAAATTGATAAAACAAATAAAGCTTTCTCAGTGTCTTTGGTTTCGACATTCCCAAAGAATTTCCCAATCAATCCCACAGTTCCGCTCCTCCTCCACTTATTTCTCCGGCAGGTTATCAGCGGCGGAGACCAATCGGACGTGTAGCATTCCGCTAGGACATTCGCTGGGGCTGTAAGAGTTTTTGGTAAGTAAAGGTTTCTTTTGGGTAGTAGGTTTTTTTTTTGGGGGGGGGGGGAGGGTTCAAATTAGGAGTATTGCACAACGGCATTGTTTCGTTTCTGAGTCAAATAGTATATTAAATTGGTTTGATTTGCTTTTGGGTGGTTGAATGGGAATGTAAAAGCAATAGGTTGGAACCTAGATCGATCTGCACCGAAACCAATTCAATTTGTTGTTGATTGTTGGAGTAAAACTGTATAACTCGGAACAACTAATAGAACTGTGGCTAAACGAGTAAAATTTTAGAAAACGTGTACAAATGAATATAACTAAGGACTACTGATATAACTTAGGATAACTGATAGACTTTGATATTCAGTTTGATGAATTTGTTCCATTATTTTGGCAGGATACGATGAGCAATCATGTCAGTATATATTTTCAATTCAAAGACCACATGTTCAGTATAACTTTGAAGACATCAGTGCAGGATATGACTTTGTCAATGATAGAAGAGAGAATGTATAAGAAGCTTGGGTTGGATGAACGCAAAGAAAAGTTGAAATAAGCTAGATGCCGATGGTGGTAGGATGTTCGGGACCTCTAAATATTGATGATGATGAGGATCTACTTGTCTATCTAACGTCGATGGATAAAGAGAACCGCAAATGTCTTTTAATTGTGGAGAGTAGTGGAAGATCATATTTGGTAGATAAACTTTCGGTTGTGGGTAAAAGTTCCATTGGTATGAACTACCAACAGTTAAAGCCTTTGGAGGAGGGTCTGGAGGAAGAAATTGGACTAAATGCCATAACTTTGTATGTAGAAAAAAACAGGGAAATAACGAGGTGATAGAGGGTGAGAATGATTGTATGGAGACGGATAAAAGTTGGAGAGTGAGACTGGTAAGAAGACTGCTATGGAGACTGATACAAATGTTGAGACGGTTACCGCTGTCGTCACCGGTACTGCAGCCGAGATGGCTACTTCTGCGGAAACTGATACCCTTCGCAAAACTGATAGTGCTGTTCCAACCGCTGATAAATATGTTCAACAGCCACCTGTCATAGAATTGACTAAGTATATAGAGGAATGGGGGTGATGGTTTGAGTCTCGGTAAGCATGACGAATTTCCAAATAAGAAGGCAATTCAAAAGGTGGTTGATAGAGCTGCTGATATGTCATGGATTTTACCCACTTTCAACCATGATTTATATATGTTTTTGGAAACAAAAGGATACTTCTAGTGTCTTTTTAGAGCTTTTACAGGTTCAGGTACTCATTGGTGTAAACTAGCCATTATAGAGCTAAAATGGAGACTTTATGAAGATATGAGCAAAACGATGTTAAAGATATCGACCGAGTACGTTGAGAACAATCGAACGATAAAAGATTACCCATATCGATCGACTGAAGACATTCACTATCGATCGATACAGAAGTCCTCCGAGTGATTAAATAAAGATTAGATGCCCTAATTACTGCACAAGAGTTTTGATAATTACACTTTAAGTCCCTGGCCTCCTGTTAGGCTATATGAAGAGGGTTTTGTACTTGTTTAGACAGACTTCCCTAGAGAGATCTTTTTAGACCTAATTTGTAGAAAAGCATCTAGCTATACTTTGAGAAGAGCTTAGGAGTAGAGAGAGAGAGATCTGAACAACAAATCCAGAGAAGATCTTGAACTCCCTTCCTTTACTTATTTCTTTACTGTTTCTCTTGCTATTATTATCTTAAAAGCATTATTCAAACCATTATGACTTTGTCTTTCATGAATATGTTTGAGTAGTCTCTCTTGTTAGATTTAGGTTTCTCATTAAGGTTGACTCATGCATTGAAAATGAACCATTACTAGGGTGTTTAAAATATAGTTCTTTATCTAGTCATCATAAATGCTAATGTTAAGGATTGATCACCCTTATCTTTGATTTTAGGATCAATATGGACAAGTGAGAACTTGGCAATTACCTGAAATCTAAGTTAATTTAGTGAAGAATAGAGAACCGTTCCAAACTTGTTACTAGAGCTCGCTGACAGCAATATCTTTCGACGGGATAATCATCTTGTCGACCGATATAACAAAGAGTCATTGATCGATAATTCTATTGAACATCGATCAATACTTTCTCACGGTCATCGAACGATAGTTGTTGACCCGAGGCCCAGTAGAAGTTAATCCTTTAGATTAAAACCTTAAAAGTTTGAATCCAGAACTATGAACAATAAAAACCCTTTATAACTTGCATGATTGTCATACCTGAGAAAATACCTAAGTTTAACCACTTTCTTTCCTCTTAACAAATCAACCAATCAATCGAGAAATTACTTGCTCATCTTCTCAGTGACTGTTTAAAACTTGCTGTCTAGCTTTATTTCAAAGACTAAATAATATTTTGTGTAATCCTATAGTCTCTGTGGATTTGATCCCTAACTACTACAATTGAACCTCTTTTGATGAGAGTAATTCACTCCTTAGGATAATTTGAGTGATATCAAATTTGGCGCCGTTGCCGGGGACTCTTTCTTATTACCATCAGATTTAGTTTAGAATATAGTCTAGATTTTATTTTTGTGTACTTAATTCCTTTTCCTCTTTCTCTACTATCACAGGGAACTCAAGATGGAAAAGACAAATTTCGGCCTAGCATCGACCGACGACGTAACACGAACATTGAGCGATATGTCGAGAGAGGAATCGATCGACATAGTCCAACCAGCATCGATCGACGCAACCCAGCCGGAAGCAGGTAAGTTTTTACTTACCAACCTAGTTAATGAGGAAGTAGTCCAAAACGAACCGTTAGGTCAGTTAAGCAATGAAACCAATAATTTAACAATTAATTAGGGGACTGCAATCCCTGTTGAATGCTATCCATCTTCAACTGAAGATGCAGGAAAGTTGCAAGACTACTTAGACCCCATTAAGACCTATTCCAATAGGTCAGCCATTAAGCTACCAGAGGATGATGCAAATAAGTTTACGCTTCATCTTGACTACATCCATCTAGTACAAAAAAACCCCTTGCGTGGTTCTGCCACAGACAACCCCCACGAGCACATCGATTATCTGGAAGATCTAGCACTCGATGATAATAATCGTTGTAGACTTTTCCCTTTCTCCTTAGGGAGGGAGGCCAGAAATTGGTTAAATCAGATACCAGCAGGATCTCTAACTTGTTGGAAAGATATCCGCAATGCATTCATAAACCAATTCTTCGGTGTAACACGATATTGGGACGCGAGACATAGACTCTCCACATTCATTCAAGGCTCACGAGAATCTTTCAGAAACGCTTGGATTAGATTTAAGAATCACCAGCGAAATTGTACCCACCATGGTTATTAGGAACCAAAACTCCTTAAATTCTTTTACGGAGGCCTCGAGCTGGATTACCAGATCACGCTAGATAATGTGAGTAACGGAAATTTTAGCTCCAGGAACCCTGAAGAAGCAAATCGTCTGATTGAAAACATTGCAATGGCTAAATCTTATGCAAATAAAGATAAAGAAAGAGAAGCTAGATCCAGAAACGATTTTTAAATAGATGAAATTAAGCAATCTTTGGATCTACTTCATTCTTTAATAAAGGAAAAGAAAAATGATATAATCCAATGTGATAAGAATGTCCAGTCCATTGAGCAAACATTCTTTAGACATGGAAGCTCTCAGGAGCACACTCTTAACATAGATAGTTTTACCCAAAACTACAACACCCTCATTGGATCACACCAAGGAAGGGCCCAAGCTAGATTAATCCATGCTTTCACAGGAAACCGGAGGTTAAAGAATGACTTAGACATCAAGCTGAATATTGCTTACTCCGAAGTGTCAAAGAAACTTGACGCTTTGTATGAACAAATTAGAAGTCTAGAAGGCAATATCGCCAATAATGCTATCACTATCAAGAGGGAAGCAAGACGTCTACCGGGAAAGACATATATAAACCCGAAACGTCATGTAAGTGCTGTAATCTTGAGAAATGGAAAACAGCTAACTCCGACTACTAGAGAAAGCACTCCTTCGGAAGGAAATGCTGAAATTCTAGAAACGGATAAACCCATTCCGAACCCCGTGCTACTCTGCAATTCGAGATCTGATCTCCCTCAGAACAAAGAAACGAATAAAAATTATAAGGAACCTGAGGAACATGTGATCATTCTCGATGGAGAGGAAACTGTCGATGTCGATCGATACAAAAATAAAGATAACGATCGACAAACCCCCACGAATTCGAAAGAGAATTCAACACCCACTGGACCAACTATAGAACGGGTGTACAAAACTTTTCCTCCCTACCCTCCCAAATCTAATACTAAGCGCAACATAGACAATGAAATCTGTAGACGAGCCTTCAAATGAAATAAAGTGGAGATACCACTTATTGACGCCCTCAGAATTTCATGAACAATAAGACAGTATGTCAAGGGAATGACAACCAAGAGTTTTTCAACAGAGAAACGCAGTGTCATGATGGTTTCTGCAGAGGTTAGCGCAACAATTCAGAACGAAACCCCAGAAAAAGAAACCCGATCCTGGTAGTTTCGTTCTTAGATGCACAATTCGAGAGCAGCTATTTCCAAGAAAACTCTGTGATCTAGGCTCTAGCGTAAATTTAATGCCGCACTCCGTTGCAACATTCCTTGGGTACACTGAATTTACACCAGCCAACATCCAATTTGTTCTCGCCGATAGATCTGTTCGGATCCCGGAAGCAGTACTTGAAGATGTACCTGTAAAAATCGATGGATGCGTTGTCCCAACATATTTTGTTGTGCTCCATTACAAGAACGAACCAAGGGATCCGATTCTATTAGGTAGACAATTCCTTGCTACTGCAAACGCCATTATCGATGTCAAGGAAGGACGAATAAATCTTAACATAGGCAACATCCCTATGAGATTTGATATGGAAAAAATCATCACACTTCCTTTGATAGATAAACAATCATCTTATGTAGATGAGATTGATGAGCTGACCCAAGAATCTTTTGAGAAATCATACTCGGATGATCATTTGGAAAAGGAAATTGTACTTGCTCAGAACGAAGTTTTCATCATAAATAACAGAGCAGACGAGTGCGATCGTCTCATGGAGGCTGGTCATAGAACCTCAAGTATCGAAACCAAGGGTGACGATGAATCAAAGATCGATATCGATCGATATCTAAATACTGATATCGATCGACACCCGCCGTCATTTGGAAATCTCACAAAAGAAAAAGTACCAAATGTGGAGCTTAAGCCGTTACCCGCTGGGCTCAAGTTTTCTTTTCTTATGGACAATTCCTATCCTGTGATAGTTAACGCAAATCTCACTAATGGGGAACTTGCTCTATTACTGAACAAACTTCACAAGCATAGGAAAGCACTTGGATACTCTTTAGATGACATCCCAGGCATCTCTCGTGACCTTTGTATGCACCGGATCCATCTGGAGGACGAATCCAAGTCATCCATAGAGCATCAGAGACGACTAAACCCAATTCTCCAGGAAGTCGTGAAGAACGAAATCATCAAACTGCTTGATGCAGGGATAATCTACTCAATTTCTGATAGCAATTGGGTAAGCCCGGTCCACGTAGTACCCAAAAAGGGAGGTATCAAAGTCGTCAAGAATGGAAAAGATGAGCTTATCCCAACAAGGACTGTGACTGGACACCGCATGTGTATCGATTATAGAAAGCTGAATTCTGTTACCCGGAAAGATCACTTTCCTCTACCTTTTATTGACCAAATGTTGGAAAGATTAGCAAATCACCAATACTATTGTTTTCTTGATGGATATTCCGGTTTTTCCCAAATCCTGATACATCCAGATGATCAAGAAAAGACAACATTCACATGCCCCTATGGAACCTTCGCATATCGGAGGATGCCATTTGGTCTGTGTAATGCGCCAGCTACTTTCCAACGCTGCATGATGTCAATATTCACTGATATGATAGAAAACTTCATGGAAGTATTCATGGATGATTTCTCAGTTTATGGATCGAGTTTTAACAATTGTCTCGACAACCTATGCAATGTCTTGGAGAGATGTGAGGAAAAGAATCTAGTCCTAAACTGGGAAAAATGCCATTTCATGGTTAATGACGGAATCGTACTCGGACACAAAGTGTCCACAGCCAGAATTGAAGTAGACAGAGCAAAGATAGAGGTGATGACGAGTCTGCCACCCCCGAATAACATAAGAGACATCAGAAGATTTCTAGGACATGCTGGATTTTATAGGAGATTTATAGAGGATTTCAGCAAGATAGCCAGACCCCTGACTATCCTCCTTTGCAAGGACACTAAATTTGATTTTACACCAGAATGCCAACAAGCATTTGAAAAGATCAAGAAAGCACTAATAACTGCCCCCGTCGTACAAGCACCTGACTGGAGTCTCCCACCGAAATAATGTGCGATGCGAGCGATTTCGCTGTAGCCGCGGTTTTAGGGCAATGTAAAGATAATAAGCTACATGCTATCTATTACGCCAGCTGAACTTTGGACGAAGCTCAGAGAAACTATGGAACAACTGAGAAAGAACTACTTGCAGTAGTATACGCTTTCGAAAAATTCCGTAACTATCTAGTGGGCTCAAAGGTCATTGTTCACAGTGATCATGCAGCTATTAAATATCTTATGCAAAAGAAAGATGCGAAACCACGGCTTATCCGATGGATACTCCTTCTCCAAGAATTCGATATGGAAATAAAAGATAAGAGGGGAGTGGACAATGGTGTCGCAGATCATCTTTCCCGGATAAGAGTAGACGAAGAAATCCCTATCAATGATTTCATACTGACTGAAAATGTGTACGTCACAGATTCATCACTTATCGGTCAGATACAACTCTCATCCGAACTTGCATCGGCCGTTGCTACTGAAAACATTAACTTCGGAGATCAGATGTCGTTCGATGACCAATCAATTGAATCGATCGATACTAATGATACCATGTCGATCGATGGAAATGACGATATTGACTTACGGAACATCTCATTTAAGATCACCATCGATACGACCACAACTGTGGCATGCCAAGCAATCGCAAACAGACATAATATCTCCCAGAATGGAGACATTACGCACGAAATGGACGCTGTGGAAAAGCGATTTAGCGAAAGACCTTGGTACGCTGACATAGTGAACTATCTTGCCGCAAACGTCGAACCTGAAGAACTTAAAAACTACGACAGAAAGAAGTTCTTCAGAGAAGTAAGGAGGTACCATTGGGACGAACCTTACCTTTACAAACAATGCTCCGACGGCATGAGAGACTGATCCATCAGCAGAACTCCTCGAGACTTATCCAAGAAATCAGGGAGAAAAAGACCGGGAAAACGTGAATCTATATTTCGACGATGCGTAGCTGAAACTGAGATTTCAGATATAATTTATCACTGCCATGGATCCGAATACGCAGGACATTTTGCAACCTTTAAAACGGTTTCAAAAATTCTCCAATCTGGATTTTGGTGGCCTACAATGTTCCGCGACGTCCATGCCTTTATCGTCAAGTGCGACAGATCCCAACGTCGAGGAAAAATCAGCAAAAGACACGAAATGGAACAAAAATTCATTCTTGAAGTAGAAGTCTTTGATTGCTGGGGGATAGACTTCATGGGTCCCTTCCCTTCTTCTTACGGAAATAGATACATTCTGGTTGCTGTCGATTACGTTTCCAAATGGGTTGAAGCAGTTGCTTCACCAACAAATGATGCTTCTGTTGTTATCAAACTTTTCAAGAGCATCATTTTTCCAAGATTTGGCGTTCCTCGAGTAGTTATAAGCGATGGTGGAACTCATTTTATCAACAAAATTTCTGAGAATCTACTCAAAAAGAACGGAGTTCACCAGAGTAGCAACACTTTACCATCCGCAAACAAGTTGACAAGTCGAAGTTTCTAACATACATATAAAAGAAATTTTGGAAAAGACTGTAGGAGCCACGAGGAAGGATTGGTCTAGGAAATTAGATAATGCACTTTGGGCTTACCGACCGCCTTTAAGACGCCGTTAGGAACAACTCCATTTCACTTACTCTACGGAAAATCTTGCCACTTACCAGTCGAGTTAGAGCATAAAGCAGCCTGGACTACTAAATTGTTGAATTTTGACATAAAGACAGCTGCAGAAAGGAGACTCATCCAGCTTAATGAACTGGATGAAATAAGGCATCTGGCCTATGAGAACTCTAAGTTATATAAAGAGAGAACCAAAGCTTATCATGACAAAAATATAATTTCTCGACACTTCGTCCCAAATGATCAACTTCTCTTATATAACTCTTGTTTGACTTTATTTCCTGGAAAACTTCGATCTCGTTGGTCTGGCCTTTTTACTGTCACAGCGGTCCAACCCAATGGAGCCATTACCCTTATAAATGAGAAAGGAGAAGAATTCACGGTAAATAGCCAACGAGTAAAACATTATTGGGTTAAGCCCCCAACTGTTAAACCCCTAAAGTTAAGCATGCCTAACTCCAACTAGGGTCAGGAATAGATAAGTCAAGCTAAACGACTTAAAATAAGCGTTGAGTGGGAGGAAACCCACTATTAGGATTTAATTTATCATGCTTTTAGGATTAAGATTTTTAGTCATCATTTATTAATTATTTAGACTTTCCGCAAACTAGTAAGCATAGTAGACTATTTGGATCATATCGATCGATATAGATATATCTGCATCGATCGATACAGACTTATCGAGGGCGAACTCCTTTTAAGTCGATACGCGCCGCTTCCCCCTCACAATTGCAAACTGCTTCCGAAACTCACAAACCTCTCTTTCTCTCTCGATTCTTCACGGAATCTCACCGTTTTTACCTCAATCGACTCGAAATTCACCTCCAATCTCAATTTCTCTCTCCCATCCACAATCCTTCAAGGTATAATCTCTTGATTATTCGATATCAAGGAGAACAAATTTTAAAACAAACCTTGAATAGAAATCGGTAGATGAGATTGTTTTTCTTCGATTAGAGTTGCTAGGATTGTTAAAATAGAGGTTTATGAGTATTAGAACTAAGAATTACAATATGAGAATGCGATTTGGATTGCTGAGAATTTTGCAGGTTTCGGAACTCGATATCGATCGACATCGATCATTCCCTGTCGATCGATAAGCGCATCTGGGTGGATTACAAAGGATACAAAATCGATCGATATACATCAGTTTACATCAATCGATATCGACCTAATGAACGATCTGCTGACACTCTCGTTTTCTCTCTTCTTTCAGATGGTATCTAGTGACACACGACGAGAGAGGAGAACACAAAGGAGACTCGATGTACCTGGAACCTCCAGGGGAAACCCTCCATCATCTTCCTCTTCCTCGGACAAGGAAGATGAGCGCGATCCTTGGCCACGTGAGGAGGGGAAGCCCATTCGGATCTACCGGGATATTACCAACCCACGGGACACATCCAAGAGCAACGAATGCATGCACCGTCCAGTGAGTGACGAGTGGGACACCTTTGATAGCTTGTTCTACAATGCATGGCTTAATGTGGAGGTTGCACCCACGCGATTCATCGACCCTGCCACTATCCGGCGTTTAGGGATCGATGGTAACCTTGGAGAGATACTCGTTCAGCTAGGATTTGGGACCATGGGCGCCCAAACCTATGACCTCTACCCTTCACTCGTCTGGCAGTTCATGGCCACTGTTCTCTTCGAGTACAGGAACCAACCATCGAGTGTTGCTTGCGATGGCGTTCTCTCTTTCTTCGCTAGGGGCATCCGGTACTACGTCTCTGTCCCCGACCTCTGCACGATTTACGCCTTTGAGCACTCTACGGTCGCATGCAGCAATCTCTCCATCTTCTCGAGAGTTAAGGAGTTCTAGGAGATCTTTGGCACAGGTCCCTGGAGCTCAGTCACTGTGATTCAGACCGACATCCACCACCCCACTATCCGGTACTTCTTGCGGATCCTTGCCTCCACTCTGCTTTGCAAGATGGAGCCGAACAAGGTGAGGATCCACGAGCTTACACTTCTCTACCATGCACTTGACGGACTGGTAGATCTGACCTTCCTGGACCCGGACCGCGAGCTGACCACACCTAACCTGGGTGCCGTCTTCGCTGAGCATCTAGTCAGCTTGAAGACAAAGCCCTTCTCTGGTACATCCGCAAAGAAGGAGAGCGTAGGGAGTCTTCTGACACTGATCTTCCAGCACATCGGGATCCGTTTTGACGAGGGCAACGCAGACACTTCTCGTGCTTACCTGGACGCAGCTCATCTGCGTAACAGCCGTTGGATGGATATGCAGTTGTCCTGGACTTTCAGGACTGCAGCTGGTACACCCAGGTTCCTTCTGCCTCACCTGGAGACGACCGACTTCGCGATGGATATCGACAGGCTTAGGTTCCAGCAAGACGCACGCCTAGTCCGCAACCCATCCGCCTCACGCCAAGATACATGAGTCCGCAGCGCCGGTACCTCTCGGACTTCACCAGAAGCACCCCTTACCCAGTTCCCAGATCTCTCAGGGATAGAGACATGAGATGAGAGGGTTTTCAGGAGAGGAGTTTTGGATGCTCTTCAGGCCATCTGGTCACGTGTCTCGAGATGCCGCTGCTCGAGCAGAGCGAGTACTTCAGCCAGTGACCCATCGGCAGCAGGTCCATCTCACCAGTACCGTCAGGACGATGGAGATGATGATGAGGGCAGTGAGGACTGATTCACTTGCCCATTTCTATCTTTTATCTCGTACTATTATGTTTTTACTTTTATTTTCAGACTTGTAGGATTCTTATTCGTACTCTTTTATAACTATGCCTCTTATTTTTATTATCTAACTATTCGTGTGTGTTGAGAATGTCTAACAGAGCTAACATAGAGTTACATAACTCATAGATGGTGAGTTCGATGGATTAACAGCACAATAGGTGAAGGCATTCTATATCGATCGACGTACATCGCTTTATGTCGATCGATAAAGCTAACTTTACATTGCCCGATTTCTTCATAGACATATCAATCGATATGTAGAGGGTAGAGGTACGGTTTTTCTACTAACATGAATATATCTGCTACATCAAAAATTTAGTATTCCTTTTAGACAAAATAACACTAGGGACAGTGTTGTTTAAGTCTTGGGGGGGGGGGGTATTTACTAACATTTTCATTTCTCTGTTATTTAAAAAAAAAAAGTATGTTTTACTATGAAGGGAGCAATGATCATATTCAGACTTGTTACCTAACCACTTCTTAGCACCACTCTTAGATTTTTAGGTTACAGAAGGTACTAGAGATGCTAAAGCGGAGCACCACTTTTACTATGAAGGGAGCAATGATCAATAAGATGAGCATTTGTTGTTCATTGGGATTGACATAAAAAAAAAGGAAGATTTTTTTTTTTGGGATTCAGAGAAGGAAGATATAGGGAGAAAAGACACTACAAGAAATGTGGGTTTTAATAGCATTGTATGATAGCGGTTTTTTCAGTCATGCTATTGTATATCAAGACTTGCCTTTTGTATAGCGTTTGTCTTTCTGAAACGCTATTTTCGTTATCGCGGGAAAATAAAATGTTTAGCCGCGTTAAATTTCTTAGTGTAGGCGGCTTACCATTGCAAAAGTAAATATTAACGCTATTTTAAATGTATATATCTAAGATTATAATATATAAGTCCACTAGTCGATAGAAATTTATCTCTTTCTTCACTTCTGTAAAAACAAATTCTTAGCTAAAGAAACCCTTCTCCACTGTTTCTCTGAGTAATCGAAGCTTGAAAAGGTATGTTCTCCTTCAATCTTAGCTTCTTTGTTCTTTTCTCATCTATATCGGTTCTTCAATACCATCATTGGAGTCGAAAAAGTTTTTGATTTGGGGTTTTGATTCTTGGTTTGTGTGAACATGCATGTGCTAGATTGTGATTCTGGGTTTGGATTTAGTCTATTTTGGGTTTCGATTCTTAGTTTTCGCGAACATTCATGTGCAATTTTGTGATTTTGGGTTTCGATTAAGACTATTCTGGGAAGTTTGTGCTTTTGTGTTTCGATTTACACTCTTTTGTGTTTCGATCTAATGTATTTTGTTTGGAACTTCTCAGAAATGCCGCCGAAGACAAGAGGAGGA
>CAKOAT010073599.1:83627-125537 GCA_932364175.1 Eruca vesicaria subsp. sativa | reverse complement strand
CACATATGAAACTTAAAAACAGAATGCATGAGGGTGAAACAAAGGTTTTAAGGTTCATGGTGGGAACTAGCTAAAGATGAGCTAGCCACTCAGGATCAACAAGATGGATAGAAAGAATTAAGATGTCCTGAGTGTAATCTCGTTTCCCTAATCTAACGCCCATAACAAGAAGAATTAAGTCAATATTAGGTTCAAGTTATGTGGAGTTTAAGTCTTTCCAGAATAACCTCTACAAGCAGAAATCTTCTGGAGAGCAAGGTGAGGTAAAGTCAGGGAGTGTTCCAGGTCCAGGTGAACGTCTTTCATCACTGCTAAGGTCACTGAATAAGATACTTAGAGCACGAGTTGGTTAGAAAGCATCATAAAATAAGGTCCTGATTCCCACATAAGTTTGACTGACTCGATCCTAGGACTGACTCAATAAATGAAAACAGAAAAATGACTGACTCAAGAAACAAAAACAGAAGCAAATAGAGTTCAGAAACACACATGTGCCTCCCCCAGGCTTACTTCACACCGTCTCTGGTGTGAAAATAAACCTAGATTCAGCCAACTATACTTACCTGATACTTACCTGGCGCGGAGCAGCCTGACGGAGCAGGTTGCATTTGCTCCTTGATTGTGCTCTGTCCGTAGAACAGAGGAATCTCCCTTTTTTTATATATATCTGAAATTCAATGAAACAGAAGCAAAATAAAAACTAAATTCTAAAAAAAAAATTAAACTCACCAGTGGGTTGCCTCCCACCAAGCGTTTGGTTAAAGTCACTAGCTTGACTTGGTGCTGGGGATCATTCTGGTTGAGCAGGAGGGCCTGTTCCAAAACAAGCTCCACAATCAGACATGTTCAGCTTCAAAACCCTGCTCAAACCCTGCTCAACAACCCTTTAACAGCAGCTTTTCCTTTCTTCTTCAGCTCATGTGTGAGGATGGCTCTGACTTTAAAGAACGGTTTGTATGTACCCTTGCACTTCACCTCATACTCAATGGAGTTCTCATCACACTTGAGAGGTATCAAAGTCACTGTAGGATCTCCCTTGACCCTTTTCTTCTGAACTTTCTGTTTCACCCTTGAATTCCCTCTGAATTTAGTAGGATCAGTTCTAGGATTTTCATCAGAGAGCAGCCTGCTCTCACCCTTATCGCCATGCTCTTTCTCTGGAATCCTCTTCAGCTTTTCTACATCAAACACTGAGATGCAAGAGGCGTGTGATGAGGAATATCTGGTGGGTACAACATTGTAGAAAACTTTCTTGTTGATGTTGGAGAAGCATACTCTCTTGTTAGGCATATCGATGGTTGCTCCAGCAGTTGCCATGAATGTCCTTCCAAATATCAAAGGCATCTCATGATCTTTATCCATCTCAACAACTTGAAACTCAGCAGGAACAACGCAGTCCCCTACTTGGACATGAAGGCAGCGGATGGTTCCATATGGGACTGCTCTAGAAGAGTTTGCAAAGGTCACGGTCAGCTGAGAACGCTCAACACCAGCAATACCCAAATCGTCTACAATAGCCTTTGAGATGAGATTAACACAAGAACCATAGTCACAAAGAGCATCGTTGAAGGTTGTTCCTACGATGGAACATGGGAAAAGAAACTTTCCAGGATCATCAACCTTAGGCAATACCTTCAGTGCTGGTGTAGACAGTGCTTTAGTATAGAAGACCTTGATCTCCTCTTGTGTCTCTTTACCGTTTTTAAAGAACTTGAGCAATGGGCGAATCTGCAGAGCATCTTCAAATGCAAGTTCTTTAGGAAGCTTTCTCACAATCTTGTTAAAACATGCCAGCTGCTCTTCACTAATGGGATCCCTCAGATGTCTGGGTGAGATTGGGTAGGGAACCTTAGGAATATAGACTCGAGCTGGTGGAGTCTCAGCAGATTCATCGAGAGCAGTCTCTGCAGAGCTAGTAGGTTGCTCTGTTTCGCCTGGAGCAGTCTCAGCAGGTTGATCCGGAGTAGTCGGAGCGACCCCAGCATGTTGCTCTGATTCTTTCTGCTTAGCTGTCTCTGAAGCATTAAATCGCCTTGGTGTTGGATCATTCAGCTGCCTATCACTTCTCAATTCCACTCCATAACACTCCCTTGGATTTCTATCAGTTTTTCTAGGGAGCGTCCCCTGCTGTCTCATGACACTCTCTGCAGTCTGAGCGAGAGCAATGTCAATCTGGCGCATGTGATTGCTCCATGTGTCATATTTCGAATTGAGCTCAGTGAACATGTTGTCCATCCTTGTGTTGATATCAGTAGTAGCCTGGTTCAACGCCTTGACCTATATATGTTGACTCTAGAGCAGTTGTTGCTATTTGCTCTGGTTTAGCCTCGTCCATGTACATCACTTGCCCCTCACTGCTCTTTAGGAGCAGATCAACCTTGGAAGTGAGCTCATCTTTCCACTGACCATCAACACTGTTCACCTTCTTGTAGCGATCTGTTTCTGGGTTTTTGTTCGCAGAACTAGCAGCCATGTTCTCTATCAGTTCGAGCGCACCGTCTGTGGTCTGTGTCATGAAGTCTCCCTTGCTCGCAGCATCAGAGCATTGCGGAACTCCCACTCGACACCATCATAGAATACACCCAGAATGTGATCCTTCTCAAATCCGTGATGAGGGCACTCCCTAAGAGAGTCATTGAATCGCTCCCACGCATCATTGAATGGTTCATCTGCGTGCTGCTTGAAAGAAGAGATCTTATTCCTGAGAGTTGCTGTTTTAGACTTGGTGTAGAGATGTCCCAAGAAGGCTGATCTGACCTGCTCCCATGTAGTGAGAGAACCTGTAGGGAGCGACTTGAGCCATCTTGAAGCTTTGTCTGCTAGAGAGAATGGAAAGAGCATACACTTGATGTAATCAGGAGGTACTCCATTAGCGCGAGTGAAGCTACAGATTTCTTCAGAAGCCTCAATGTGATACATAGGTATCTCAGCTGGGAGCCCATGGAATATCTTCCTCTGCACCAGATTGATCATAGTAGGCTTGATCTTGAAGTCTTATCTGGCACAAGGTGGTGGAGCAATCGCAGAACGCGTAGCATGGATGTTCCGCAGCAGATTTCGCTCACCGATTTGAGCAGCTTGTTCCTGCTGATTGCGAGCAGCTTCTTGTGCTTGAATGGTCTGCTGCATCTGGAGCATTTGCTATTGCATCAGAGCCAATGCTGCAGTGAGATCGTTATGGTCGCCGTGATCGCCTATTGTGGCGTGAGTCGGTCTTGGTTGTTGTCTGTTGGTTCTTTCTAATCTTGCTAACTCTTCGTTGGTGAGCGTGACTAATGGACTTGAGGTGTGGCTTCGAGTATTACTACTGGTCATACACCTGGAACATCAGCTGCAAGCAAAGAAAAGATAGAGCAACTTAGATGTTTTAGACTAGAAAAATTGCCAAAAAATAAAGGTAAAATTATTGGTCCCCGGCAACGGCGCCAAATTGATATTGCGTGAAACACACACCAATTAACCTAATGTGCACACTACCACAATCGAATGGTATGTCGATGTAGCACTTAAGGATCGAATCCACAGAGACCAAAATCTACACTTTATTTCTATAGGATCAAATTCAAGCTAAAAACAATTAAGTGTTGTGAAAAACAAATCTTGAGTAACAAGTAACAACTGGATTTAACAGTCAGAATATAAGGATGCTAACCTAGGGTATCTCATTGGGTATTGACCATACTGAACCAAACAATTATTCAAGCTTTTTAAGAACATCCTAGAACTTAGATTTCTAACTAGAGAACCCTCCTCTCGCAGGCGTGCTCCTTTCGCGGAAGAGAAATGACATACTATGCTCTCGCGTGTATCACGGCTCAACACCAAACAGTAAGCACAGACCTAAAATGCTCACATCACACCCTGATATCTACTTTCGCTGATCAGTGATGTGATGCTTGCTCTCAACAGATCTAGCAATCTAATTCAGAATTAATGATAAAAGATTAAACTTGGAATCAAATACTAAGTAATCAGATCAGTATAGGCATTAAGGACAGAGGAGAGCAAAGGCGAAAATAATGCTTCTCTATGTTCAGTTCATTGGATCAACACCCTAGAACCCTAGGCTAACATATCAACTACTCAACCATAACACAAGAAAACACACAAATCAATACTGAATAATGCATCAAATAAATCGAGTATCAAGAGGGTTCAGGGATTTCTTCTCTAAAAAACCAAGAGGAGCAAGCCTTGACCCTTACAAAATAGCAAGAACCAATCTTCAACAAGAACTCTCAAAACTTGTAAAAACTAATGTGTTTCTGTCTCTGGTCGAAAAGTGAGTGAGACCAGGCGGCCAGAGTCCTCTTAGTAGGTTAAATAAACTTCTGCTAGGGCAGACAGAAGCTTTCCCGAAATAGATTATGGCTCATTAAAAACGCGGGAGCAAGGTGGCTGTCGCTCCGCGACGCGTGTGCCTGCCCATGATGCTGCTCTGTGCAACAAAACACTCTCTTTTTGCACCTTTTCATTCATGCGTACCTCTAGTGCGATCCAGCACATTCTCCACCTGAAATGACTAAAAACACACTAAGAGAACTCCAGGGTAGCACTTAAATGATATCAAAAACACATGAGAATGGTGTCAAAAACAAAAAATATCAGTTGGCAAAATCTAAACCAAAGAATATCATGACTCACTACTTTCACTCATCTATGTTGAAAACAATTAAATTTTGTTATATCTTAGTTTATATCTCTTAAACATATTTTAATTACATGATTTCAATTTTCACTTATCAAAATATTTTTTGCAAAATTTTTAAATTATTTTTAAGAATAACTATACTAGACGACATATGTTTATATCTCTTTATGTAAAATTTTTAAAATAAAAACAAAAAAAATATAATTAATTATTGATCAAATTAAATTTATGAAAATATTTAACTTTTATCAATTTAAGTATGATAGATATTTCTAAAATTTTGAAAATTTTGAAATATTTATGTATTATATATGGTATATAATTTTATTTATAAATATTAAATATATATATATATATTTAATCTGAATATCCATTAAGTGAGATTTTTTACTTATATTTTTTATCATCATTTGTATTTTATTATAACAAACAACTTTTAGCCATTCATTATAAATTTTTTAGGTGAGATACTTATAAGTTTAGTAATTTATAATCGTTTTACAAAATTCAAAATATAACAGATACGGAAAATCTAAAGTATTTATTTTATGAAATTCTTTTAAAGTCTTAATGAGGTATGCTCGTCCGCCTTCGCATTTCAGGCCTCCTCCAGATATGCCGCCGTGTAACCCTCCACTTGAAGTTCCTTCTCCNTAGCTTGTGATATACCGGTGTTCTTAATCTCATTTGGTTCTACGTTTGCGACCTCTAGTAGCATTTATATTGCCTTAGCGCAATCGTCTGCGCATACAGTTCTCTTACGGGTTCCGTTCTGGATAATATGTGTTTGTGTATCTCTCTTCTTGGTGACAGGTAGAAGAGAAAATCACTGTCATCTTTATCCCGATGAACACTACAAGAAAAATGCGTTTTAATAGCGGACGAGGATAGCATTTTTTACGTTTGTGCTATGATTGATATACCCGTGTTTTTAAGATAACGTTTGTATTTTCAGAAACGCTATGATAGAGTGGTATACTTAAAAACGCTATGGAAACTTAGGATTTAATTGCAAAACTAACTAAAACGCTATGTTTGGATCTTTGAATCTTTAAACCCTAATTTAACTTTTAAACCCTAAACCCTAATATCCAACACTTATCTATAACTTTTTGTATTTTTAAAACTTTAACCTCATACCATGTATCTAACATACGAAACCCTATACCTAAACCACATACCACATACTTCAAACGATATAACCCATCTTTTTTTTTTAATTGAATCTCTTACATTTTTTAATCTATATCCTAACATTACATCATGTTTAAAGCATAAAGCTCAAATTTCTTTTTCAAACTTGAATTTCAGTTATTATCCTAAAACCTTTTGATTCTATATTTCAAACTCTAAACTCTATAATAAATACACTAAAACGTTCATTTTTACATCTTTTACCTGAAAAATAAATAAAATAAAATACTAACTAAATTTCTTAAAACATTATCGAAAAAATAATATGATATAGCAAAAAAAAGATAGAAAATAATGAAAAACACTCATTGGCTATTGAAAATTGGTGGGGATAAGCAACATTTAATCTCCACCGTTGGTAAACCTTAATCTTGGTGATGAACTCTCCTCTCATTGGCTAATAAAGAAGGGCAAAGATCACCCCTGGTTAGATCACAACCATTGACTAAAAATCATCCAACGGATGTAGTTAAACTTGTTTTTTTATTTCTTATTTCTTTTCTCCTTTCTCTCTTCTCTGCCTCCTTCTCCTATTCTCCGCCTCCTTCTCCTCTTCTCTTTCCTTTGCAAGTCTCTCACAGTTCCAGAACTTATCTCTCTCACTTTTTGTATTGTAAACGAGTGATTCTTACATTGTCATGCATCTCTTATGCTTTAGTATATTTGGTCTGTAAATCTAAGATGTGAGAGAAGAAGAAGAGTCAGAGAAGAAAACAAGATTCGTCGGAGAAGACTGGTTTTTCTAGCCGCTTCTCAGATCCGTATTCACCGGTCTCTCTCTTCACCGTACCACTACCACCGTCACCACACTGGTCACCTCTCTCTCTCTCTCTCTGTCTCTCTTTGTTTGTGTTTTGAATTTGTTCCTGTTACAGGAAGGTAGACAAGGCAGAGGGGCTTGATGGAGGAGGAGGTATCAGAACCGTTGTGTGACTGGAAGACAGCGACGTGAAGCTCCAGTGGTGACGCAGACAGTGGTGGTGACGAATGGAAGAGGAAGACAAGGACTCCACGGCGGCTCTTGTGATGTGGAAGACGATGACGGCTAGCATTTTTGCTTCTAGGTTTTAGATTAGGGTTTGGTTTAGATATAAACCGGTTTAAGTTTAAACCAATATTACTTTGTAAACCGATTTTATAATAAATCAAATTATTGTTTATTTGATTTGTGATTTTAATTTTTAATTTTTTTTTATTTAATTTTTTTTCTGTAATAACAAAAAATAAACGCTATTGAAGAATATTAAATTGCAAATAAAAAAGCGCTATCGATTCCAAAGAAAAGATAGCATCGCGAAAAAGTGTTATCTAATGTGCCATACCTATTATGACGGGCGATGATACAGCGTTCCTTAAACCGCTGTTAAATCATTAGATAACGTTTTTCGTCCGCTAATAAAGCTCATTTTTTTTGTAGTGGAACATGGATGTGGTGGTTTATGATTTCCTGCTTGTCCCTCGTTTGAATCAGTTTTCTTTCCTAATATTTCTTCTTTTATGGAGTGAATTGGATAAACAAGCTTCGTTGGTATTGTAAGGATCTTGCTCCCGTCGAATTCTTTTCTCTGCGTATGGTGCAGTGTGTGTGGTCGTACTGTTTATACTAGATGTGGTCTTCGAAGAAGCTTATGATGTTGTTGTGACGATTTGATATGGTTCTTTTTTGTGATTTGTATCGCCATTTTTCTTGTTTTAGACCTAGTATATGAACTCGATGAATATAAAGAACACACTTTATTAGCTTAAGAAAATCTCTCAAAACTTAAGCTCTCACACAATAATCTCTCTCACTAGTAAGTTCATGGAACATTTTACCATCTTCTTATATAGAGATCAATTCCTAAATCAAATAGTAAAACCTTTTATAATAAACATAACTTGAATGGGATTAATAAGACTTGTCTTTCAAGCTATCTTCATGTTTATTTCCAAAATTCTCCCCCTTAAACTTGAAGTCACCATGATTCAAGACTTGAACTCCAACTAGCTCTCTCATCTCAGTGAATTGAATTTTTCCCAAAGCTTTTGTTAGTATGTCAGCCCTTTGTAGATTGCCTGCGATATGCTCCACCTTCACTTGATCATTGTCGATGCATTCTCTTATAAAATGGTAACGCTTGTGGATGTGCTTGCTTTGTCCATGAAACACTAGATTCTTTGTGAGTGCAATTTCAGATTTGTTGTCTACTAGAACAAGTACTTTCTCACACGGTGTCTCCAATACTTCAGCAAACAATTCCTGCAGCCAGATAGCTTGTTTTGCGGCTTCTGTAGCGGTCATACACTCTGCTTCACACGAGGATAAGGTGACTGTTTCTTGCTTAGTAGAGCACCAAGTGATAGGACAGTTATTGAGGTAGAACATATGACCCGTGGTGCTCATCCCATCATCAATATCAACATTGTTACTACTGTCGCTATACCCCACCAATGATGTATTGTTTGATCGTTTGAAATTGAGTCCATATGCAACAGATCCCTTTACATACCGTAGAACTTGTTTTAAAGCTGCAGCATGTGACTTTTTCGGCTCGTGCATATACCTACTTAACACACCAGCTGAATATGAGAAGTCTGGTCTTGAATGTACGAGATAGTGAAGGCATCCTATAGTTCTTCGATACACCTTCTCATCAACATTTAACTCTGCTTGTGCCTTAGAAAGCTTCAAACCTGCATCCATTAGGAATTGAGTTGCATTACACTCAGCCATATTTGTTCCTTCCAAGATCTTCTTTGCATAACTCTCGTGCTTCAATGTGATACCGCCATCAAACTGCAAGACGTCAATGCCGAGATAGTATGTTAATAAGCCAAGGTCACTCAGCTCGAATTTTCTCGCATATTTTTCTTGACTCAGTTATTAACCCGAGACTTGACCATGTTATAAGTATGTCATCGACATACACGGCCACAAGAAGCAAGTGTTCCTCCTTTTCCTGTGATAAAGTGATGTCTCCTTTGTGCATCTTGTGAACCTTAAATCTTCTAGTGCTTTGTTTAGCTTCCCATTCCACGTTCTTGAAGCCTGTTTTAAGCCGTATAAAGCTTTCTTTAGTTTATATACCTTTTCCTCACTTCCTTTGATTACATAGCCCTCAGATTGACTGACATACACGTCTTCTTTCAAATCACCATGTAAGAATGCTGTTTTGACATCTAGATGGTGTATTTCCCATCCATTTGAGGCCGCCAAAGCTATTAGAAACCGTATGGTTTCTATTCATGCAACTAGAGCAAAGACTTCCTCATAATCTATTTCGTGCTTTTGAATGTACCCCTTTGCCACCAATATTGATATGTGCTTGTTTATAGTTCCATCTGAGTTTCTTTTGATCTTATATAGAGCTTTTATCCCTTTTATTATTGTTGTTGTTGTTTGTTTGGCTGTCAATAGCCTCTTTGTATTCTAGTTTGCTGGAGTGTAAACATGTTTATGATTAATGCAAGTTTGGTTTGATCAAAAAAAAAGCTACAAACATAAGCAGATTAATTCGACTCTGGTGATGAAATGGAAAGTTTGGATTTATCGTTGTGGAATCCAAGATATGTATATCTGATGGTTTTATAAACAACGCTTGATGTTGCAAAAAGGTTATCAACATTCCAGGTTTTCTAACCATATTCTTTGTTATTTAAGTTTAGCAGTTGACACTTTGTGAGTTTAGTTTATTCTAAGCAAGAATACTTTTTAATGTCCACTTGATTATCTGAAAACAGATTAATATTTCAGGAACCTGACAAGATGTTGATATCAAACTCCTCAAAGAATTTGAGAAAATGGTGAGGCATCTTCATGGAGTTTTGTATGTGTTCATTATCACATTTTCTCTTATACATTTAGTTCAAGCGCAGGATCAAAAAGGTATATGTATTGTAAATCTTGTATTCTACTTTCAAAGCCTTAGATTGATTAAGACTCTTTTATTCCTTCCTATGTTCTTGTTAGGATTCATCACTTTGGATTGTGGTTTGTTACCTGATGGGTCTCCATACACCGATCCATCTACCGGATTAACATTCACCTCAGATGCTAGTTTCGTTGAGAGTGGAAAGAACGGTCGAGTTGATAAAGATTCTGAGAGAAACTTTGAAAAGGCGTTTGTAACGCTGAGATACTTCCCAGAAGGGCAACGGAACTGTTACAACGTGAAGGTCACGCAAGGAACAAAGTATCTGATTAGAGCTTCCTTCTTTTATGGAAATTATGATGGTCGTAACATAATCCCAAACTTTGATCTGTTTCTTGGCCCTAATAAGTGGACAACGGTGAATTTGAGTGCTACTGTTCCAGGTGGTCAGTATAGGGAGATTATTCACATGTCCAAGTTAAGCTCTTTGCAGATCTGTCTTGTGAAGAAGGGAACAACTACGCCTATGATATCAACCTTGGAGTTACGGCCAATGAGAAGTGATATCTACATTAGTGACACTGGGAGCTCCTTGCAGTTCTTATCAAGAACTTATCTTAAAGGTTCTGGTAGCATTTTACGGTAAGTAAGCTTTGATTTGTGATAGAGATTTCATAAAACAAGGAAAACAAAGAGCAACGCGTATGTCTTTGATACTTACATTAGTACCAATGTGGTTTTGTTTTATCTCTAATGCAAGATTTGTGGCAGGTACCCTGATGATGTCTATGACCGTAGGTGGTTCCCGATGGTAGAGAAGGAGTGGACTATAGTAACTTCAACCCTCAATGTAAACACTTCTAATGGTTTTGATCCGCCTCAAAGTGCGATGGCATCGGCTGCAACCTATGTAAATGTCAATGGGACATGGGATATTCCTTGGACCATTGATGATTCTATAACACGGTTTCACATTTACCTTCACTTTGCAGAGATTCAAACTTTGTTACCCAATGAGACCAGAGAATTCATTGTTTTTCTGAACGGAAATGAATTTTCTGAACCTTTTAGTCCTAAAAAGCTAAGCATTGAAACTTTGAACACTCGACCTGAATCGACATTGAGATGCCAAAGAGGGGCTTGCCTTTTACAGCTGGTGAAAACAACAAAGTCAACTCTTCCTCCTCTCCTTAACGCTATGGAGATTTTTACTGTTGTTGAACTTCCTCAGTCAGAAACAAACCAACAGGAAGGTGAATTTACATTTGATGAACAGAAATCTGCACGTGTTTTCAATTCTTAATATCATTAACTATGTAATGCCTCCAGTGGTTGCTATCAAGAAGATCCAAATTGCT
This sequence comes from Eruca vesicaria subsp. sativa, assembly GCA_932364175.1. NCBI lineage: Eukaryota > Viridiplantae > Streptophyta > Magnoliopsida > Brassicales > Brassicaceae > Eruca > Eruca vesicaria. The sequence goes on along the minus strand of CAKOAT010073599.1, from coordinate 114,483 downwards.
TATGGACTGAGTAGAGTTAGTTGGCAAGGAGATCCATGTGTCCCCAAAGAGTTCTTGTGGGCTGGTCTAAACTGCAACAACACCGATATTTACACTCCACCAACAATTACTTCCTTGTAAGTTGTTACAATCTTTCTATCATGGTTAAGTCTTTTCTTTCGTGTTCAAAAAAAAAAAAGGTTAAGTCATTTCTTTGTTCTAAATGTATTATTATTTTTTTCTTTTTTTTTTGCTAAGAAAAAATGTATTATATTTGTTCGTGACTGTATTCCCAGAAACCTATCTTCAAGTGGATTAACCGATATAATTATGCATGTTATTCAGAATCTAACCAATCTACAAGAACTGTAAGTATCAAACATAAATGAAGTATATGTACTCACAAGTTTTTTGGTTTGTCTACTGTGATGGATACTTTGTTTTTATCAATTCCTAGGGACTTATCAAACAACGAATTGACCGGTGTTGTGCCTGAATTTTTAGCTGACATGAAATCTCTTTTTATCATGTAAGTCCTTAAGACTGTATGAATGAAGCATAAAATGGTCAAGTTAATACTCTCCTAAATTTCTTATGTGTGTTATATGTATCATTTTTTCTACAATAACAGAAACTTAAGTGGAAACAATCTTAGTGGCCAAGTTCCTCAAAAGCTTCTACAAAAGAAAGGACTGAAACTGAAGTATGACACTTCTCATCTTATCTTCATTTGTTGAATACCACACAATTTATACTGAATAGCATTTATGATTCACAGTGTTGAAGGCAACCCTAACCTTAGTTGCACAGAAAGGCCATGTGTAAATAAACCTAGAGAAACTGGACATGCCAAAAAGAGTATAACTGTGCCAGTTGTTGCATCAGTTGCTTCAATGGTTATTATTGCAACTGCATTGGTTACATTTTTCGTTCTCAAAAGGAAAAAATCATCAAACAATAGAGGTATTCATAAAAAAATTCATTAATTTTCATCTATACAGTAACACTACATATCAAACTACAAAAACATATTAATATTTTGTATTGCAGAAAAGGGAAGAACACCAAGATCGGAGCCACCGAGAATAACTAAGAAGAAAAGATTTACTTACGCAGAGGTTACTGAAATGACAAATAACTTTGAAAAGATTCTTGGGAAAGGAGGGTTCGGCATGGTTTATCATGGATATTTGAATGGTACCGAACAAGTTGCTGTTAAAGTAGTTTCTCAGGGTTCAGTTCATGGGCACAAACAATTCAAAGCAGAGGTACTCGTAAAACTACAATCGTTTATCACGTTTTTGTTAAATATGAACCATTTATTTGTATATTGATATCGTGTTGGTTTTAGGTTGATCTTCTTCTGAGAGTTCATCACAAGAATTTGGTAGGCCTGGTTGGATATTGCGAAAAAGGGAAGGACTTGGTTCTTGTCTATGAATACATGTCCAATGGAGACTTGAAAGAGCTTTTGTCAGGTAAGCAAATATGATACACAGGCCAGACACCACATCCCTCTTGAATCTAAGCTAACGCCTTACTAAAAAAACATAGGGAAACCCCACACCTCTGTTTTAAGATGGGGAACTAGACTAAAAATAGCGGTGGACTCTGCGCAAGGTTAGTGAAGCTTAGTGATCATTTCCTCTCAATAACTTTAGTTTTACATATATGATAAACTTCAACAAAAAAAAAAGCATTTGTTACACTAGGATTGGAGTATTTGTATAAAGGATGCAGACCAGCAATTGTTCATAGAGATGTAAAAACAGCAAATATTTTGTTGGACGAAAACTTCCAAGCCAAAATTGCCGATTTTGGGCTTTCTAAATCATTCCCAAACGATGGAGAGAGCCATGTATCCACAGTTGTTGCAGGAACTCTTGGTTACCTTGATCCAGAGTACTTAACTATCGTTTTGAAAACATATGTGTTCTGCTCTTACTTCAACACATTAAAAGTCCTGACAATATCTTTATATTCTCGCTTGCAGATACTACCAAACAAATTGGTTGACTGAAAAAAGTGATGTATATAGTTTTGGGGTCGTTTTATTGGAGATTATAACAAATTTGCCAGTGATTGACCAGCATCGTGAAACACCATACATAGCAGAATGGGTGGGAGTAATGGTCACCAAAGGAGATATTAAAAACATTATAGATCCAAGACTTAAAGACGATTACCACTCTGATTCTGTTTGGAAATTTGTTGAGCTAGCAATGGCTTGTGTCGACGCTTCTTCAGCGAGTAGACCGACCATGTCTCAAGTTGTTATTGAGTTAATTGAATGTTTAACACTTGAAAACTCGAGAGGAGGAAGGAGTTGTGACATGGAATCCAGGGGTTCAAGAGAAGTGACCATGACATTTGGAACTGAAGTGAACCCCGCGGCTCGCTAGGTTTGCACAAAGAAGAATCTTCCGCTGCATTTCCATTGTGTATTTTTAAAATAATTCAGAAACGTTTTGTCTGAAGTAACAAATTTGATATTAGTACAACTGCAATTAAAAAAAAAAAAAAAAAAANTTTTTTTTTTTTTTTTGGAAAAAACAATATTGGTTGTCAGAAATAATTCACAATTACTTCATTAATATAGAAAGGGTGATAAGATGACCACATTTTAAAAATAAACAATTAGGGGGAACATAGTACAACTAATACTGACTCCGTTCATCACAAACATAGCAAAAGAACCGTGTGTTCAAAGAAACTTCAAGCTTCAGATAGATTTGTTTTTACAGACTTGATTCATCTAGCTCCAGGATTAAGCTGTGTTGTGAGATTCACCGACAGCTTAATCGAAGAAGAATCGTTTGTTGAATCCGTCATCCGACTTCCCATGTTTCTTGCCATCTCCATGTTCAGACATTCTTTCAGGTCCATAACTACTTGAGTCATCGTCGGTCTCCTTGAAGAAGACGGATTCAGACAAGTCATTGCGGTCTCAACAACTTTCCATATCGTGTTCGGATCAAAGTCTCCTTGAAGCTTAGGATCCACAATGCTATTTATATCTCCTCTTGATAGCATCAAACCAACCCATTCACCTATATGTGATCTTTCCCTTTTCTGGTCTATCACGGGTTGGTTTGTTACTAGCTCAAGTAGAACAACACCGAAGCTGAACACATCGCTTTTCTCTGTCAACCAGTTCGTTCTGTAGTATCTGAAAATGAAAGAAAGACAAACACACAATGTTAAAAGAGTCAACAGGAAATAAAACATTCAATAACCTTGTTGAGAGAAGAGACGGAGATTTACTCAGGATCAAGGTATCCAGGAGTTCCTGCGACAACAGTGGAGACATGAGTCTCAGTTCCAAGTGGGAAAGACCGTGAGAGCCCGAAATCCGCAAGCTTAGCTTGGAACTTGTCGTTTAATAAGATGTTAGTTGTCTTAATGTCACGGTGGACTATTTGCGGTTTGCATCCATTGTGCAAATACTCCAATCCTTGAGCTGATTCGGCTGCTATACGAAGCCTTCCTTCCCAAGTTAGTATCGACGGTCCACGCTTCCCTGAAAATCATATTTCGGAACAAAAATATCAGAATCTTGAGACCCCCAAACATTTTAAGAACATTTTGTATGACAAGCGCAGACCTGATAAGTGCTCTTTTAAGTCCCCATTCGCCATGAACTCATAGATGAGAGACAATTTATCTCCTTCTTCGCAGTATCCGACAAGACACGTGAGATCTTTGTGATGAACTCTAAGAAGCAACTCAACCTAACAAGTAAACAAAAAAAAAAAAAACATATCTAAGAAGAAAATCAAAAACACCATTTTTAATGTTTTAGATAATTATTTGGTTCAATAACTATTCAGTATGTTATATTACCTCTGCTTTAAACTGTTTGTAACCAAGTGCAGTAGACTCAGTGAGCATCTTAACAGCAACTGGTTCATTATCCAATACTCCGTAATAAACAACACCAAAACCTCCCCTACCAAGAACCCTCTCAAAGTTGTTTGTTATCTTAACAACATCAATGTAAGTCAATTTGCGGTTCTTGGCTATCACTGGAGATTCATAACCATGGTGAGACCTCGAATGTAAAGGTGTTGTACCGGTTCCTGGATTGGTATTAAAACCAAGCTTGACTCTCTTCTTCCTCTTGAGGATAAGGAAAGTAAGGATTCCAGCTGCAATGAGGAAGACTGAAACAAGAGAGGCTGCAACAGGTGCAATAACAGTGTTTTTCTTCTTCTTCTTCTTTGTGGAGGCGCATGAAATGTACGAACATAGTCCGGTGTTTCCTTCGAGACTAGAGTTTCATATATGTGATTGTCAAAAAAATGTGATTAGGAAGGTCTAAGGATTTTATTTATTTTTAACCTTGGCTCATATGCAAGGATTAAATATTTACCTTAGTGAAATTGTTCCTCTTCGTGCTTTATCCAGGAGAGTTGCAGGGACTGAACCGTTTAGCTCATTGTTTGATAGGTTTCTGCGCAAAACAAATTGAACAGAAGTTACAATATGTTTGGTTTCTTTTTGTTTATTGAGTAATTTTTTTAGATTTGAGCCACCTTGTGCTTGAACTTACATGACTTTTAAGGTTTCCATGTTTGCTAGAAACTCAGGAACCGAACCAGTTAAAGTATTGTTAGACAAGTCACTGCAGAAAATCAAAGCCAAAAAAACATATCAAATCATATGACTCTAGATCACAACTTAGCTACAGTTTCTGAACGACTTCAGTATAACTACTTACAGAACTTCTAAATTGGTAAGTTCTGATATGATCTCCAATATCTCTCCAGTCAAGCCACTTGCAGACAAGTTCCTGTTTTCAAAGATCAAATATTTTAAAACCATTTGTAAAAAACGCATTATAAAGAAAAAAATTAAACTCTGTTTTGAAAACGTAACAAGATATATACTTACAAAGAAATGATCTTTGGTTGCTCATTGTCAATGTAACTACAATTAATACCAGACCACCTATAAGACCTTGGCGCGCAAGTATCTCCCTCCCAGTCAATCTTGTTCACACCGTAACCAGATTTGATGTGCATCATTGCATTAACTGATAAATAAACTTCTTTTGTAAAAATTTTGGCTCTTGATCAACAATAGATCACAATAGTAGTTAGTTTACCAACCTTCTTTACTATCGGTGTCTTGCTCCGGAAGCAAGTTAACCAAATAAACCTCCATGCCATTGAGTAGAGGAGGCAACGTCGAGTTTCCTGTCTTTTGAAGCGAAAACGTGTACTGACCATTTGCATCGGCAACAAATTCGGTCGGAGTAAAAACGGAAGAAGTGGTGAAATTAAGCGGTGTAAAGGGTCCGTAGATATGTTTGCCATTGTACATGATGTTGAACTCTCTTGTTTCATTGGGTTTAAGCTCTTGAATCTCGGCAAAATGCATAAAAACGTAGAATTGCACAGTGCGGTCCACGCCAACTAGGGAAATGTTCATAGGTGCGTCAGGGTCTGTTGGAACAGAGGCTGTGACCATAGCAATCTCTGGTGGTTGGTAGTCATTGTTGACATTCACTGTCTGGTTGGTACTAATCTGTGACCAGTTTCCAAAGTTATACGGTGTCCAGACACGATCAAACACATCGATTCCATACTTAAAACGAACAAAACAGAGCTTGTTATGACCATTTTTGTAGTTGTCTGACCTGACATGAACTTATCTAATACCTGTAGCCTTGGTTAAGAGTTGCGCCAACGTCAGCTCTGATGAAGAGCTGCAAAGACCCTTGTCGAGACAAGTAAGTTGTGTTTTTTAGTTTACGAAGCTCTAAAGCGGAGATGAAAGGCGTTGAGTCTCCTGTTTTGACCAAACAGATTTGTAAACGGTCGGTCTTCAAGACATGTATCATCTCAAATATTGATGCCTGGGTCTCATTTGTGGTTGAAACTGTAGTCCATAGGTTAGGCCCGAGGTAAAGCTCGAACTGTGTGGTGGGATTATCATCATATCCTCCATGTAAGAAGTTTGTTCTGATCAGATACTCATCGCCTATGGTTAGGTTTAGGGTATAGCAGTTTCTAATGCCTTGCGGAAAACTCCTTAGATTCCTTGTGAAAGAAGTAAACGATTAAAGAATAGCTTGAGCTTCAAGCTATTAAAATTAATTGATATTGAGAAAGTTATACATATATACCAAGCTTGTTGCTGAAACTGAGTCCGGTATGCTTGTTTGATACTTCTGCCAACACCAGTATTGATGTAATTCGCATCAGAGATGTAAGTAAGGTTTGTTGTTCCCTCACGAAAAGTAGTTCCACTCGGTGAACCACAGTCCAAACTGATGAACCCTAAAGAAGAAGTAAAAAAGAGTGGTTGGTAAACCGAACTGGGTTTGATGAAGATGTTATAACTATGCTTTTACCTGACTGATCTTGAGCATGACTAAGAAAAAAAGCTGAGAAGATTTGCAGAAGAACTAGGAGACGACAAGCAGAAAACGCCATTAACTTTTCGTCACTTTAGATTACTTTCTTCTTTTGATTTACAGATTATAAAATGAGGAATCAAATGAACATACAGTATATGGGGTGCAACTAATGAAATGAAAGTGGGAATTGTTTTTTCGTCTGAACCGCGTTGATACTTTGGTACTGGTTACTATTATTGAGAATCAAAGTCAAACTTTTTGGTAGAGGTATCTTTGATACTTTGATCAAAAAAAAAAAGAGAATCAAAGTCAAACTTTTTGGTAGAGGTAACCAATTGCGATTTTTTACGTTAATTCGTTGACTTATAAAAAAATACTTCATCTGTTTCATTATAAGTGTTACTTTACAGCTGTGCACACGGATTAAGGAAACAATTAATTTTATATATTTTAACCAATTAGAAAAATAAATTACATAATAAAATTAATAAATTTTTCATTGAAAACCGAAAACGACACTTATTTTTGTAACACAAAAAATTCTCTACAACGACATTTAATATGAAATGGATAGAGTATTAGTATATGTTAATAATTTACATATGGAGAAATTTTTTGCTAATTTTAAATTTCACTTTGAACTACGTGAATATTTTATTAAGCTCATTACTCCGGAATTGTTTTCCTTCTTTTTGTTATTAATTACGGTGCAACTCATCTTAATGAAGTCTAAGGATAATAAAAACATAAAAGATCCTTTCTCTTTTTTTTTTCATAACCAAATAACCGTATTTAATTCAGAATATAATTAATTTTGTTGTTTACCAAAAAAAATATATAATTAGTTTGGTAACAATATTTAGATTTATGCAATTTTACTATCATCTCATTAAAAAAATTCCTTAATTTTCTGAAAACTAAAACTATTAAGAGTGGTTGGTAAACCGAACTGGGTTTGATGAAGATGTTATAACTATGCTTTTACCTGACTGATCTTGAGCATGACTAAGAAAAAAAGCTGAGAAGATTTGCAGAAGAACTAGGAGACGACAAGCAGAAAACGCCATTAACTTTTCGTCACTTTAGATTACTTTCTTCTTTTTATTTACAGATTATAAAATGAGGAATCAAATGAACATACAGTATATGGGGTGCAACTAATGAAATGAAAGTGGGAATTGTCTTTTCGTCTGAACCGCGTTGATACTTTGGTACTGGTTACTATTATTGAGAATCAAAGTCAAACTTTTTGGTAGAGGTAACCAATTGCTATTTTTTACGTTAATTCGTTGAGTTATAAAAAAATACTTCATCTGTTTCATTATAAGTGTCACTTTACAGCTGTGCACACGGATTAAGGAAACAATTAATTTTATATATTTTAATCAATTAGAAAAATAAATTACATAATAAAATTAATAAATTTTTCACTGAAAACCGAAAACGACACTTATTTTTGTAACACAAAAAATTCTCTACAACGATATTTAATATGAATGGATAGAGTATTAGTATATGTTAATAATTTACATATGGAGAAATTTTTTGCTAATTTTAAATTTCACTTTGAACTACGTGAATATTTTATTAAGCTCATTACTCCGGAATTGTTTTCCTTCTTTTTGATATTAATTACGGTGCAACTCATCTTAATGAAGTCTAAGGATAATAAAAACATAAAAGATCCTTTCTCTTTTTTTTTCATAACCAAATAACCGTATTTAATTCAGAATATAATTAATTTTGTTGTTTACCAAAAAAAATATATAATTAGTTTGGTAACAATATTTAGATTTATGCAATTTTACTATCATCTCATTAAAAAAATTCCTTAATTTTCTGAAAACTAAAGATTTGAGAAAGAAGCCTTTAGTCAAAAAAAAATTTTGAGAGAGTCAGAACGGGATTGGTTGGTGAGGAGCTATTAGTAATAACTGAGCATGAAGAGACGACCACGACTTCAAAGAGAGAAGAAAAAACAAAACAAAAATAGCTGGTAACTATTACTCCCTCCGTTTCAAATTATATGTCATTCTAGTGTAAAATTTTCGTTTCAAAAAAAGTGTCGTTTTATAATTTTAATGTAAAATTTATTGATTTTAAATGTCATTCTATTTTTTCATTGGTCGAAAAGTGGTTTGGTGTATAGGTAATTGTGTTTTTATTTTGAAAATATGTAAACTTAATTGTTTTCTTAATCTGTGTGCAAAAACATAGAATGACAACTAAGTTGAAACGGAGGGAGTACAAGATTTATGAACATTATAGTCTCAAGTGGGCTTTAATATGAATTCATCTAACTTATTTAATGCAAAAAATTGGTTTAAAAATAAATAATGATAACAATATAAATATGTGTAGTGCATCATGGATAACTAGTATAAATACCTTTAAGGGTACATTTTCAATGAGTGAATTGGAAAAAAATGAAGTTTTTAAATGTTTTGGTATATTTAGAAATTGGCTATGATTTTAACTAAATTTTCTAGAAAACTGGGGATTAGGCTATTTGTCAGTAATAATTCTCTATGAGATCATTTGGAACTCCACCTAGACACCCAAAATTATCAAAAAAAACTTATAAAAGTGCTATTTTTTTTAATAATGACATATTTTAAAATAAAAATATAATAACATTAATTATTCTCTAAAAGCCGTTTGAAATCTATATGTAATACAAAATATTTTTATTTTAATATAAATCATTTTAATTTTCATATTGGATTCACTTCTTTTTTTTTTTTTGTAAAATTTAAAGGGATTTTTAAAGACAGTTATGAGTATAAAACTATAAATCGATAGATGACATCTAGTTTAGAAGATTCTGATCTTTTACACCCAATTCCAAAATAATTATGTAATCCAAAATACAAAAGAGTATTCATTATTCAAATTTTTAGAGAAGAACAAAAAAATCTCAAAGAGAAAGAGGGAGAAAATCAACTAAAATCAAGTTTACAAAATATGTTTTTGGACGTAATCGGCCGATGTCGATTCTCCAATCCCCTTAATATCACGCAAGAGATCGGACAACGAGTTGCACAAAAAAAAGATTGGACAACGAAAACGAGTGCACATGAGGACATGCATGGGGCCTAACCTTAGTTATGTTTGACCGTTAGACATTTTTTCCATTTCTGAAATATAAATATAATCTTTAAGACTAAAGTTGGTTTTTTTCTACTCTTTGGGGGGATTAGTAAACTTGTCACATTCTTATTCGTTGGTTTTTAATGGGTTTTGGGCTTCTATAGAAATTTGTTAAAAAATTTAAACGGGTTTGGTCTTCTACACAATGTTTAATATGTTTTATTAAGAGGTGCAGTGTATCGTCCTTCTTTGCTGCACATTCGTCCACATCCGACCTAAGTTATAGAGACCATAATCAGACGCCTATAACGTCCACATCGCTTCTTTGTAACGCCTCGAGGTTGCATTGACCCACTCTTCCCATTCTTAAGCATTCAATTGATTTTATCCCCTCCTTAGTGTAACCAAGAAAAACTCATACTATAAATATCTCCACACAAAGGATTCGGGTGAGACTCCCCAGTAGTTAAGAAGCGTTATGGACTGAATCAGCTCCCGCAAATTCAAAACTCTAAAGCTCACAGATGTTCTTTCAAACTTCCCAGATATCTCGGTAGTAATGTGTTCTTCTTCTTCTTCTTCTATCCCTTTGAAAACATAACAAATTCTTGCATATTAAATTTCATATCGTTTTAAGCCACCCTATTTATTATTCACTGATTATAGGTAAATCAAGTTTTAGTGAAAGTTACTCACAAAAAAAGACCCTTGAAACATCTAAGATGAAATATACAACTTGAGAATCTATCTTCCTCCTTTAACTGATCACTTCCTAACTTTCGGAAATCATGGACCAGCTGGACAAAACCGTGTTCTTTCTAGAACAAGATAGGATGCATACATCAAAAACGGAAACGAGGTATATAATAAATCATTTTCTACTGATTTAGTTTTAGTTCTTTTTGTTTTTTTTTTATTTATCTTCACCATCAACTAAACCCTAAATATACACTACGAAGCGAATTCAAGTTTGTGAAAAATGGATGTGATGGTAAAGTACTAAAGCTGCTCCAAAAAGGGGAGAGCTACAACTCCTTAAGACTATATGTACATGAAAGTGTGAGACTCTGGCTTCTTACTAGGTTCAAAAAGGATAGATATAAAGATGGTGCTAAAGTGCATTATTGATTTCTTTTTTTTGTTAAACTTTGTACCATTAGATGCAATATGTAACCACTGATCATTATAGAGCTTCACTACATGTTGGATGGTGAAGCCAACCAGACGTCATCAGTTTGTAAGCTAATCCAAGAAGGCTACATGGAAGATTCTAACAGCCGCTATCTAGGTTTGCTTTCTCAGTTCAGACCCTACTTCTTTAAGGTTTGTTGGTCATAAGGCTACATCCAACTTTAACCGAGTATAAGCTGAATATAGTCATAAAGTAATTGATCCATTAACCACAGTGAAGGCACGTGTGAACAATGATGGTGAGCCATCACACTTATCCAATACCAGTGGCGTCCAAAGTCGTTCATCAATGTTTGTAGTTTGCCAGAGACATGGATCTTGCAGTTTCCACATCGAATAATTCAAAAGCTGATTTTGGCATAACACGTCAAGTGCTTTAATTATTTGTGGATGTTCACAAACTCAAAAGAGTTATCAGAAAGTGATATTGTACATTTACAGTTCTATCGTCTCCCATGTCCTCTTCAGTTCATAGATAATATGATGCTCTATAGATTTATCACTTTCTTTTATTGATCAACCATCAGGTTTATCACTATAAGTTTTTGATACATCACTTCATCTTTTCTTTAGATTTTTTACTGTAATTTGGTGTAAAAAACACATACATACTTACATTAAAAATTAGATTTTACAAAAGAAATCCGGCGCGTAGCGCCGGTGCACCCCTAGTTAATAATATAAACCTCTAAAACTAACTACATTAATTTGATGTAGAAAAACAGAATATGATACAAAATAAGAGATACGAAGTTGGCGATGTGAGGCTCAAGTCTTGATGATTGTAACGGTTTATCAACTTCGAACTGAGTTGATTCATCAAGAAGACTCTGTAAGCTCAAGAACTTGGAGCTTAAGAAGTTTATACAGTAGTGGAGTTTTGGTTCGTGTACATGTGTTAACATGGAGAGCAATGTGTTAAACACGCTTCAGAGAATAAAAAGAAAACATCAAAATACGATCATTTGGAAGATTTCCATATGTTTGGTTGACGAAAATAGAAGATTTATGATGTTAAAACATAGAAAAATAATAGATTAGATAACAGGAAAAGATTATTTAATATATATCTTGGCTTTTACCTAATTTGGGTATTAGGGTTTTTGTCGTGGTAATTCTCAGAGGGAAACACAAAGGGTTTTGGGGTTTCATAGCAGAGTGGGTTGGTAGAATTGATCAACATGTGTTGAATCAAGCAAGTTGGGTGTGTTAGGAATCGATCCGCGTCGAGTCGTGTAATTCAGATCAAGTGTAAAAGATTTCTAATAAGAGATAAGTGTTTTTGAAATTACTTTGTGCCTTGTGTTTTTCGTTGTATCTCGATTCTACAATTGGTATCAGAGCAGGACACCTAAACAAAGAAGAGTTCTTCGAACCAAGGTGAGATCCTGAGAAGAGCATATGGCGATTTAGAACATAATATATTTTTACTGAAGGATGTGAATTATGGATATTGAAAAGTGAGAATGAGAGCAAACTTACGTGAAACTGAAGAACATATATGGACAGTTGTTCAATCTGGATGGGAAGAACCATATGTGATGCTAGAAGATGGTTTGAAGACACCTAAACCAAAGACAAAGTGGACTGCAACACATAAAAAGCTTTCAAATTTTAATGCGAAAGCATTGGATACAATCTTCAGTTCTATATATGGTAAGCAATTTGAACTAATACAAGGATGTGAATCAGCTAAAGAGGCTTGGGATATACTACAAAATGCGTTTGAGGGTAATGTGAATGTTAGGAGGATAAGATTGGACTTTCTTGCATCACAGTTTGAAAACATAAGGATTACTGATGATGAGAAGATAGGAGACTTCAGTGCCAAGATTAGCTCCATAGCCAATGAAGCACAAGTTTTAAGTAAAAAATATGAAGATGCAAAATTGGTGAAGAAATTATTGTGATGTTTACCTACTAAGTTTGCAGCACATAAAGCAGCATTAACTTTGACAAGGAACACTGATGAACTGAAGTTCACTGAGGTAGTAAGGATTTTAAAGGCTGAGGAGATGGAATTAGAATCTAAGTTGTTAAAGCCTGCTCAGAATTCAAGAACTTCAGCTGATGGGAAGATATCCAAAGAGCTCAAAATTTTGAAGAATCTATTTACCTAATGATTCAGAAACTTGAAGAACCATGGATCTTTTGTATAAGATGTTCAACAGCAGACTGCCTAGAGAAGAAGAAAGACATAGAAAGCAGGAAGTGTTGTGTTTTAATTGTCTTGGACATGTCAAAACAAATTGTCCATCATTCAAGAGAAAAGAAATCAGGTGTAATGGATGTAATGGTTATGGACACATAAAATCAGGTTGTGTGAACACAAAGAAGATGAAGATGAAGAGAAGTTCCAGTGATAAAAACTCAGAAGGAATGGAAGATGCTCTCAATTTTGTGGCTCTTCATGGAGTTATAGGGTCTGAAAAAGACATCAATAAAGGTGAAATTCGTGTGTCGTGTGTGTCACACACCAATTCCGATGCGTCACACAATGATACAGAAAGTGATTTAAATGCAGATCTTTTTGCTGAGTGTCAGGTTCTCTTTGGTCAATTTGCTAAACTCAGTGAAGAAAATATGCAGTTGATCAAAGATAAAGCAAGGCTGGAAGCACAATGGAACATTCTAGAGTCCGAAAACAACAAGAAATCAAAGATTAGGATGTCAAAAGAAGAGAAAGATTTTGATGTACAGAGTCTACAGAAGACAATCACTGAGCAGGCAAGCAATCTAAAGAGCGTGGAGACCAAATATGAGCAGACGAAACAACTACTGAATGAGGAACTCGAGAAAAGTCAGTTGCTGCAAAGAGAACTCAGTGAAAATTACAAAAAGTTAAGCATGTTGAATAAAGGATCTGGAGCTTTAGATCATATTTTATCACTTGGGAAATCTCCAAAGGTGAATTGGGGTTTAGGTTACAAGGGTGCTGCTCCAAAAAATTAATCTAGTCCAGTCAATGCTATCAAGTTTGAAAAAAGGTACTACCTCTCACCTTGAAAGTAGCTCAAAAGTTGAGAAAACACATACATTTGCACCTGTGGAAAAGAAACATAAGGCTTAGACAAAATTTCACCCTCCCAAACCTGAAATAACTTGGAGGAACGGATGTTTGTTTTGTGGGACTCATGGTAATAAAGTTGCTTTATGTTATTCTCAGAGAAACCAGATTGAGAGAGCTTGGAGGATGAACCTTTGTTATGTGGAACCCATAAGGTATGGACATGTATGGATACACTACAAAAAAAGTCCACATTCATATAGCACATTATGATAGCTCGTTTTACTGATCTGCTATCGTAGACACGTTAAAAAATTCTATAGTCTACAATAGCACTAGATTAGTGCTATGGAAAAGTTTTACTAAGCGGGAATCTAAAATCTAATTTTTCGCGAAACACTTAATGAAAATCAGAATTTTTTTTCCTCTTCTCTCATTTTTTCCCTCTTCGATATCTTTTTTTCCCTCTCTCATATCTCTCATTTCCCCCTTTTCTCTTAGAACCCTAACAAAAGTGAGATCAATTCTACAAATCCGAAACCCTAATCCCAACCCTAATCCATCACCGAAGGCGATCTTCCTTAAACCGCGAGTTTCGAGCTTATGTATCCTTGATATGATTTCTGTTTATCGAGCTTTCAATCTAGGATTTTGATTTTGTTTTTGCATGTTCAATTTCGTGTTTTCTGTTACATTATTGACATCAATTTCGTGTTTGCTTTTACATGATTGATATCGAGTTATCATCTACTGATATGTTTTTTGAATTTGATTGAATTTACTTTGAATTGGTTCTTTATGTTAGTAAAGGTTTCGATTCAGGTTACAATGGTGGACAAAGCATGGGTGCATCTTAGCAGGTAGTGAATTGAATCTTAGTTTTCACGAGGTATTTTTTGAGACTTAATTAACTTGTTTATTTGCTTGTTTTTCCGAACCATAGAGTTGATCCTGCTTACGAGAAAGGAGCTTCAAAGTTTGTACGAGATGTGTGTGCAGCTTCTGGAGGGACGGATATGATTATATGTCCTTGCATCGACTGCCGTAATATAGATCGTCATGCAGGAAGTGTAGTAGTTGACCATCTCGTTACTAGAGGAATGGAGGAGGCTTATAAGATGAGGTCTGATTGGTATCTACATGGAGACTTCAACTCAGGGGTCGCAGATGAAGGCAGTGTTCATCAATGGAATGATGAGATCTTCGGGTTATACAGAGCTGCTGAGTGTTTTGATGAAGTGTTAGCTACTGAGGATTTGTCTGAGATGGCAAAGGGAGACGACAAGAAAGAAGATGCGTTTTTGGTGAAGCTAGCTGATGCTGAAACTCCATTGTTTCTGAGCTGTGCAAACCATAGCAAGCTATCCGCCATTGTATCATTATTCAGATTGAAGACTCAGAATGGGTGGTCTGACAAGAGCTTCAATGATCTGCTAGAGACACTGCCTGAGATGTTACCAGAGGAGAATGTGCTACACACTTCACTGTATGAGGTTAAAAATTTCTGAAGTCGTTTGATATGGGTTACGAGAAGATTCATGCATGTGTCAATGATTGCTGCTTATTCAGAAAGAAATTGAAGAAGCTTAATCACTGTCCTAAATGCAAGGCTTCAAGATGGAAGACTAATGTACACACTGGTGAAACGAAGAAAGGAGTCCCACAGAAAGTGTTGCGGTACTTTCCAATAATCCAAAGATTGAAGAGAATGTACCGGTCTGAGGTAATGGCCAAGGATTTACGTTGGCATTCAGCAACAAAAGCACTAATGGAAAACTTGGCATCCTGTTGATTCAGTCACATGAGATCAGATTAATGCCAAATACCCTGCCTTTGCCACTGAAGAAAGGAACATGAGGCTTGGACTTTCAACAGACTGTTTTAATCCATTCAATATGAAGAATACGATGTACAGTTGCTGGCCAATTTTGTTAGTCAACTACAACTTTCCACCTGATTTATGCATGAAGAAGGAGAACATCATGCTTTCATTGTTGATTCCCGGTCCACAACAGCCTGGTAATAGTATAGATGTGTATTTAGAACCCCTCATTGAGGATCTAAACCATCTGTGGAGCATCGGAGAGTTAGTGTATGACGCAGTGACTCAATCAACGTTTACTCTGAAGGCGATGCTACTTTGGACGATCAGTGATTTCCCAGCTTATGGGAATCTTGCAGGCTGCAAAGTAAAGGGAAGAATGGGGTGTCCTTTATGTGGGAAGAATACTGATAGTATGTGGCTCAAGTTTAGCAGAAAGTATGTGTACTTGTGCCACAGAAAGGGTCTGCCACAATCTCATAGATTTCGTGGAAAGAAGAAGTGGTTCGATGGAAAGGCTGAAGAAGGGAGAAGGGGAAGGACTTTAACTGGGCGTGAAATATCTCAAAACCTGATAAATTTCAAGAATGAGTTTGGAAATGTTAAACGATATGGAAGTAAGAGGAAAAGGGTGGTCTGTACAAATATAGGATCTGATTCTGAGGGTTTATCCAGTGAATCAGAGGAAGAGGAAGATGTAGAAGTAGATGAGGCTGAGTTATCTAGATGGAAGAAGAGATCAATTTTTTTCAAACTACGTTATTGGGCGGTAAGATACTAATTTCCTTTGCTTATATCTTTCTATTATTGTTGTATGTTGTTTAATTTAGATGAGGATAATAACTTTTGCTTCTGTTATTATTAGGAACTCCCGGTGAGGCACAACTTAGATGTTATGCATGTTGAGAGAAATGTGGCAGCTTGTTTAGTTTCGACACTATTGCACTGTGGGAAATCGAAGGACGGTCTCCCTGCTAGTAAAGATCTGGAGGATCTTGGTATTAGGCAGGATTTGCACCCTAAAATCCAGGGAAAGAGAACATATCTTCCTGCAGCACCGTGGTCATTATCCAAGACAGAGAAGAAGGTATTTTGCAGGCGTCTATTTGACTTCAAAGGCCCGGATGGATATTGTTCCAATATTGCTAGAGGTGTTTCACTAGATGACTGTAAATTCGGTGGTCTGAAATCACATGACTATCATGTGTTAATGTAACAGTTCTTCCGATTGCTTTAAAAGGGTTGTTACCTAAAGGACCTAGGCTAGCAATTACAAGGCTATGCGCTTTCTTCAGTCTGTTGTGTCAGAGAGTGATCGACATGGAGCAGCTTTTGGTTATGGAAGCGAAAATTGTGGAGACTCTCTGCTTGTTTGAACGATTTTTTCCTCCAACTTTCTTTGATATCATGGTCCATTTGACAGTGCATCTAGGAAGGGACGCCCGACTTGGTGGACCAGTCCATTTTAGATGGATGTACCCTTTTGAGAGGTATTATCATTGTCTTTTTCACTTATTTCATTGTTAATTTTCATTAGCTAATCTATATTTACTCACATTTGTTCAGGTACATGAAAGTACTCAAAGACTTCGTCAGAAATACTACAAGACCAGAGGGGTGCATCGCTGAGTCATATCTAGCTGAGGAATGTATCAGGTTTTGCAGTGAGTTTCTGAAAAAGACAACAAATGTCCAAGATAAAATTGAAAGAAATATGGAGTATGAGAACAGCTCTATCTTAGGGGGCGTCCTATATCCACCGGCACCGCCATTACACTCACTGAAATGGATAAGAAAATAGCACATCTTGCTATCATCCAAAATCTGGCTCTCGTAGAACTGTATGTAGAGTAAGTAACATATTATTTCATTGATCTTTATATGCACGTTTATATTAATGACTGAAAATATGATTTATTTCTTTTGCTCANCTCTATCTTAGGGGGCGTCCTATATCCACCGGCACCGCCATTACACTCACTGAAATGGATAAGAAAATAGCACATCTTGCTATCATCCAAAATCTGGCTCTCGTAGAACTGTATGTAGAGTAAGTAACATATTATTTCATTGATCTTTATATGCACGTTTATATTAATGACTGAAAATATGATTTATTTCTTTTGCTCAGTGAGCATCTCCAGTATTTACAAGACACAAATGACAGATGTCGGCGAGATGCATCTTTCTTATGGAGTATGCATACAAAGAATTTTGCAACTTGGCTAAAAAAACAGGTGCGTCATGAGAAATCACAGTTCTTTAGTTATGGTACTAGGTTATAGATGTTTATATACTTTTTTGTTTACTTTATAGGTCCCTCTTGATTCTAAAGAACATGAGGAAACACTCAAGTGGTTAGCTTATGGACCACGGTCTTCTGCAAAGTCATATTCAGGCTCTATAGTGAATGGGCAGAGGTTTCAAACAGCTTCAGTTGATAGGAAGAGTCAAAATTCTGGAGTTTACTATGAGGCTACCGCAGTTTGTAGATCCAGTGTTAAAGATACGTCACAAGTGGTTGATTTGGTAGCTTACTACGGCAGAGTTACTGATATCATTTTGATGGACTATAATGTCTTCTATGTTCCTCTGTTCCGGTGTCAGTGGGAAGCAAAGGGTAATGGAGTGAAGATTGAAGATGGTTTTACACTTCTTAACTAACATGCATCATAGTCAATCATCCTTCTCTGCTGACCCTTATATTCTAGCATCGCAAACAAAGCAGGTCTTATACTCTAGGGAAAATGAGTCATCCAATTGGTATGTTGTCATGAGAGGTCCTTTAAGAAGATACAGTAAGGAAGATGTTCATGAGGGAGCTGCAGACATTGGGCCATTGCCAACAAATATTGACATGGATGTTGAAAATGATGATGCCGACATTGCCAGAAAGATTGTGAAGGTATATATGTGTGAAGCATGTTGATTGTATGTGTACTTGATTGTGTGTGCATGATTGTTGTGTGCTTGATTGTGTGTGATTGATTGTTGTGTGCTTGATTGTTGTCTACTGTTGAATTATATACTTTAGAATTAACTCTTCTTATAATATTTTTTTTCAGGTGAACTGAGATGGGACGTCCAAAGGGAAAGAAAGGAAAGAAAAAGTCACCAAAGAAACCAAAAGAGGCAAATAACGAGGTCGAGTTTGTGTGTACGATAGACCAACAAGCAGCAGTTCAAGCAAGTCACAATGAAGATGTAGCAGAAGATGTAGAAGAACATGTACAAGGAGATGTAGAAGAACAAGCACACGTCAATGAAGATGTAGCAGGAGAGCAGCATAACGAAAAAGAACCTGAAGGTGAATTCGAATTATGTACAGACAAAGAGCATGTTGTTGGAGAGAATCGTAAGAGAAAGCGCGGACCAACAAGGATGAAAGACCTAGCCAAAGATCCAAATACCAGAGTTCATGTTGATTTCAACTATTTGGGAGAAGCTTACACTACAAGAAATATGAATATTGATAGCACTAGCGGATAGCGTTTTTTGTCTTTCTCCTATGGTTGACATATCCCTTATTTTTAGATAGTGTTTGCAAAAATGCAAACGCTATGCTTTCTTAATCCGATTTTAATTCTACAAATGCTTTTTTGAAACGTAGTAATCATAGCACTTTCAGTTTTGAAACGCTATTTAATAATTAAAGCGGGAAATAAATTATTTTCCCTCTCATTTTTGTTTCACTTTCCGTCTTACTCCATTTTATTTACCTCCAAAAATTTTAAACCCTAAACCCTAAACTCTAAACCCTAAAATTTAAATACAGCTCCTAAACTCTAAACAAAAACTTCAAAATCTAAAATTTTAATATCAAATCTTAAATTTAACTTCAAATCTTAAATATAAAACTCAAAATTAATATTTTCAAAAAATAATCTCAAATCTTAAATCAAAACACCAAACCTTCAACCCTCAAACCCCTATACTCAAACCTTTATTTTAAACTCCAATTTTTAAAAATGTTATACTCAAACACTCTGAACTCATAACACTTATGATTAATAGTAAAACATAATAAAAACGTTTTATTGTCTTTTGAATTCCTAAACCCTAAAAAAGTTTTAAAATTCTACACTATAAACACAAGCTTTAAATTCTAATGCACTAATAAATTTTATAATATTTTAAAACATAAACTCCAAATCTTAAATTTAAAATTATAAACTTAAATATTTGTAACGCTTAATCTTAAACATATACCTATTTTAAAATTTTAACCATAAACCTTACACTACATACTATAACCTATATCATAAAATATTAAACCTCCACTTTAAATACAAAATAATTTATATAATATATATCTCAAACTATATACAATATTTCAAATTTACATTATAAATTTAAAAAAAAAAACAATTGACTAATAAACATCACAAAATGATTATAGATAAATGATAAGCTAATTTTTACTGGTTTGATTTTAGACCTTTGATTAGTTTTCATCCAAAGGCTCAAAATCACTCTTTTGTGATCTTCCCCCTTCTTTCTTATTGGTCTATTTTTAAAAATTTGGATTGATATTTTTGACCATTGATTGCTTGTAATCCAATGGCCAAGAATCTATCTTTTCATTACCCTAATCCTATCTATCTCCACATCTCTCGTCATCTCTCCACGCTCTCAAACACACACACACACAGATACGATTCATTCTTCTCATCTCTCTACGGTCTCAAACACAAACACAAACACAACAGATACGATTCATATGAAAACACATCTCCTTTCTCTATATCATTCGTTTCTTCTCTCCTCACACACACACGGATCTGTGAAAGTGGAGCTTAGCCCAGTCATCTCTTCCATTCTCCACCGTCCTCTCTCACCACCACCGGTCACCCTTCTCTCTCTCTCTCTCTCTCTCTCTCTCTCTCTCTCTCTCTCTCTCTCTCTCTCTCTCTCTCTCTGTCGCTCTCTATTTTAAATCTGACTTTTTGTTCTTGTTAAAAGTAGTGGATCGTGAGTAGATGCGTTGGGTTTAAGGCTCGGAGGAGATGGAGACGCTGGTAGTCATGAGAAGATTTTGTCATGGATTGCAGCGAGGAGGTGACAGAAAAGCTGGTAGTCGCGAGCAGGGTGGTGGTCATGGGCTGCGGTGGCAGAGACTTAACTTCGTCTTGATTTTGATGGCTTGGCTTAGTTTTTCGTTGATGGACTTTAGAAGCTTGAAGGCGGCGTGATTTTGCAATTAGGTTTAGTTAGTGAGTAGCATTAGGTTAAAGCTTGGTTAGGTTTTTGGTTTATTTGGTTTAATATCTTTCTAGACTAATTAGATCCATTTTTAATTTGTAAATCATATTTTTGTAAACGAGTTCAATGATAAATCATTTTAATTTATTTTAAATTATGTTGTTACTTTATATAATTAACAAAAATAAATAATTTAAATGTAAAAATAACAAAAATAAAACTAAAATCAATATCAGAAATCAAATGCTATATTAAAAATATATATAACAAAACGGAAATCGCTATCTAATTAAAATATATTGTAGCAGAAACAAAAAGTTTATCTAAAGTGATAGATCTATTATCGCGGCCGATGATACAGCGTACCTAATACCGCTATGGTAGCGTTAGATAGCGTTTTCTCGACGTAATTAATACTCTATTTTCTTGTAGTGTTATGGTGATGGTTCAGTGAAGTTGTCTTCATATTTAGGTCCGTTGGTAAGAGAACACGTTCCTGTGACACTTGAAAGTTGGAAAAAACTAACACAAGAAGTGAAGACAGTGCTCTGAAAGTCGATCCAGGTGACAGTTTCTATACACTTAGCACGAATAAATGAGATGAAATCAAATTATAGATATATCATTTATCTTTTATGTGATTGCAGGGGAGGTTTGATATAGATGATGACTACCACAAGGATGCATTGCTTAAGCAGATGGGAGCCTTGTGGAGATCATCCAAGTCACGCCTAGTCACTCAAATTAATGAAGCCGATAATAACCAATAAAGGATGAAGCTCAGACCTAAGAATGTTTCTCCAGTTGAGTGGCGCAAATTTGTGAAGCTGAAAACTAGCCAAGAATTCAAGGTATGCTTGTTAACTTGAGTAAGATATTACGTTGAAAGTATATAACATACTAACAATCACATGATAGATTGTGAGTGATAGCTACAAGGAGAGAAGACGCAGCCAAATTCCTCACACCTGCAGTCGGAAGGGAACTGTTAGACTTGCCAAAGAAATGGTCAGTATACCTTCTTCCTATTCTTTCCTTTGATGTGGTTAGTTGAGGATACTAATACATACGATATTTCTTACTGTTTATTTAGAAAAAAAGTACTGATAACCCATCTGGAGTGACGAGGCTTAAAATCTGGGTGAAGTCGCGTACCAGAAAAGATGGAACTCCTATCAATACAAATGCGGCTGATAAGATTGTGAGTTTATTTTATGATGTGAGTTTATGTTGTGATTTTGGTTGGGAGTTATCTGAAGCTCCATTTGTTATTCGTTTGTTATCTGATGTGAAGCAAAAGGCAGCTAAGCTTGTTAAAGATAAAGATAAAGATGAGGATACACTAGTCCAACTGTTAGGTCCTGATAATCCTGGTCGTTTGAGAGTAATGGGAAGAAATATGAGTAAAAAAAATTAGCTTTCTTCCAAGTGAAGAACAAGACTATGTCTGAAATGCAAGAGAAGCAAATTGAATTGCAGGAAACGGTGGATCAGTTAAAAGCTGAACTTGCCAAAGTGAAAAACCAGGTCGTACCAGAATTTGAAGTTGGTGAAAACTCAGCTGCTAGAGTAAGTCATTAATAGTAGATCAATTATTTGTTTACAAATTTGCAATGTCATATTTTAACTCATGACAATGTTACAGAGTGTGAACAAAAAATCAATGAAAAGGTGTCTTATTATTGATTGGGCTGATGAAGATGGAAACGTTGTTGAGGGGTGTATTCTCTCTTCCGAGCCAGATGATATTGTGAATGACAGTCGCTTAGGCCCTACGGATTTTAAAGTCTTTGTTGACTCTGCTACTGAACCAGAAGCTTACCTCTGGAGACCTGCAAAAAACATGTGCACCATTAAGGAGGTTGTTGGCCATATTATTGCATGGCCTAAGAATAAATGTGTTGAACTAGGTCAGGGCCTCCAACCAGAAGACATTGCACCACTGGTAAAGTTCCATTTCATGTTGTCTTACAAGTTAAGTTTAGAATTAAGAATACTGATTTTCCCACATATTATTCTATGACTGTGACAGGGTTCAAGAGCAAATTCTCTCAACAAATGCCGACTACTGGATTTATCCGATGATAGTGTAGTTGTTGGTGAAGGACGTTGGCAAACTACTGAACCAAAAGCATTGGTTAATGCAATTCCCATCGGACCAAAAGCAGTTAAAGTCTTTCTGGATGTTATACTTGAACCTGACACTTTTTTATGGAGGCCTACTTCGGATGTGGCGTACCTTGAAGACTGTTTAATGTCGTTTATTTCCTGGCCAGCTCGCAAAGTTGTCTTCGAAAACCCACCAGAAGGAACAAGAAAATTATCTCTTACACGAAACACTGCATCGTCAATAGGCAGAAAGCTCATTATTTCAGTATCTTTCTGCAACAATTGTACAAACAGGTGAGAAAGCTCATACTGAGAAGTTTCCTACTGCATCAAGCCTGGTAACATTTTTTTCTTTACATCAAGCTCATATTTTTACCATTGCTGTGTGAGTATGAATTGGATTACAATGTTGTATGTCTGTTCCAGAAAAATCAAGGATCTGAAGCTATACAAGTGAACCAGAAGTGCAAATTGACGGACATTGGTGGAAGGAAACTGGTTGTTGCCGAAGGGCGTGTGCATTCAACAGACCCAGATCAAATGGTTCACTTTGTGCGATTAGGTCCGAATGCAGCTAGAGTGTGGGTAGATGCAGTGATGGATGATGATGCCGACGTATGGAGGAAGTCTGATGAAATAGAATCCATGAAAGATGCACTTGGTTCTTCAATTGCGTGGCCAATTGATAAATTAGTCGTCTATTAAGATGCACTTGTAAGTGTTATACTTTCTTATTTCACTTTCATATGCAATTGCTAAACTGATGGGAGTTTTTTAATTTGTTGCAGCAAGGAGGGAGTGAAGAAATATGGTTCTGAATTAGCTAGTTTTAGACTAGGCTAATGAACTTATAATTATCTTGTTTGTTAAGACTTGCCTTATGTTTCTGCTCCTTAAACGTAAGACTTATGTATTGTTCTATGAATGCTTGGATGTTATGAAGAATGTTGATAATGAGGTTTCAATCCTGGAAACCAAAATAATCGAAAGATAAAAACTAGACTAACATAGCTCACGAAACAAATCAACAACAACAAAAAAAATTGTTATTATCCATTAGCATAGCGTTTAAAATTACCTACGAAATAGACTACCATAACATATTATAAATTATAGCAGAATTTAATATAGCATTATAAACCAGCTAGTGTAGAGAACCTATAATCACAAACAGTATGGATCGTAATATAGCAGTAGAAAGCAGCTATTGTAAAGCACCTATAATAGCACACAGTTTGAATCGTAAACAATTTTTATAATTAAAATATCGTCTTATAATAACGTTAATCACCGCGTCTATTTGTTGCCATCGTATCTGAACATAACACATCGTCAAAAAAAAAATGCTATCGTAGAGAGAGTATTTATGATGGCTGCCGATGACATAGCATTACCAGTTTCGCTATGAAAACCCTACGATAGTGTTTATCGTGTGCTAAGAATGTGCATATTTCTTGTAGTGATAGCTAAGAAGGATATGTATCATAAGTTTATAGAATGTGTGTCACACGAGCATACCAGTGTGTCATACACTCGAATGGAAGATCAATATACTGAGCTTGAAGAACCATTTTAATGGTCTAGGAGGTATTAAGAGTTTTGATGGTCCAACAAATATCATGAAGTTTTCACAGAGTTTTCACTCAAGCAGGGGGAGTTTGAAATTTATTTTGATAGGATGTATGATGTACATTATGCTTAGAGTTAGTGAGCTTGAGTTGTAAAACTCAATGAAAAAGGGAGAGAATGTAAGCTCAAGAACTTGAAGCTTGAGAAGTTGCTCCAGTGGTGGAGTTTTGGTTTGTGTACATGTGTTACACATGAAGAGTAATGTGTTACACATGCTTCGGAGAATAAAAAGGAAACATCAAGATGCGATCATTTGGAAGATTTTCATATGTTTGGTTGACAAAAATAGAAGATTTATGATGTTAAAATATAGGAAAAGAATATATTAGATAATAGGAAAAGATTATTTAATATATATCTTGACTTTTACCTACTTTGGGTATTAGGAGTTTTGTCGTTGTAATTCTCAGAGGGAAACACAAAGGATTTTGGGGTTTCATAGCTGAGTGGGTTGGTAGACTTGATCAACAGGTGTTGAATCAAGCAAGTTGGGTGTGTTAGGAATAAAAATGTGTCGAGTCGTGTAATTCAGATCAAGCAAATCTGTAAGAGACTACGTAATAGATTTATAATAAGAGATGAGTGTTTTTAAAATTACTTTATGCCTTGTGTTTTCGCTGTATCTCGATTCTACAGACTCGAGTTATCTCCAGTACTGCTGTTGTAGTGGGTTATGATATTATTTGAGAAGTCACTTTCTTAGGTATCGCGTTCACGTTAACTCTTACACTGGTTGATTACTATGATACCCCTAATGAATTAAAAATACAATTAAAATATTATTATTTTCTTTTGAAAAATTTCCAAATAACAATATAAAATAAAAAGGAAACATTTATAAAGTTTACAAAACTATTTAAAAACGAAAATATAAGTATAAATAATATGGTTTCATAAAAAAGGAAAGTTCACAAAATAGTAATATTTAATTTAAATATATTTTTAAATATCATAAAATACACTTTTGAAGTAATAAAATACTTTATATCTATATCTTCTTAGATAATAAAAAATATTTGTATATAATGTGATTTCATAAAAAAAGTTCACACAAATAATCTTGATATTAGAAAAATAAATATTTTTTTCTTTAAAAATATAATTTTAAACAATAAAATATATATATTTTTCAAAATAATTACTTAAACTAATAACTTTGTATATATCTATCTATTTTAAAATAATTAAATAACATTAACGAATATATGTTTAGTTGACATTTTTTATAATTAGTATTATTCAAATTATTTTTTTAGTATATTTATTTGACTATATTATCTAACAATTACAGTAAAATTACAAATTATATTTTACTTATATAATATAATTTCTCCTAAACAATCACTTTTTGTACTGACTATTTTAAGAGATATTAAAAATAAAGCAAAAAATAAACTTAATAATAAACATATTTTGATCAAATAACTACAATCATTTTAAAATATTATAACACTATATAATTTAACGAGGTAGATATATTATATTTTAATAGTTAAAATTATCTGTTTTAAAAATAAGAATTGTGATTTGCTTAAGTATTTTGATTATGGTTATATTCAATTTCACAAACATTAAAACAGAAAATAACTACAATTATTATAAAATACCATACACTATATAATTTAATGAGGTCAATATATTATATATTAATAGTTAAAATTATCTGTTTTCTTAATAAATCTTTTGGTTTTTAATTTTCTGTTTTTATGTTTGTGAAACTTAATATAATTATAATCAAAATACTTAAGAAAATTAGAATCCTTATTTTAAAAATGTTTTAAAATAAATTTCAGTTTACCATCCAATCAATCTAAAGCATAAATTTATTTAGAATTTATAAATATTTTATTTCTTGTAAATATTCATATGTTTCCTAAGCTTCTAAAAATTTATTAGTTACTTATGTATGTAAATTAGTATCAGACAATTTAGTTTTTATTTTTTCATTCTAAGCACAAAAAAATCTTAAGTTATATATAATCTTACAAAATATACTTATATTTATAAGATAACAATAAGCATAAATGCAAATAAGACAATTAATCAAAATTTTAATATATTTAAAATAAAATAAAAAGATTATAGTTGAATTCATAGAAATAGATAGAATCCAATATATCTAAATGATAACTAAATCTACTGTAAAAACAATAAATCTAACTAAATATAACATATCTAATTATATATATAATTAAAGTAATATAATATTATAATATAAATTAGACATAAGAACTATAAATTAATTTAAAATTTAAGTAAATATCAATCAATTATTATTGTATATTTATTTTCTAAATATTTATTGCTCGTGCATGAGCACGGGAAAATCACCTAGTACTTCATTATTATAAGGTCCATGTAGTATGGGTTTTTTTTGTCTAAATCTTAAGATTTATAACAATTTTCTGAGTTTTACATGTTGCATTAACAATTTATTATAAGAACAAGGTGAAATAACACAAAGTCTCAAACAAACATTAGCTAAAAGGAGCAATAAACCAAAAATACAGCTCTACAAGAGAGTAAGCATCATTAAGAGCAGGAGGAAGCGAGAGCAGCCTGTCCCTCATATGCCGGTACAATCTGGAAGAAGGCCGCTGGTTGGTGAGAAAAATCTCTGAAGATTCTGCTATTACGTTCTCGCCAAAGAGAATAGATAATAATAACCTGCAGCAGTAGTTTCATGATAATCTTCACTTGTGATGTATATAAACCATTATAATTCAAACACATCGAAACAACAGAAGAGAGGTCTGATGGAAGAGAGGTGATGAATCTGGTACAAAACATGGACCAAATAGAAGTAGCAAAACAACACTCGAAGAATAAGTGCAGGTGAGATTCAGGTGAGAAAAACACAGGACACAAGCATCTGGAACTGATAATCCCCAGGAAATTAGACGATATCTAGTTGGTAATCTCCCTAAAAGAGACAACCAAGTGATAAAGGAATAACGGGAAATTTCTTCCCTGAACCAAACTACCTCATGCCACTCAAGAATGAGAGAATGTTGACGCCATAAGTTTCAAGTGATTTTAGAGAAGAATTTAGGTCTACCCCCACCCGTGTGAGATCTCCAAAGGAAGGAGTCCCTATCACTTGTAGGAGTAAGGGCCAGAGTGGTGGTAAGAACAATCTGTAGCGTTACTACATTTTGACTTCTAGCTGGAGGTAGGTTCCAATGACCATCCCTGATTGCATCAGCAACATAATTGGAAGCCGTAGTGTCCTAGAGGCAGTAGACCCGAAAAACAAATGGAAAGGCTTTAATTCTATCTAGTAATCAAACCAGAAAGAAGCGGTGATACCATTACTAACAGAACACCGAAGAAATGTTGGTAAGAGATGTTTAAGCTGTAACATGTAGTATGTTTGACCTTTCACACCAACTCTGCCCCATCTGGTATAAATAGTAAGTAAGCTAATTATGAAATTTTGTAGGGTGAGGATCCGACTCTACACAAACCAGAAAATAAATTTAAGCAACATGCTGTATGGCCAGTTTTTGGCACATTCATATGAAACATTTGTTTAGGCCTCCAAATTTTAATGAGCTATTATATATAAGTAAAGGTCCTTAAATTGTCAAAAAGAAAATTATTTAAAATTAACCTAAAAATATTGGCCTGCATGTAGTTGGATTTTTATCATCGGTTAAAATGAAGAAAGATGAGTATATATATCTACGTACCTAGGACTTGCATAATGAAGAACTTGTTCTTGTTTTCACCAAGATGAGCCTGACTTAGAGTTAGTGTATCAACTTGAAATCTGAAAATTGGGGTTTGATTGTCTAGTGGTTTGATTAAAGTATCCTTAATTTTCTCATCAGATTAATAGAGAAAAGGTTTTTGGGAAGCCTAAACTTTCCCCAATTTTCAGATTTCAAGTCTCTTTACAATGATTATGAATGACCCAACATATACCATCTTCAGATACTTTTCTTGTCTTAACGCCTTCACGTTTCCAACATTGTCGATGAAACTGGGGTTTTACGGGCGATTACAAAGGACTATCAATGTCGAAGGCGCCCTAAGTTTCCAGATCACACACCACTGGAAAAAGGGTTTGTTCAATCAAATCATGGTGAGAGATACTGAACCGAATTACTCTTGCGAATTACAAAATTACTGATTTTTGTTCTGGCTCATACTGTGCGATAGTTACAAAACAATTACAGAGAAGAGAAAAAAGCTTCTTCTTTTTTTTTTTTTTGTCAAAGTCAAATCAAAGAAATAAAGAAAAAGTCTCTGGTCTTTGTCTACTTCAGGGTTGACCTGTTCATTAGTGTCTACTAGTTGTATAAGATACAAGTTGTTTAACAAAATAAAAACAAGTTGGCTTTTGTTCATTAGTGTCTACTAGTTATATAAGATAATTATTTATACGTTATGACTTGTGAGCACAACAAAAAAAGAAGTTGACATTGTTTTAGAAGAAGTTGACTTTGGACAAAACAAGACAAACTCTTAATGTTCGTTTTGCTTCCTTTGTCAAAAATGAATAAAAGAGTTGCAATTTAAGAGATGATGAGACTGCTTGAAAGCACAGAGATGATGGCATTCAAGACTCTTACGTTCCTTTGCTGTGTGGTTCTCATCAATCTTTCCAATGCACAAGATCAAACAGGTTTGAAAAGTTTCAAATCTTTATATAAATAGAGTCAACCAAAGATTATGCTATTGTCTTTTTCTTTCTTGTTATGTCTGAAAGTTAATTTAAAACTGGTTATGAATCAGGATTCATTAGCATAGATTGCGGGTTACAACCGGATAATTCGAGTTACACGGAGTCTTCAACAGGTATAAACTATGTTTCGGATTCAAGTTACACCGATACAGGAACCAGCAACTTCGTGGCGCCTGAGTATAGAGTAAACATGATGCAGAGCATGTGGTCTGTTAGAAGCTTTCCAGAGGGAATCAGAAACTGTTACACGATTGGTGTCAACATAAGCGCCAAGTATCTGATCAGAGCGGCTTTTATGTACGGAAACTATGATGCAAGGAACGAGCTACCTGGGTTTGATCTTCACTTGGGTCCAAACAGATGGGACAGTGTTGAACTGGAGTCCTCTGTGGGAACAGTGTCCAAAGAGATCATATATGTCGTGTTGACAGATACGTTACAAGTGTGTTTGGTGAATACAGGAAACGGTACACCTTTTATATCGGTTTTGGAACTTAGACAGTTGCCAGACTCATCGTACGTAGCTCAATCTGACTCGCTCCAACTCTTCCAACGGTTGGATTTCGGGTCATCGACGAATCAAACGGTCAGGTATCCAGATGATGTTTTCGATAGGATATGGTTTCCTTCAACGCCTGATGGGTCGAAGCAGCTAAGTTCTTCTTCGTCGCCTTCTCTCTCACGCAACAGTAGCAGTACGTTACGTCTTCCACAAGTTGTAATGAGAACTGCAGTTGTACCAAACGTTTCGGGTGGTTCTGTGGAGTTTGGTTGGGTTCCTGATGATCCTTCTCTTGAGTTTTACTTTTACATGTATTTTATGGAACTTGAAGAACCGAGTTCTACCTCTGTAGAGAGGAGAGAGTTTGTCATTGTTTTAAATGGAGAGGTTATCTCTTCGCCGCTCAATGTCACGTACTTGCGAATCAAGGCTTTGACCACTGCAAGCCCTTTGAAAGCAGAGAGGTTTGAGTTTTCCATTCGTCAGACTCGAGATTCAACTCTTCCACCTCTTATCAACGCTATGGAGACTTACGTTGTAAAGAAGTTTCTGCAGTCTCCCACGGATCAAACCGATCGTAAGCTCTCTCACTCGCTCTCTACTTCCTCTTTCAGTTTCTCACTGACTCTCTCTCTCTCTCTTTCTCTCTCTCTCTCGCCCCATCGTTGTAGTTTCTGCTATGAAGAGTATCAAGTCTGCATATAAAGTCAGGAAAAACTGGGAGGGAGACACGTGTGTGCCTCAAGATTTCACGTGGGAAGGGGTGAATTGTAGCTACAATGGCACAGGCATGCCTCGAGTAATAGCTTTGTAAGTGTCATATAACGAATTCCCTTATCTCAAATCAAATTTATTTATTTATTTTTAATAACCAAAGTGGCCTGAGTCTGTTAGAAACTATTGACCCCTTGCAACAGAAACTTGTCATCCTTTGGATTAACAGGAGAGATAGCGTCTGATATATCAGGTCTTTCACGGCTGCAGATTCTGTAAGTTTGTTCTCTTATTTTGGTATGAGAGAGAGTCAGTTCTCGCCAAGTTGTGTTTCTGTATATTGAATGTTGCGTTTTTAATTCCAGGGACTTGTCAAACAACAACTTGACTGGACCAGTACCAGCTTTCTTAGCTAAACTTCAGTTCCTGAGAGTTCTGTCTGTATTTACTCAGCAACACTTAACTAGTAAACGAGAACTCACGGCTCGTGTTAACTAGTAAATGACATTAGCCACTCTGTTTTTTTTTTTTTTTTTTTTTTGCAGAAACTTGGCAAA
>CAKOAT010073599.1:42543-83527 GCA_932364175.1 Eruca vesicaria subsp. sativa | reverse complement strand
TATCGAAGGGAATCCAAGTATATGTAGTACAGGTGGCTGTGAAGAGTCCTCGCAAAACACATCCAAGAAAAAGAAACTTCCCGGTTTTGTGATTCCTTTAGCTGCATCACTTGCAGGGCTCATTCTCATTGCTACTATATCTGCAGCTATACTGTTTATCTACATTAGAAAGAAAAAACAAGGTATGTTCTTCATGTAACATAACTTGTTTTCTTAGTTTACATGATATGGTTTACAGGAAATGTTTACAATTCTATTGCAGGTCGAATGATTAGCAGGGCAGTCACAGCTTCAAGTAATGGACCGTCATTACGTCGGAGAGATACTGGTTCAATGCGTCCATCACTGCAGCGAAGAGAAACTACTTTCTTCTCTGCACATCCATCTTTACAGAGAATAGAGAGTAGTATGACAGACCATGAAGTGAATGAAACAGCAGTGGATGACTTTGATATGGAACCTGCAAATAGAAAATTTACGTACGCTGAGATTGTGAATATCACAAATGGGTTCGAGAGAGATCAAGGGAAAGTAGGCTTTGGGAGAAACTATCTCGGACAGTTGAATGGTAAAGAAGTGACTGTCAAGCTTGTGTCTTCATTGTCTTCTCAAGGCTACAAACAACTCAGAGCAGAGGTATATTTCAAATCTTTAAAACCATAAATGCAATGACTCTTGTGTAATGTATGAAGAGAGGAGACTTAGAGGAGTTTATGTGCATGCTAATTGTAGGTCAAACACCTTTTCAGAATTCATCATAAAAACCTTATAACCATGCTTGGTTATTGCAATGAAGGCGATAAACTGGCGGTTATCTATGAGTACATGGCTAACGGAAACTTGAAACAACACATCTCAGGTTTTTTTTATCTTGCAAAATGCTTTATAGTCTTTTTCTGTATTAAAATTATTATAAATTTTGAGCCCGTAGACCAGTATATCCCTAAATCGAGGCTCAGATCATGTAAGTTAGATCTTCTTTAAAGAGCTGACCACTACCTCCAAGATATCTACTAAATTTTCTTATTGAGGTAAAACCAATATTTAGCTTTTGATCTTGTATTGTGCAGAGAGCAGTCCAACTGTCTTTAGCTGGGAAGATAGACTTGGAATTGCGGTCGATGTTGCACAAGGTTAGCATCTCACACCCACTCTGGTTTTGTTCTCTTGGAGTTGTGTTTCTGTAATGAAACTTTAACGTGTGAAACTCCCTTGTCTCTCTCTATAGGACTTGAGTATTTGCATACTGGCTGCACTCCACCGATCATTCACAGAAACGTCAAGTGCACAAATGTATTCTTAGATGAAAATTTCAATGCCAAGTTAGGCGGTTTTGGCCTTTCGAGAGCGTTTGATGCAGCAGAGGGAAGTCATATGAATACAGCCATAGCCGGGACGCCTGGATATGTCGACCCCGAGTAAAAAGATCTAAAAGCTCAAATTTTATCTAAATTTCTCAAAACTCTGCTATTTTTCTAATAAATATTGGATGTTTTCCACACTGCAGGTATTACACATCAAACATCTTAACAGAGAAGAGTGATGTGTACAGTTTCGGTGTTGTTCTACTAGAAATTGTTACTGCAAAACCCGCGATCATAAAAGATGAGGAAAGGATGCATATAAGCCAATGGGTTGAGTCTTTGCTCTCAAGAGAAAACATTGTAGAGATTCTTGACCCTAGCCTTTGTGGAGACTATGATCCATCCTCTGCGTTTAAGACCGTGGAAATCGCTGTGGCTTGCGTTTGTCGAAACTCTGGTGACAGACCTGGAATGAGTCAAGTAGTGACTGCTCTTAAGGAGAATTTGGCTGCAGAAGTTGAGAGGAAAAAGGATTTGCCTATTGTATCAACAGATTCAGTTGAAGATCTTGCACTTGGCTTTGGTTCCAATCCACCTCCTCGTTTGCGATGATTTCTGTATTGATTTTGTATCTCAATGTTTGGTCTCTGTATAAGCATGTTTGATGTATAATTTCTTTTTGTGAAATTGGAGTTGTAACAAAATGAAAAAGGTTTTTCATACAGGTTTTGATCTAGATTTGAACATGTTTATGTGTGGATTGGTACTGTCTGCTCCTGTGTTCTTGTACCTATGTCTTTGGATGCAAATGGCTTGATTGACACATTCACGTAAAATGGGGGGAAAATGTTAGCTCCAATATTTAGAGACAGCAAGGAAGTTGCAAGAAAAGAATAGCAGGCCAGTTCTGAAATTGTGGGGGAGGGGGGTGTAAGAACTTCAAGAAAAAGTTATGTGTTTACTGAGTCGTGTCCATATCCGACCCTGGAACGAAGCTTACATGAAGTAATGCACCTAGTGCAAGATACACATAATGGTCGGTGCATAATTGGAGAAGTCGTCAAGAGCCAAGCTAACAAGGTTGTTGTGGCCGCCAAGACTAAGATGTTAGCTTATATCAGGAAAGAGTTAGGATCTTTGGTGAGTGAAAACAAAAGTACAATTTGTAGTGCTGGTAAGATCGGGTAGATTAAGAATTGGTCAGTGTCAGAATCACGAGTGTAATATGTAGACCCCTAACCAAGGAACAACAGAAATGAAAAAGAACTCAAATTATTTTTTATTCAATCATCTATGAGGTCAAAAAATAATGACAATACCTGTAATATCATTGTGGAAGAAGAGACTTATTAATGATCACTTGTGGTGTTTACAGTCCAAACTCAACCACTTTCCAGAACTAAGCCAAAGAGATATTGCCAAGTGTAAGATCTTTTAGTACCCAAGAATCTTGGGTGCAAGTTCCAGCAAGGGTTCCAGTGCACTCGGAGAAAACTTTCTAGCAAAGAGATAACAAACAGGAGATCTCTGATCATTGTAGAAGCAGGCTTTAGCTCCTGGAAGCTTCTTGAGGAAATCTTCCGTTATATCAGCCTTACTATAAGTAGCTGGATGAGCACCACCACGTGACCAATCTGTCCATGTCAGTGTCCTGTTCGCCAGAAAAATCCTATGTTTCATAGACAACATTGTAGGGAAGTAATGTTCATCAACATAACATGGTGGTTTACAAAACTCTTTGAATTTGGGATAGTAAGTGGTGTCTTGAACAATCTCAAGAGCGAGTTTCCGGTTTATTTCAAACCACTGAGACCCTTTTCTCCACTGACTAAGTGTGATCTCAGGTTCCATTCCATTTCTATATCTTCCTCTTCCATCAGGTCCTTCCTCATCAGCACAACCCATGAAACTATATCTTGATCCAGAGACATAACCATACAAAAAGCCGAAACCGCGCAGCGGAATGCATGATTCAGATAGCAGGATAAACCATTCATTAGATATATCGAGCAACGCATTAGCTAGAAGCCTCCTTTCAGCTTCACACATACTCATCTCTCCCCATGCCACAGCCTATAGTTTAGTAAAAAAAAATCACACATGTGAGGAGAACACAACACTGAGAAAGTGGTTGTAAGCTGAAACATCAATGACAGTACCTGACTTGGGATGTATCTTCTGTAAAACACAGATGAACTTTCAAAATCCGATCTGTAATTAGGCAATGCATGGACATAGATTGAGTAAAGACCCTTATGTCCCTTAAAGAACATCTCCCAGAGTGGAGCAAATGGTAAAGGCCCCTTGGTTAGAAACATGAAAGCCAGTTTAGGAACTCTTTTAAACGGATAGACATGTCTCCGTGGCTCCATCGAAGCGCGCCAAAGCAATTCACTATCATCCATAGTGTGCCAAACATTCGAAGGAGGCCTAATAAAGGTCTCTAAAGTAACATCTCCATGATCATACATAGAAATCAAAGTGGTTGAAGAAGCCACAGGATCTTGAATCTTGAAGAACTTGATCATGTGTATACCAACAACCGAGATCCCAAGAGTCAAAACAAGAAACAATAACAAAACCTGAAGCAGACGTATTGACACAAGAGCCCTAGATTGGTGTGTGATTCTTGATTTAGGGGGTGATGCAGAAGCATTATCTCTAATAACCCCTTCTTCCACATCCATCACTTTTATCTAAATTATCCCAACTTTTTGATTTTGGTTAGGTTTCGACAATGTTTGTCTGATGAATCCATAGAGAAATGTTTTTTTTTCTAAAAACTCTAGTTAGATTTGTCATTTTAGTGTAACATAAGCATAAACCTAGGAAACGCATAACGTTGTTTGACGGTTTCAGCTTTTAGTTTCACATTATGAACGGTGAAAACTGTTTATACAATTAATACTCCCACGCTTAGAAACATAAGTTTCCATCACAATAAAACTCTCTCATTACAACGGTCCAATCACTAGCTTGTTATATATCCCCCATCAGATGGACATTGTATATAGCACTTTATTGATCTTTACATGGAAGCCTCTGTAAGAAAAAAAAAATGACATTTCGACGAGTAGGGGAGATAAAGAGAACATAGAGCCAATAATGGCATCAAAGTTCATCTTTTTGGTAACTCTTATTAGGCGATGAAGTTTTCAAGTCAAGAAGATATCTTGTGGCCATGGAGGCATGAAGGGAAGCACCATAAGGTAGTAAATCTTCATTGACCTCGAAATAAGGCGAGTGAGGGCTCGCCATTGTTGAATGAGCTTCATCTAGCATACCGACAAAGCTAAAGTGTCCAGGCATTGCTTCTTGGTAGAAAGAGAAATCCTCTGATCCCATCAATGGTTGCATCTCGACGTAGTTCTCAGTCCCTAACATGTCACCTGAGACGTTCTTGAAGAACATGTGCAAGTCTTTGTTGTTAACAGTCGGTGGGAAGAATGGTTTCTCCTCTTTAAGGAAATCCACTGTTGCATTGCACATATGCACGCTTGCTTGCCTTGTGATAACCTGAAAACATTGTTTAAAAGCTTTGCCTTAAAGTAAAGAGTTAGACAATAGTCTTAACACTACACATCAGTGTGGACTGACCTGCTCAATTCTTTTCTTGAGTTGCGTAAAGCTTTTGGTTGAAAAGGCTCGGAATGTACCACCGATAGTAACCGAGTCTGGTATCACATTAAAAGCACCACCGCCTTCAAATTTAGCAACTGTAACTACCTGCAAACACACTCACATACATCAACGCATTTCATACTTAAAGAGCCAAAGATTGTATCTATACCTGAGAGTCTAAAGGATCTGCCTCTCGTGAAACGAGGTGTTGTAAGCTAACAATAACGTTGGAAGCTGCCAGAATCGGATCTATGGCGTGCTGAGGAAGAGCTGCGTGACCACCTTTCCCGCTAATCTTAGCTTCGAAAAAGCCACTACCAGCCAACAATGGACCTTCTCTTGAGCTCACTTGACCTAAACTCAGTTGATTTGTAACATGTAACCCAAAGATTGCACTCACATCTTCCAATACTCCAGCTTCAACAATCTTCTTTGCACCTCCTCCTCCTTCCTCAGCTGGTTGAAAAACTAGAATCACTGTACCCTAAGATGGTGTACAAGAATCAAGAGATGAGGAATGCTTCCAAATATTTCAAGATTTGAAAAATTCAGTACACTACCAACCTGTAGCTCATCTTGGTGTTCTTTGAGCAACTTTGCAGCGCCGAGGAGCATTGTAGTGTGAGCGTCATGCCCACAAGCGTGCATCTTCCCAGGAACCTTACTCTTGTGCTCCCATTCCACCATCTCCTACACAATCCAACACAACTTTTACAATAAGAATCCACCCAACATAAAGCAATACTTCTCCTTAACTCCACCAAAAATTAAATCAGATCTACAAGTCAACTAAAGAGAGAGCATTTTGC
The DNA here is from genome assembly GCA_932364175.1 of Eruca vesicaria subsp. sativa. Lineage (NCBI taxonomy): Eukaryota > Viridiplantae > Streptophyta > Magnoliopsida > Brassicales > Brassicaceae > Eruca > Eruca vesicaria. The sequence continues at coordinate 77,793 of CAKOAT010073599.1, read as the reverse complement.
TAGAAACAAGTTAGATTTCCAAAAAAAAANAGCGTGCATCTTCCCAGGAACCTTACTCTTGTGCTCCCATTCCACCATCTCCTACACAATCCAACACAACTTTTACAATAAGAATCCACCCAACATAAAGCAATACTTCTCCTTAACTCCACCAAAAATTAAATCAGATCTACAAGTCAACTAAAGAGAGAGCATTTTGCTAGAAACAAGTTAGATTTCCAAAAAAAAATAAAACAGCCTAAACTACAGTGATTTAACTACTCTAAAGAATCACATGTAACAAGACAGAACACATGTTCCATGAAGAGAGTGAACAATGTTTCAAAGTAATAATTAAATTCAAAGAATTTTTCAACTGAAGTATAGTAATTTAACTACTCCATAGAGGCACATATAACCACAATCTTCCTTCATGGAGAAGAGACAGAAGAGATGTTCCTCGTTTAAAGTGCTCAATGACAGAGTCAAAGCAACGTTTTCTCTCACATCTAATTATTTATAATATTGAAAATCAGTTACCTGCATAGCAAGTGCGTCCATGTCTGCTCTCAAGGCAACAAAAGGGGCTTGACCAGTTCCGACATAACCAATAACACCGGTTAGAGCAACTGGGTACTTGTAAGACACTCCCATCTTCTCCAGCTCTGTCCTAACGAGCCTAGATGTCTCTACTTCCTCGTAACCTAACTCCGGATTCTCATGGATTTTTCTTCTGATCCCAACCATCCAGTCGAAAAAATCTTCTCTTTTAGCTAAAGCAAGAAAATTTCGAGGGATTTGAGAGAACCCATTTGAGGTTAAGGGAGATGAAGATGAAATCTGACAAGAGTTGAGCAAGTCGATGATCAAAACAAAAGAAACCCATTTGCAGAAACTCATGGCTATTTTAATCGATTGATTGGATACGAACCAATCGATTGAAGAGAATATGAGATCGAAGAAGAAGAAGAAGAAGGAAGAGTTCTCTGCGTGCTGATGAAGCAGGGAAACAGGAAGCACAAAACGGTATTTAAATACACAAACAGCGAAAGCAAACTTTTAATTGTGTTTCTATTACAAAAACTATTAAATTATATTTTTCTTTGATCAATCATCTAAAGAAAGAAAAACATTGTTTTTCCTTAATTGTAAATTGTAATGATCAATTTGCTAACTGTTTTGAAAGGAGTGATGGGATCTTCTTTGGATTAAAACGTGTAAATAAATAAGCAAAGCGAGGTGGTTCTACAATTCTTCATGTGTCTCTGTTAGAGTTTCTGCATCTGAAATTTGTAATTATGACGTCTAAGAAAGGTTTTAGGGGAAAACTAGTTGCACAAGCAGCCAAATATGATTCCTAATTAACATTGTAAGATCAAACATATACAAGTTTTTTCTAAAAAAATTGTTAATAAATATCTTTAAAACATTATGAAATCTTATAAACATAGAAATAAACTCTATTGTGAATATAAATACAATTGTGTTTATATAAATTGTAGATCTATATATATTATTTATTTATAATTTTAATAAGATTATATATTTATAAAGAATCTTTTAAGCTATTATTATTTTATTAATCTTATTAAAAAAAATTATAAATTGAATCGGTCTAATTCCAAACCGAGAAAATTATTATTTTAATTTTTTATTAATTTATCAAATATTAATTTATAGAATTTTATTGTAAATATTTATAAAAAAATCTGAAGTCACAGTACTTCTTATTTAAAATATCTATAATTTTATTGATATAATAAGTATTATCATAAATTAAGATTTTGAAAATGTGTAGTACAGTTTATATATTAAACAATTTTACCACTAGTTTGGATCCCAATTCTGTTTCGACTTTCTATATGTATTACTAATTCAAATAACAATATTCAATAGAATCACAAACTATGAAAATATTTATATGAATACTGTTCTTCCTATTAATTATTTATCAAGCAAAATATTTCCACATGATTTATATTTTAACAAGAAAAAATATTAACATATTATTACAAATAAAATGCATGATTTATAAAGAAAAAAAAATCAAAAAGATAAATTATTGCCTATTTTTATAGCTTAACTTGGTTTTTTATGTGTATAAATTAATAATTTATAGACATATAATAGGATAAATAAAATAAAAATGTAAATAATGAATGGAAATAGTTAAGTTTTTCCTATTTTAATAATTATTAGCAATGACTTTTACTAATATTCTATATATTTATTCTTTTATAGTTGGATTTAAGTTGATACAGGTCAATAAAGTTTTTGGGCTAGAGTCAACATAAAACATTAAATAATAACTATACTAATTTTGGGTCACATTACCCCGTACAAACATGCTGTCTCAGCCACTGATCTAAAGTTTGCGTCTGACAGATTGCATTTCATTTTCATGTACTGATTTTCAAATCATAGTTTCTTGTTTGGAAAATCATTTCATTTTTTGCAGTTTCATTTTAAGTAATTGTGTCACGTGAAAAGTTCAAAAAAAATTTGAATGGTTCTTATTGAATTTGTTGGCCGATCCATTTGTTGTTGATACAAACAGCTAGGCTTACACATGTAGAACGTGTTTAATGTATTCTATTAGCTTTTTCCTTTTTTCAGATATTTTCTCTATTTTAAATCTTATTTTGCAGAATATTCAGTTGGTTGATTATTGATGACATGCTGTTGAATGTGATATACACTAGCTTAACTTTATAAAAATCATATGGACAAATCGAAACAAAAGAGGCAACTCACATTTGAGTTGAGTTCACTTTTTCTTTGATGGTTTCTAAAGAACAAAAGCTTTAATCTATTTGTTCTCTCTTAAAGAGATAAACCGAACTGTATGAAGGAGAGACTCAATGAGGAACACAAAACAAGAACTTGAGAGTTCAAAAACAAACAATGAGTTATAACCTGAAACAAACAACTTTCTCTAAGCAGCAATATCATCTCTCTAACCCTTCAGTTTTACACCTCAACAACTAGCTATTACTATATGTACATTTGTTCACTTTCAAATTCTCTTTATTTTCTGTCTCTACTTATGTTTTGCCTCTCTTGCATAACTCAAAGTTTCAGTCTTTATACCCAAAACCAATCAGTGATGACTTCTCCTAAAGCATATGCTTCAAAGCCCAAGAAGATTGATGAAGAGAAAACAAAAACAAAAACGTTAAAGCCAGCCAAAAGTTATCTCATGCTTTGCCTGCAGATGGCAATGGTCGGTGTTGCGTTTGTCTTGCTGAGCCTTTCAACACTTGGTTTATCCTACTGAAGACTACTTTCAACGGTATACAAGCTACAACCGTTTCCTTTATCTGTCTAGTTGTCTGCATCTTGCTTCTTCCCGCCACCCTCTGGCTCGTTAGAATAGAGAACCGCCTTGTCTTTATGGATAGGGAAGAAGGTTTCTTCTTTGACTTCAATGACTTTCCAAAAGCTCCCTGTGATTTCCCTTTCTTTTTGGACAATGACTTCGCCTTCACAACAGTTTGAGACATCACCATACCGTTGTAGTAGTCTTCTTCCAAGGCTTCAACACTAACATGATGCCCAACAATAGCTTTACCATTTAACTCACTCATACGAGAAACCAGAGAAACGCTGGGTTTGTTAGAGCTGGCTTTTACCTCAATCTTCACTTCATACAGTGCAGGAAGAGGCAAAGGACTGATGTTATTAGCAACTTCTCCGTACACAAATCTTCTCGCTTCTTGTTTCTTACTCATCTTCCTCGAGTTCCTCTTTCCTTTTAGTTGCCACTCAGAAGTGCTCTTCTCAATCCTGTTCAAATCATATATGATAAGTTGTGTATCTGGTGGACTTGTCAAACCAGAAACAAGAGCTTTCCTTGATGAGGATACTGTTCAAGCTGCCAGAAGACCTAAAAATGACAATGAAAATCAGTATAAATCACACAAAGAGGCAAATGATTTAGCCATGGAAACATAAACTTACCTGCAGAAAGTTTATCCTTTCCAGTTAGTGGAACATCATATAGTTGGTCAGACGAATCATCCTCCGCAGAAACTGATAAGCTTGAAATATCACTGTCTTTTGCCTTGTTGTAATGGGAGGCTCCAACAACAATCTCAGAAGCATTCTCGCATGAAAATGAAACTTCAGTAGTACTGTCTAAACTGTTGTTGATTACAACAGACACACTTTTCATGGATTCTACAGGTTCCAGTCTCGATACTTTGCTGTCATTATAAGTAAGAAGCTGGTCAGAGGCAAGAGGGACACAGACCATAGCCGTACTCTCTAGCACCTTTGTCAGTTGCCGGCGTCGGGTTTTCCGTTTAGAGGACTCGTTAGCATTTATGACTTGTGACCTTTTTCTTTTCAGTGACAACGGGGAGCATGGCTTGTCTCCGTTAGAGACTGAATCAGAGTTCAAACCCACTTCTTGGCTATACACGAAATGTTCTTTTCCAATATCCTCAAGCCCTCTCATTCGCTTGATTCCTTCATCTTCCGAGTCTTTTGGTGTTCTTCTTCTCTTTGGCTGCAGAGCTCCCACGTTATTCATTTCTTGAGAAGACATACTGGACTGCAACAGCTCTGGTGCTAAATCAATTCAGGATGGTCTTGTTTGGGAAGATGTGCATTCTCAATCTCGAGAGCAATGTTGATGGCGATTTCTCGGCGAGTTAACTTGGCAATCTTCTTCTTGCTAGCCTTCGAAGCAACAGCAGTCTTTGACTTGTCAATGTGAGAATCATACTCTCCACAACGAAAGGCCTTGACGCTCTTGAATTTTTCAAGGATATACCATTCCCTAGAGTCACAAGGGAAACTATTAACCACAAACAAACAATGACTCTAGAGAGTGGAAAAGAGTAGACAGACTCACACGTTAACATCGTCACGACCTAGAAGCTTTATAGGAGTGCCAAGTTTAGGAGAGTTGTCAGGAAGATGGTGATGAAGCAGAATTTGCACATGCCACCATGAGGCGTTACGGAGGCGAACCCACACTAATCTTCCTACCGACGCATTAATGGCCTTCAAGTTTAGGTCATCATTACCCTCCATTACCCATGAAGAAGAGATGAAAAAGGCCAAAACTGTCCAACTGACTTAAAGCAAAAAAAATCACAACTTTATACTTTTGAAAACCTCAATGAAGTGACCAACCAACATGCAACCACAAGCGTACAACGTGAATAACAATGGGTAGAAAGAGAGAGAGAGAGAGAGATCTGTGAAGAAAACCTACACGGAAGAAGCAGAGGTCTCTGCGGTGTTTCTTGTTTATGTTGATTTAGGTTTCTCAATCAGTAACCCGCATTCTCCTTCAGATTCTTGCTCCGGCGGTTTGGAGAAGAAACGCAGCAAATGGGGAAAAAGGGTCAGAGTGAGAAGGGGAGAGGAGAGAGAAACGGCTTCTTCTAGTTGGAGAGAGAGAAGAAGAGGTGGTGGTCAAAGGAGCACATTCAAGGTGAAAGACTCTTAACTACAAACTGAACGACACTGTTTTAAGCCTCTCCTTTAGGTTATCTTTCTTTCATTCCTTTGGCCACGAGTGAAACAAATTGTGACTTCTTTTCTATGTTCAGACATCTCAAAGGTGTCAACTTTGGTTATATGTTCAGACATCTCAAAGGTGTCAACTTTGGTTATAATGACGTGAGGAAGTGAAAAAAAAAATAGAAAAAGAAAACATACCATTTTACTTGGCGATTTGGAAGACACTTTCGACGAGAGATTTCCAAGGGAATCGGCGCCATCGCCGGGCTCATCTGAACTGCCAGATAGCAATCGGTGTTGCAGGACGAGGATCTAAGGGAGGAAAAGTGATCTATGGCTCTGAATTCGAAGATAGGAGATCAGAAATGGGTTTCTGCAGTGCAGGATAAAAGGTGTCTAAAAACATATGAAGTGGAGATCAAATCGATTGACGATAAGCAAAAGGTGGTGATCCCATATGATATTTTTTTCTGATGCTACTCCGTTGTGGGAGAATTCATTGTAGAGAAATTTCTGGATATTGCGTCCCATATAGCGAAAGTTCATATGGTGGTGAATAAAATATGGAGCTATGGAGATCCAACATCAGAGATGGAGGTTTACGTTGTTAACGCAACAACGATGAGGTTTAAGATTAAGAATCAGAAGGTGAGAGAGAAGATTATCAAGAGAGGGATGTGGAATATAGCTGGTGTTTCTATGATTGTGAAGAAATGATCTCCAAAAACAGAAGAAGAAGCAGGAGGAGGAGGCAATTCTGATGTGGGTTCATTTGAGGAAGGTGCCTCTACATATGTTTTCATGGGAGGCTTTAAGTTTCATGACGAGTACTGTGGAGTTTCCTGTGCATCTGCATCCAGAGACGATAGCTTGTTAAAACTTTGAGGAGGCTAAGATCTTTGTTAATGTGGATGTCTCGAAATCTTTGCCAAAGGAAATTGATTTTGCTATAGATGGAAAGGAGTTCACAGCTGAGTTCTACTATCCTTGGCTTCCGTCGAGGTGTAACGCTTAGTGAAAAATGGGGCCATACGGAGAAGGTTTGTGTGATGAAGAAAATGGAGAAGAAGTATGGGGATAAAAGAGCTGTTGAGGGGAGTATTTCAAAAGCTGGTAACACAACTGCTAAAGAAGTTGATAACAAAGGTATGGAAGATGGACCACAGTCGGGTATTTTGATGAAGGCTTATGAGGTATCTGGTAATAATGAAGGGAATAGAGTAGCAGAGAACAAAGAAGTTAAGGAAAATTCTTGGTCCTCTCAAGTTAAACGTGGAAGATCGCAAGTAAAAACTCCTTGTAAAGATGAATTTATAGTTCAGATCTCGGCGTCTAAATATTTAGTCTTAAGTGTGGGTGAAGTTGAAGAAGGGGAAGCTTTACTAGAAGAATCACACAAGGAACCAGAAGAATTACATGAGGAAGCGGAAATAAAAATTGAGGAGGAAGAAGTAAATGAAATAACAGAGGAAGATTTGTTGGAAGACGACTTATTGGAACAGCAATCTAAGGTTAAAGAGAAAGCAGAAATGCAAAAATGAGGGAAGAGAGTCCAGAAAACTAAAGCTCAGGATGCAAATCCTAAGAGTAAAAAGTCTTCTAGACGAAAATACTAATCATGACGAGTTTTTTTCTGGAATGTGCACGGGTTGAATAAAGTTTTAAAACATTTTGTGGTTAGAGAGTGGATTTATAATAGGGAGATGAGATTTGTATGTATATTGAAAACGAGGATTAAGGAGAGAAAACCAGAAAGAATTTTAAATACAGTGTTCAGGGATTGGTCTTCTATTACCAATTATAAAGACAGTCGGGGTGGACGCATATGGTTTCTTTGGAGGGATATGGTTTGTATTACTCCAGTCTACAAGTCTGATCAAATTATAACTATGCTGGTGGAGCTTAAGGAGGAGGAAGCTTTTTATTGTACGTGTGTCTATGCTAGTAACCATGTTGAAGAAAGAAGAACTTTATGGGAATATCTTACTTTTCATCACAGTTCCCCAAATTTTAAAAATAAGGCATGGAGGATAATGAGTGACTTTAATGAAATACTAGAAGGTAATGAAAGCTCGAGTTTTGCTACTGTTCCTAATGGGATGGGGGACTTTCAGAATATTGTGCTACATTGCCATCTTACTGATATGGCTTATCAGGGGTCTCAGTATACTTGGTGTAATAAGAGAGATGAAGGTGTTATATGCAAGAAGTCGGATAGAGTTTTGTTAAATGAAGAAGCTCTTCTTTGTTTTAGTAATGCGTACTCAGTATTTGAACCAGGAGGATGCTCTGATCACATGCGGTGCAACATCCAACTGTCTCCTCCGAGTGAGAAAATCAAAAAGCCTTTCAAGTATGTCAATGCCATGGGAAGTATTTCGTCTTTTCTATCTATGGTTCAAGAATACTGGGCATCTACAAAGAGTCTTTTTCCCTCCACTTCAGCTATGTATGGATTCTCAAAAAAGCTGAAGAATTTGAAATCGCTTATTAGAGAGTTGGGTCGGGAGAAGATGGGTAATTTAACTAAACGAGCAAAGGAGGCTTATGGTGTTTTGTGTGAGAAGCAAACTGCTACTTTACAAGTCCAAGTGATGTAACTATCCAAGAGGAAGTGGATGCTTATGGAAAATGGTTACATGTTGCAAGTCTTGAGGAGGATCATTAGAAATAAAGAGCTAAACTCCAGTGGCTAGAGGCTGGGGATCAAAATAACAAGACGTTCCACCGTGCTATAAGATCGAGGAAAGAACATAATATGATAAGAGAAATTAGATGTCAGGGAGGTAATATTGTTAAAACTTATGAGGAGGTTAAGAAGGAGGCAGGGAGTTTCTTTAAGGATTTTCTCAATAGGTGTCCGAAAAATTATCAGGGTACCTCAGTGGAGAAGTTACAAGAATTGCATACTTTTAGATGCTCTTCTGAAGACTATCGTATTCTGGATGCTGAAGTTACGGATGAGGAGATTCGCAGAGTACTTTTTGCGATGCCAAATAATAAGTCTCCAGGGCCAGATGGGTTTCTTGCAGAATTCTTCAAGACTACATGGTCAGTTCTAAGCAAAGACTTTATTGTCTCGGTGCAATCTGTCTTCAAATATGGCTTTCTCCCTAAGGTAGTAAATTCAACAATTTTAGCATTGATCCCTAGAAAGCTTGACTCCCTTGAGATGAAAGACTATAGACCGATAGCGTGTTGCAACGTTCTCTACAAAGTGGTCTCAATTTTTTTTGGCTAATCGATTGAAGCAACGTCTTCCTCGTGTCATTCAAGAGAATCAATCTGCATTTTTGCAAGGTAGACTATTAATGGAGAATGTTCTTCTTGCTTCCAAACTCGTGAAAGACTATCACAAGGACACGGTAAGCCCCAGGTGTGTTATGAATATTGATATTTCAAAAGCCTTCGGCTCGGTGCAATGGTCATTTGTTTTGGAAAGCTTGAAAGCTCTTGGTCCCTGAGAAATTTGTTCACTGGATAAAGCTTTGTATATCACTAGCCCCTCTTTTTCGGTGCAAGTGAATGGCGATTTGGCTGGTTACTTTCAAAGTTCTTTTTCTATTCTATCTATGATACAGTAGCAAAAAAACCACACTTTCGTTGAATCGCAACAAGGGTTTTTCCCCTGGTGGTTCCGACAAAGACTCCAAGAAGATGGTCTCAGGAGAATAGGAAAGGCCCTTCCTTTGAATTTCTCTTCTTCAGCTTTTTTATGATCTGATAATTTTCATTCTTTTTTCCGACTAAAAAAGAATTTATTAACTTGAATGCTTGATTTACGATGCTGAATGCTCTTAACGTCCCTCTTGGCCATGAAATGACTCACCAAGACTGACCCTAGGCCTGGGAATATGTTCCGATCCTAACCAGTATCAATCCGAAAAATCGAGTTTCGGGTCGGATTCAGATATGATGAAATACCAATTGATATGCTGTCACATGTGTCTGACTTTATGTCATTGAGATATACCCAAAATCCGAACAACTATCCTAAAGTACCTGACTCTTATGTCACTGGGATATTAAACATAGGTTCACATGTAAACTTCTTGTTAATATTTGAAGTTCTTGTGTGATTGTGTTACTGTTACAGAAGTGTGAAATGTGTTTAGTAATATAGAATATTGAATGACACTAGAGACCTGATGTTGATATTCTTTTATGAATTTTTATAGGGTTTATTTTAAATTTTCAATTTACAATTCTTCTTCAAGTTTTGTGACTTCTTAGAAAGATGGATTTTTTTTTTTTTGAACAACAAGAATAATGGATTATTTCCTTTCTTTTCAATGTTGGATTTGTTGTTTGTTTAAGATTTGTGTTTAATTATTTGATTTTAGAATTCTCTTATTTTATCTTACTCTAAATGATTCGGGTAAATTAGATTAGAAACAAGTATTTTTGATTATGATCAGATAAAACTAAGACAATTCAAACTTGAACCTAGTTTTTTTTAGTTACTTCGGATATACCCGATCCATAGGTATCGAACCGAATCTGATCCAAAATTTTAAAAAATACCCGATCAGATGCCATTTTGCAATATCCAAAATACGAATCCGATTCGATATCCAAATGCCCGGGCTAACTGACTTTATTGGATGTCATTGGATGTTTGGGGTTGTTAAACGACAGCCAGTGTCCAAGTCCTCAAGAATAAGAAAGACCTTTTAATCCTGGGCGTTGATTGAGTGCATAAGGTATTTTTTTTGACAATGCATAAGTTAAACATTAATACATAATATTAGGAACAATCTGATCATTGTTGGACACACACGAGAACACATGAAACACAACAGAAATGAAAAGACATGTAACTATTCAAGTCTCAAGGCATCTCATTAAACACGAGTTCATATGTGCTTGAAGCTCGGGAAGAAAGAGTCAACTCTTTGATCATCTCAAGGTTTGGAACATCATGTTCATTTGTATCAGCCCAGAATGTTGCTGTCCTTAAACGATGAGCATTTTTCAAGATATAAACAGCAATATCTCTATCTTGTGGTCTCCCAAAGTACCCTGACCAGTTCAAAATTTGTAGACTCGACAATAAGCATTCAGGAACAGAACTGGGTTGGTTCCAGAAACCCATCTCATTGGTCTTTAAATCTGCATGTAACTAAGAAGACAGAAGAATTTTAATTCAAAACGATAATGGTTACTCATCAGATAAACAAAACAAAAAAACTTACATCTATTTGAGAGATACCTAACTCTTTTAAGTTAGGAGAATCTTTGAGAAACTGGGCAAGGAGATTGGACGATTCATCTTTGCAAATACATAGCTCCAGATGTTCAAGCTGGTCGAAAACAATACCATCACCACCATACACATCCTGCCCCCACAATATTATAAACATGATTAACAAGATTGCATTTGATAAGAATAAAAACTCATTAGTTACCTCTGAGCAAACTGTAAGATCCTTGGCAGATGTGACTGATCCAATAACATTCTTGAGAGAAAAGGATACAACATCGACATGTGCTTTCTTCAGCTTAGGCATATTCTTAACGAAACAAGGACTTTCATTCCAATCCGAGAGTTGGAGATATTCCAAAGCAGGAGTATCTATCTCATACCGCTCCAATGAGGACCAAAAATAAGAAATACGCAAGAACAACTTCCGCAGAGACGGGAGGTTAATGGTGAACTCTTGGATACTTTCATCCTCACGGAATGACACCTCAAGATCTTCAAGGACAGGACATATCAAAAGAAGCGCTTGAAAGGGTTTTTTATCTTGGTATATCACAAGCTCAAGTAGCAAAGTTTTCAAAGAGGGAAGACAAGCGGTAGAAGGAACATGGATGAGAGTCAAGAATCTGAGTTTCAAGATCACAAGCGATTTGCAAGTAAACAAGCTGTTGGGAACCATGTTTTCTTTCATATCCGAAGAATAAGAAACGTCCAGCTCACGTAGATGGCGAGATACTGCAATCTCAACCCACTGTCTGATATCTTCAGGTTTAATATTTTTCTCGCTGCTTGACTCGTATAAGGAAAGACGCAAGCTTTGTATGACCGGAGCTCTATGTAATGGCAGATTCTTGTTGATAAAATTCTTGAGTACAAGCAGTGAATCATCTCTATCAGTGAAGTCAAGTTTAGGCAAACACATCCAAAGAAACTTCCATCGCTTGGAGAGAATGCTAGTGGATACAGCAACCTTTGTTGGAACAGACGATAGTATCCACCCCAAAATTTCATCAGGCAATCCACTTATATTGTCCATTTCTTACAAGTTGAAGAAAACAAGACCACATAAGAACCCAAAAGGATTCGTCTTTCAGAGCACTAGACAACACTTAGGGACTGATCTAAACTAAGAAGTTGAAAAAGGGGAGTCTCACCTCGTTATAACCGATAGACACAGCGGACCTCCGGAAAGATGTGTAACAAGGGTTTCTTTTGGATTGAAAAGAAAGGCTTTTTCTCCGGCGATTCGAAGAAGAGGGTCTCAAGACAAGACTCTCAACTCTCAGTAGAGACAGAGAGAGAGGATCCGTTAGCAAGGTATCTACTTTAAAAAGAAAAACAAATGTTTCAGAGTACTTCAAGTGTAAGATAAGATAATTCAGAAATACACGGCGTCGTTTGGGACCAAAAGTTCTCACCTTTCTCAGCTTCAGGTAAATCTCTCGGTATTGTCGAGGGGACTGACCTCACTGTGGAGTTCGATAAAAAACAAAAAAACAAGTTAGAGCTGTCGTGTGGGGGAGAACTTTATCTGCAGAATAGAACGGGACGACACCGTTTTGGAGCGTAAAGATATCTATCTCCTTTAGGTTAATCTTTCGTTAGCGAGGCTCTTGGCGACTAACGGTGGAGTTGGACAATCTCAAACCTTAAATAATACGACAAAGGTTTCAAATTTGGTCAATCATAATGACGGGTAAGTTCGACCAAATGCGTTACTCTATAGATTTTTTTANAGGTTACTACTCTTTCTTTTAAGAACATCCTTTCTGCCTCTGATCATATGCTTTATCGTTTACTTACAGCTCTCATTTTGTCTTTTGCAGTTCAGCTGGGTTTGGTTTTCTCCCACACTGATAATTATCCCGACGAGGTTCCGCTTTTGGATGTTAAAAGGTGATAATTCTAGTGTTTTTATTCTCGAGCTAATAAAATGTATATGATGATGATGACACTCTTATGGGGTTGAGTATTCTTCCAGTATTCGAGGAATCCATGTTACTGATCTCACCATCTTGAAAGAGAAGCTTGAACAAGAGGTACCATCTCTCTTACTCTTGCTACAACAACTTTGTAGCTTTTTACAACTCTATTTGTCTGAAGAGGAAAACTGGAAAGGTCCCTAGTCAATGTTACTGTTCAAAGTATCAATTTACTTAGTGGGCTATCATTAGAGCTAGGAACTTCATGATACCGTTTTCACAGGCAACAGAAAATCTTGGTATGGCCATGATGTATACATTGGTCTCATCAGCAAAGGACTGGTTGTCTGAACACTACGGGAAAGATGATGGAGCTGACTATGCCGAAGAAGAAGCTTCCAAAGAGGATGAGGTAATTATTCCTCATGGAGAACCTGTTACGCTGGAGACATTTGTGGCATGGAGAGAAAGATATGAGGCTGAGCTTGCACTTGAGCGAGCCAAGTGAGCAACTTTTCCCTTGCTTTTATATACACCAATGAATAAGCATTGTCTTGTCTTACTAATATCTAATCTTGTGACCGTGAATAAATTTCCAAAGGCTGATGCCTGAGTCTGCTCTTTCGGCACCTAAGGAGAAGAAGCTTACAGGGAGACAGTGGTTTGAGAGTGGCAAAGCGGTATTTCTCAGACTCTTTGTTGCAACTGCTTTTTCTAAACAGATACTTGTTGTTGTTAACCATCTCTGCCTTTCGCCATTTTTAGAGAGGAACAGTGGTTGCTGCTGATCAAGAATCTGAAGAAGAAGATGATGAAGACATTGACTTTGAAGACGAAGACTTTGAAGGTAAAATGGTCTTTACATGACGATTTTTAAAAGCTTTTCCTGGATATAGATCAGAATGCCTGAGACTAACGACCTTTCATTGAGCAGCATTCAATCTTCATACCGCTGTTTTCCAAGCTTTTGATATGCTCAGGACTACCTCAAGAGTTGCATTTGTCTTTTATCTTTATATATATATAACCTTCTGTATGCTCCATTTATATGAACAAGTTTTTACGAGAGGCCACTGATTTCAATATGATCAATTTCCTTGTTTATTTGTGTGTTGGGTGAATAATAATTCACAGGTGATTACCATATGGCTTATACTTCATATGTAGTACAGTAGGAGATATATTACATCCCTCTATACAGCTAAATGAACCGGTTCCAAGCTCCCTCTTCGGAATTGGGATCCAAGTATTTTGGTTTGGCTCGTACGTACCGATTAGGTTTTACACGAGAGAATAGCGAGAGATAAATAAAATACCTATAAAAGAGAAAGGAGGCAAAAGAGAAGGAGATTCATAAATTAATACACTCACTTGGCAGCTAGAAAGTATTGATTTTACTCTTTTTTATTCTTGCTGATTTGTACTTTCCTAGTTTTCTAATCACCTGCTTATTATCCTATAGGTCCCCTTTGATCTAATAAAACGCCTTCGTTTAAACTCACCATCGAATTAGGTTCGTCCATACCGAGTTAGAACGAAATTAAGATTTAACAGCTGGCGTCCACCGTGAGGCAGAAACAAAGTAGCGTTATTTAGAACAACATGATTTTCAAAGAAACACCTCTCGGTGACCAGCCAGAACCTATCCTTGTCGTCGTACCTCCAGTCGAGGCCGCCTCGCCCAACAAGAGGAAGCATAAAAGGCGACAAACAAACAGCTCGCCGCCCTAGCAGCTATTCTCACTCCTCTAGTCGGATACATCAACAACCCTACGACGATCCCACGTCAGCTCTTCGGTACCGACTGACTGGTAGTCCCCGAGGAGCAGACAACCAGTATCGTACACCAGGCTCCCATAGATACATACAGCCACCGACTGATCTAGATCCACAGACCGCTTTCAAAATTGCCGAGCACAATCTCCCCATGCAGAACATCACCTCCCAAATCCACCATGTTATGAGCTCGGCCCCGCAGATCGACCGTGTCCTCACCGCAACCCTGAAAACCCCGTTCACTAGGCATATCAGCGACGTCAATCTTTGATCTATCGAAAAATTCCAAGTTTAACCTACTTCGGCGACTCCGATCCCACCGACCATATCACCGCCTTCAACATAGCGATGGGGCAAGCGTACTTTCCCGACGAGGAAAGAGATGCCGCTTCTGTCAACTTTTCGTCGAAAGCCTTTCTGGTCTGGCCTTAACTTGGTTCTCCCGTCTGGCCAAGAACTCCATCGAAAACTTTCACGACTTGTCCACTGCATTCCGCAAACATTACATAATGTTTACTAGATAGGGAGTCACAGTTTCCAACTTGTGGAAGATGTCCCAGATCTCCAATAAGAATCTCCAGAACTTCATGGAGAAGTTTAAAGCCTTGGTCTCAAAAGTGAATGTCCCCGACAATATGGCAGTAAATGCCCTCCTAAACGTGCTCTATGTGCACTCACCATTTTGCGCCGACCTGTACCGTAGCCCGACCACTGCTTTGCTTTTCTCCTCTCGTGACAGTTGTTCTTCAGAGGCATTTTCGGCTGAGCAATAAAAGGACCGACGACAACGATGACCTGAAACTACAACGGACGCCCGACAACTAGTAGAGAGAGAAGTGGAGGAAGAGACAGAAGGTACATGCGTGTCAAAAGAAAATGAAGAAATGAGGGAGGAATTGGCCTATTTATAGGGAAGGCGGTGTGAGTTCCCAAAGAAACATCCTCATTAGGTCTACATGCCTATTGGGCCTATGGAACCGCCAAATTCTCCCGCCTATTAACTTGTGACTATTCCACTTTCCAGTACAAAGTGGATCTAGTTGACACAAACCATCCACGAACCGAGAAAATCCTGATCAAACCAAATCCATTTATCCGGATTAGTAGGTCGTTTCTCGAGGTATCGTTGCAGTCGGGGAATATCAATGCCTTCGGTGGCTGAATGTCCTCATCAACAATCGCCCCTCGTGTCACCGAGGAGAATGAAGACGCGATAACAGTTTTATTCTCCCGACCATTTACTGCTAATTTGTTGAGATCGGCTACACCTCCCACAATTGAATTGGGGGGGGAACTTATTGTAGAAATGGGTCGGTCCGAGCATTAGTCCGGTTCGAAATGGGTCGGTCCGGGCCACTATACAGCTTAACGGACCGGCTCCAAGCTCCCTCGGTTAAGGTTCGAGAACCGACTATGCTGGTTCGGCTCGTTCGTATCGAGTAATGAGAACAAGCTCGGGAGCTTAACCATTTAAAGGAATTCAGACCCATTGGATTTTGTACAAAGGAAGATCAAGCGAGACATACCTATAAAGAGAGAATAGAGGCAAAGGGGAAAGGGATCCATAAATCAATACACTCACTCGGCGGCTAGAAAACTATGATTTTACTATGTTGTAGTTTTGTCGACTTGTATTTTTCCAGCCAGTTCTACGAGTACTGACTTATTTTCCTTTTATTTTTTCTGATTGTAACTCACATCTCCGTTGATCTAATAAAACACATTCGTTTAAACCTACCATCGAGTCAGGTTCGATCATACTGAGTTAGAACCAAACTTAGATTCAATAATGTACAAAGTCTGTTTCGTCTCCACATAATCTCTCTTTTATTGTTGATTTTTTAGTTCATTAAACATTCAAAATTGTTAAAAGATTACGTAGATCACCTCGGAGATTCTATTTTAATTCAACTATATCATTTCTCCGCACTACGCGCATGTAATATATTTAAATTTATTACATTTATCATTTTTATCTGTATGTGAATTTTTGTATATAAAATTATATTTAACTAATTTTTAAATGTAATTTTTTTATACTTTAAGTTTGAAGAAAGTATTTTAATATAATTCATTAGTGGTAATGTGTAATTTAGTTATATACTTATCTTCAATATACCATGAAATTTATACTATTGTCAAATATGTTTCTATTATATGTAACACAATTAACTAATAAAATATGAAGAATCAAGTTTGAGATTTTTTAATTATGTAAAAAAATATAATTATGTATAGAACATAAATCATCTTAGTTTAAAAGATTGGAATCTCATCTCGAATAAATTCAATAAAAGAAAAAATACTCCAATAACCTACTTAAAATATAAAACCCCCTTCTAAAAAACGTACTTAATAATATTTTTTACGTGTAATAATTGAAAACTGACAATTGAATATCGATCTATAATATTATTTTAATATATCTAATGGTAAAATATTAATTGTAATAAACAAATTTTGAATTTTGTAATATTAGATGAATTGGAAATCTTTAAAATGTAAAGTTTATTTTATTAACATAATATATTTTTATTCATTTATTATTCTGATGTTATAAAACATTACTTTATTTTTATTTTATATTAATTTTAAGTATGTTAAAATTATCAAGAATATAATATATTTAAAATTATTTATTTAAATATATCCAAATATGATATTTCATTTTTATGTGTGTTTGCGTTGAGCGTATTTGATTTGTATTTTGTATATTTAATAAAATCTTGTTGGATGTCGTTCTATAATTAATAAATGTGTTGTCATTTTATTTTTATTACTACTAACATGATATTTTAGTGATCAGTGATAATGTACTTTTAACATTATGTATTATATTTATCGTGTATTTTCTATTTAGATTTTCCAATCTTCATGTTGGCACTTATTTTAGAATCATTTTAGTTAGATAATAGGTTTAAAGATGTAAATAAAACTGTGTATGTTGTAAATTTAGACTTTTTAGTGTAACTGAGCAATATCAATTATAGAAATTATATTATGATTTTATTTTACTAAATCTTTCTTTCTGTGTATTAAATTTTTTGTTTATTGCTTATTTTTACATTTTATTGCCTTATTCTTTAGTTGCAGAGAATTGATATTTCCTATTTTGTACCTTGATTCTACCTTTTCCTTGTTATTATTTAAGAGATCTGGTATCTTTAGTAGTATATATTATATTTATATATTTTTTACTATTTTGCTATAAAGAAAAAAACATCATGAAAATATTAATGTGACTGGAAAATATTTATCACAAATAGACAATATATTTTATGATATATATTTTAAGTCATTCTTGAGTCTATATATGAAAATTTTATTTACAAATAAGTTGTATGTTGTTGTTGTTGTATATATCATGTACTCACTCTTTAATAATTTAATATTATATATTATTTGGACGTCATTTTAATTATTTTCTTGGACTAACTTTTAGTAATATTTCATTTTTCTGAAAACCCTTTTTGNGTTGTATATATCATGTACTCACTCTTTAATAATTTAATATTATATATTATTTGGACGTCATTTTAATTATTTTCTTGGACTAACTTTTAGTAATATTTCATTTTTCTGAAAACCCTTTTTGAGTAAAGATACTATTTCCTCACAACTTTCTTTATGTTTTTCCTTCCATTTCTTTCTTCTTTCTTCAACACTGATTTTTGATTTTTTTTTGGATTCGTCAAGAAAAATATGTTTTATGACTCCACCCAGCCGTTATGCTTCCGGTTCATATACCTTAAAAGTTTTCAGTTGATTTTTGTTTGTTTTCTTTCTCTAGTTACAATGTACAGTTCGACCGTTTCTTTTTTTTTTATCAAACTACTAATATTATCAGATAGAAAAGCTTAAGAATGGAGTGAGTATTTGTGCTAGAAAAAACTGATTTACCCACTAATATAGTGAGATATTATAATATTAGATGGTATGGAAATTCTTCTCTGTTGTTACTGGACATAATTAAGTTGTTGTCCATTGAATCTATATTTGTGGTTACTGGAAATATATCTTTATGTCTTCCTTACATCAATATTGGTTTATGGTTCGACCATTTCTAATATACTGAGAATATCATAATATTAGATTTGATTATTTCCTTCCTATTAGGAATGCACGTAATGACAGAAATTCAAGGTCATATTTATATAGAGTTAGTTTATAGATTACTCTATCAGTTTCAAAATGTAACCAAATTTAATTAAAATCTGTAATATTTAAAAGTTATTACTTTAGAAAACTGCCATTTAAATAAAAATTTAATCAATTACACAGTAATTTACAATAATTTAATTGGCCACACAATATCCAGTAAGTATAAAGTTACATTGATATATAAAAAAAATTATATATTGAAACAAAAAATACTTTTAGAGCATAATATTATGAAACAAAAGGAATATTCAAATTATATTGAAACACTAAAATAGTAAGAATCAGAAATGCTGAAATCGTTGATCTAGACATTATGAATGCAAAACCAAACCAAACTTAAGAACAAAGTTTTAAACAAACCTTTCGACCAAAAAAACAAACAAACAAACCTATCACTAAAACTTAATTAGAGATAGAATGTCCAGTCTTCAAACAAATTTGGTTTCTAGAACATGAATAGCAAACTCCAAACAAAGATAGAGAATGAATGAATGGCATAATTTTCTCTCAAGGGGCAAGGCTGAATGGCAATTGGTTCCATACTCTACTTACATACTTTAGCCTTGACCAATCCCATCACCAAAAAAATTGATCTGCAACCCATTTGGATCAGTGGTATCACTTGCTTTGCTTAACTTTTTATCCTTCCCATTAACTTGCATAAGAAAGAATAACAAAGCTTTTGAATAGGAATCACAAATTTAGACTCAAAACACACATGAATGGCAGTACCTACGATGGCAAGTCATAGAGGTGCAAGTAGTTGTCCTTGCATGAGCATAACAAAACCGGCTTGGCTTCTACATCATGCACGTCACAGAAAGTTAGCACCACATGAACAAAAAGTATCCTGAGATTAGACATCAATCCACACATCAACAATGTAGTTATTTATGTTCCTTTGTGGAGTGCAATCTTCAACCAATCTTTATTAATAAGATCAATCAGTTGGTTTGCTTTTGAATCATTGTACTACTTGATTCAAAAGGTTCTTGATGCTTCTAAAGATAAAGGCACATGAACAGCCATTTGATCCGTACAAGAATAATCTTTATTTGTGAGAATCAAACACTGATTGAGAGAATAGAAGAAATCTTGGTCAAATTGAAAATCACATATGATGCAAAACACTAACCAACAAGTGTGACATAATAATACACAATGAGAATAGCAAAAATTGAGAAGGGACATGTGTCTTCTTGTGTCAAAGTAACAACTTCTTCAACATCAGAGTTACCCTTGAGCACAGCAACGACTTTCTTTGCGGCTAAGAAGAAAACATATTGTGGATAGTGGAGGCTGAGAGAGACGCCACCGAAAGAGGAATGGAGAGTTGATGAAGGAGAAATGAGGAGGCGCGAGGGTTGAGAAGGAGAGGAAGGTGTGAGGAGCCATGGCACTTGAAAGAAACGATTGGGAAATTAAGGATGGAGTTTTTTTTACAGAGATGGAGTAATATGTCGATTGTGATAAATTATAGTTGTGGAGGTCAACCGTTACACCTGAAAATCGAAACTGCATGTGATGCTAGTTTCGCAGTTGAGAATGAGGCAACGGAAGAGACGGCTCGGTGTGAAAGAGCAGGAGATAATTTTGATGGGTTTAAGATGGACCTCAAAGATTAATTGATCGGAACCCAAATGATTGACCCAGTTAAAAAATGATTGATAAAACAAATGTTACATAGCGAAAGTATAATTTCTCATTGGTTGATTTTTTGTACTTACGTGGACATCCTCTCTGATACTCTTATTCTTTTTTTTTTTTTTATTGTATGATGTTAAGAGACTTCAATATTGTGGCAATTATTTTTATGTCTTTGAATACGAGGGTATTTTGCAGATTATGACTGAAATATTCAGTTTTAATTTTTTTTTATAATTCAAGAATAGTCTTCAAAACTAAGAAAAAAAACTCCAATAACTAAATAATGTGGTCCTTAAAATCAAGGGAAATTAGGTGTAATAACCTAAAAAACAAAATTTGCTAACTAACAAAAAAAATCCTTCTCTCTCCTATTTCTTCTTCCTATCTCTCTCTTCCCTTCTCTCTACAAATCTAAATATATTTTTTTTGGTTATTCACCAAAATCACCTCTACCCTAAAATCAAACCACGCATGAGGAATGCAAATAAGATGAAAGATTGTACAAATATGATTTGATAAGAACAACTCAACGATGTCATCATTCCAAATCATTCATTTACAGCTAGGACCACACTTTCGTTTTTCATCTTTGACTTTTCGTTCAATATCTATATATATATATATATATATATATTTTTTTTTTTTTTTTTTTTTTNTATATATATATATATATATATATTTTTTTTTTTTTTTTTTTTTGATATATACTATTATAAATTACGAGAAATATTAAATATATGATATTACACTCAACAATTATATATGTTTTATGCGGATTTACGTCTAACTGCATCACCCTGAGTCGCCCTATGACATATCTTCCTGACGATATTCCTTGCGCCATGTTAAAGATCTCTTGTAAACATTTTCTCCAATCTTCTACATAATACGCCTTCTACAAAAATTGAAACCTAGAAATTGCATAGTCTGCGGTAATGAATATATAGATTTGGGGTAAACAACCTATTTCTACATTAAAATTATCATATAGTAATAGTTTCATATAATCTTTCATGTTCGTCATAATTACATCTATTTTAAATATATGAATCTAATTACAAAATGTACATTTTATCCATATTTTCAAAGATCGAAATCTGAAATCACACATACGAAGATTTAGCTTGGTTTTGCTAGTTTAGAATCTTCTAAACTAGTTGGTATCGAACTGAAATTAAAACTTAACCATCCGGATGTTCAAACAGAAATTGACCCAACATCTTAATAAAGAGTTGCGTTGAGTACTATTTAAATATCATGTTCAGTTGGATTTTAATTTCAATTTGATAACAACTGGTTTACCTGTTTGATATTGATTTAGATTCTAAACTAGTTAAATCAAGTTAAATCTTCATATGTGTGGTTTCGAATTTCAATTTTTGAAAATAGATATAAATAGGTTCATATAAAATGTGTATAATTAGAATGAATATGAAAAAAAATATGTGGAACTATTACTATATGATATTTTTAGTGTTGAAATAGGTCGTTTATCCATAGATTTTTTTGATCATACACTATTTATTCGGAAACATGTAAATGCTTGACTTTTTCAAGGAATACTAAAAAAATATTCTTTTTGTTTCATTTTATATGTCGTTTTAGAGGGAAAAATGCATTTCAAAATAAGTATCGTTTTATAATTGCAATCCAAAATTTATTTATTTATTTATTTTTTAATTTTTATTGATTGAAATGTGGTTAAGTGTATAAGTAATAATATTTTTATTTTAAAATATGTAAAATTAAATATTTTTTTAATCTGTCTACACAAACTTAGAGTGACAATTAAAATAAAACATAGGAAATATGTCAATTCTCAATTTCTAATGGTAATGAGGTATATACATTCACACATAAACAGATAATTAAGAAATGAGAAGAAAAAAATAATGCATTCTAAATCCATAGCATTAATTTTTGAAAAAATTACATCCAGAGACACATTTTCTCTTTTCAATTACATCAATAGGCACATGTCACTTGAGACATACTTTTTGGTTGTTGTTTGTCTGATTTACCCCTAACTAAATTGGCAATAGCACACTTCATTCTCTCTCCTCTCATACGAACCTTTTTTCCATAAAGCAATACAAATCATTTTATTCCATTTTATCTTTCTTCTTCTCTCCTATCCACTTGCACCACCACAGATCGAGAAAGTACAAAATTTTACTCTTTCTTTTAATTTTCTCTCTCTTTTAATTAGGTTGTTCTTTTCTAGTTATTTTGTTCTCTCAGTTTTTGAAAATATTCAATCTTTTTCAGATTTTTCCTGCTTGAATTTGTAATATCCAATTTCAGATTCAAAAAATAGTTGTTTACAATAAGTTCATAAATCCAGAAATCTCTCTGCTGGATAATTAATTGTCTATTTCCAGATGAATATTCAAGATCCTTCTCAGTTACATGGAACTAACAAAACTCGTCAATCTCTTGTGCCTTGGAGTGAGGTAGGCTATTTAGTTAAAAGTATAAAAGAATCCAAAAAGAAGAGTAAACTCATCGGTGGGTATTGCTTCCCTATCTACATGGTCTTTGACTTTTTAGACGAGATTCTCTGGTGGATTTACATTGTCTATATAATTTTTAGACGATATTCTCCGGTGTATCCATATACACATCTGTATCGGAAACTCTACAATGTCCACATCATCTTCCATATTCATACGTACTCTCTTTCTGTCGGAAGTTTTACAGTGTCCACATCCACTCTTCCGTATCCACATCTACATATAAAGTGACCTTTTCTCATACTATACAAAAGTATTATAAATTCACAAGAGATCAATCATACGCATCCACATTTTTGTATACTAAAATATTTCTTTCATATATATTTACGATACATAAACAACCCATCTACAAAATTTTGATCTTAATATTCAATTATAACATCCACAAAATTCATGTCCATATTTTTTTGTCCACATCCACCAACACAATCTAATAATTTACAATTTCAACAAATAGTTAAACATTGAAGTATAAAATATATGTATATGGATATCAAAATAATAAGAAAAAAAAATTAGATTTCTATATGATTATTATATATTTATTTACATATTAGAAATTGAAATAAAAGTAAATTTAATATGATGGGGTAAGAAAGTACAAGTTACTCTATTCCTAAGATTTCATATTGTTTTCCTATCAAACGATAGAAAATTAACTAAAAAGCTAGCAAAGATGTAGTCTCTACTAACTAAAGAGAATAAGACAAGAGGTAAAGGGCATTTCAGTCCAAAAATCATCTCGAAAACTGTAAATGTGTGTCTCCTACGTAATGTGTCTTTAGATGTTAAAAAAGAGAGAAAAGTGTCCTAGTGTGAAACTCACTCTTAATTTTTCAAACTCGTTCTATAATTTCATTAGATATATATATATATATATATATATATATATATATATATATATATATATATATATATATATTATCATATAAAATACTCCACTAGAGTCAATCGTGAAATGATAAATAAATGACTAAAAAGTGAAATAAATGATTATATCACTATATGGACCGACATCAGTTGTTATTACGTGAATTTCTAATTGCCCTTGGCATATTTCTTCAATTCTTCTCCACTCTATTCTTCATAGCTAGTTCAGTCCACGCGTCATCATTCCTCCGACTACCCGAACCCAAACCCAGGTCCATACCCGGATACCAATTCGACCCGGTTTCGTAACTAATCCCTCCCATCCCGATACCCGAAGCCAATAGCGAACTGAATCTCGGATCTCCAACCGGTAAACCGTATAGCGTCCGGGTCGGATCCTTTTCCTTACCCGTCATTCTTTTCTCTTCTTCCACTACTTTCGGTCGGGATTCCTCCTGTTTCTGGTCGGAAACAGCGACTGTTTTTTCTTTGAGGTTGCTGCTCGACGGAGAAGAAGAAGAGGATCGTTTAGTGTGCTTACGAGATCCGCCGCCGACGGGGATGTTGCGGAGGGAACCACCTTTGGTCCAGTAACGGCGACAGTTTTTGCAAAAGTGACGTGGCTGTGACAGGTTGTAGTTGTTGTAGTAACAGAACTTGGTGTTGGGTGAGTCGCAGCGAGGGCACTTGAGCTGCTCTTGGTCCAGTAACTCCGTTTGCTGCTGCTGCTTCGCCGTCATCATTAGCATCGATTGGTGGTGGTAATACGCTGCTGCTGACGTCAGATCCTGCATCCTCTTTTTGAGAAAATTAAAATTTTGTTTTTTTTATAATTTGTTTTGAATAAAAATGAAGTCTGTCTTGAAAAAAGAACAAGAATGTAGTAAATATAATTTCTGCAGAGCTTTTATAAAAGAGAAAGATGGAATCGTATGTGGTGTTGGAAAATTTCAGGTTATGAGTAAAAGAGAAAGATGGAATCTTAGAGCAAGTCCACCAATGAACCCCCCTCGGAGTTCATAAGTATTTTTTATTATATTTCTGGTGGGTTCAGGAATAGTGTTGAACCCGAGTGGAAAGTGTATCTCCATCAGTGAACTCGAGATTGGAGTTCATATGATTAAAATAATATATATTTTTAGAAAACATAATTTTTTTTTAAAAAAGTTAATATTTAATGAACATGAAATTGATAATGTAATTTTTTAAAGAAATCATGAATATGAAATTGATAATTTTTTATTTTTAATAAAACAAGTTTTATTCAATACATTGATAAGATACATTGATAAGTCATGAACATACAAATATTATTAATGTTGATTACCAAATTTTTGCCAATATTTTCAACCAAATCAGCTTTCAAACGAGCATGTGTCTGTGAATCTCGAATTTGATTGCGAACACCGTGCATATTACCGGCATGTATAGTTGTTATCGTTTCAACTTGAGAACTTCTGCTTGACTCTCATGTCTCGAACTCAGATGTATCATAGAGAGTGTATGTTTCTAGTTCGTCCTCTACTATCATATTGTGCAATATGACACAAGTTCTCATAATCCTTCCAATTTTATTTATGTCCCATAGTAGAGCTGGGTTTTTAACGATTGCAAACCTTGATTGCAATACTCCAAAAGCCCGTTCGACATCTTTTCTCGTGGATTCTTGACGTTGAGCAAATAGCTCTGCTTTAAGACCTTGAGGAAGTGAGATGGATTGGATAAACGTTGACCATTTCGGATAAATACCATCGGTGAGGTAGTACGCCATACGATAGTTGTGGTTGTTGACCTTGAAATTAACTTTAGGAGCTCGACCTTGTATAATGTCATCGAAAACTGGTAACCTATCAAGAACATTAATATCGTTGAGGGTACCTGGTAATCCGAAAAATGAGTGCCATATCCTAACCTCTTCCACGTCCGGTTCCATGTGCTCTGCTTCCTTCCTTTTCTCAGTTGGACCATCTCTGGACGTAACGTTAGACTTCCATTTCTGTTCGAACCGGAGTGCCCTCCAACAATGTTCAAGTCCGAACTTCTCCCCGTGATCATTTGTGTAGATGTCATTTGCAACAGTCATGACATCCAT
Organism: Eruca vesicaria subsp. sativa; assembly: GCA_932364175.1. NCBI lineage: Eukaryota > Viridiplantae > Streptophyta > Magnoliopsida > Brassicales > Brassicaceae > Eruca > Eruca vesicaria. The sequence goes on along the minus strand of CAKOAT010073599.1, from coordinate 52,152 downwards.
GTCATTGGTACCACTTTGAGGCGACTTCGTAGCTGCCTCAAAGCATCCCACAAACTTACAGACATCCCCATTCACTCTCCCCCATCTCTGCTTGCATTGGCTCCACTCTCTTGGAGCTTGGCCACTTAGCTGAGGGCTAGCATTGAAGTACTCCTCAATTCTCTTCCAAAAACAGACTCCCTTCTGCTCATTACCCACTATGGGATCCTTACTGGTGTTCAACCAAGCGGAAATGAGCACAAGGTCTTCTTTTGTCTGCCACTTTCTTCTTTCAAACGCTTTAGGAGGCTCAGGAATCTCTACGTCTATAGGTTGACTGCTTTGGGACGCTAACAGGTTAATAAACCTGGGAGAATTGTGGTAAAAAGGATCCATTAAGGTTATAGTTGTTGATTAAAATTTTGGTTTGTTAAGAAGATTATGGTTTGTGTTTTCGGAAGTTCAGAAGCTCTCTTTTTAAAGTGGTTAAATTACTGAAACTCAACAACCAAAATTCATTAAGGTTAAATTACTCAACAACCAAAATTCATTAAGGTTCAATTTCTCTACAACTACATCAGACAAGACATTCAATAACCCATCATATCAGTCTAAGGAAAGCAAACATGAGTCACAACAACCAACAACAAACAATTAATGTTTTTTAAGTACTAGTTGAATTTTAGTTTCTTTTTAGGTTAGGAAACTCAATCTCGCTAAAGAACTAGAGGACTAGTTCTAGCAAACCTAGAATTTGGTTTTCAAATGTTTATCAGTATTTAGATTTTTAAGTTTTTTAAAAGAAAACTTATTAAGAACTAGATTATTAAAATAAAACTCAACCCTAATTTTTTACCTTGACATATCAGTCGAAGCACACCTTCACCAAAGCAGCCATCTCCACAGTGAGGTAATCTACTTGGCCAGACAAAATTTTAACCTGTTCCTGCACAAGTTCAAAACAATTAAACTTTGGAATTAGTCACATTTAACTATACTGCATAAAACTATAGCAATTTAAAAACCACTAACCTCAAGTGACTCGATCTGTCTAGTGATACTCGAGACCCCTTTCATCACTTTCTCAGCCTCCTCCACGCGCATAGTCAACCTTTCAATCTCCTCTTGAACACCAATGACCCAAGGCTGCCTATAATGTAAACCATCTCCCTTGTAAACAAAGAAAAACACAATGAAGTTAGACAATTTTTTTTTTAAAAAAACACAAATAAAAAATGCTTGAAATAACATTACCTTGTACTTAGAACAAGTGAAGAACCGCTTCCCCGGGATAGTGTCAAAGTCCTCCTTCCCACTAACCTCGTCGATGATCTTCGCACCACATCCACACCTTCTTGGCATCCCGAACTCAAAATCAGCAACGTAGCCTAGAATGTTCAAGTGTTCCTTCAACCTCTTTGACTGTCTTCTCTCTTCCGCGGGATCCATCTGCATAAGACAAAGAAAAATAGAGTTAGTATACTAGAATGTTTCATTCTTATTTCATTTCAAAACTAGTTGGGACTCTCAATCTAATGTGATCGAATCCTAGTGTAAATACGGATTGTTATAATTTGTATACAGATTACAGAGAACGATGTTACATACTAATCTCAATCGAACAATCAAGACCATAAACGAAACACCCCAAATCGATTTTTTGAAACCCTAAATTGAAATCCAAAATCGATTCGTAAGTAACCCTAATTGAAGTCTAAATCGAACCCACATCACAGTTTAGAATAATAAATCAAAACCCCCAAATCCATTTTTCGAAACCCTAATTTGAAATCCCAAATCAATTCGAGATAAACCCTAATTGAAGCCTAAATCCAACCCACATCACAGTTTAGAACAATAAAGAAAAACCCCCGAGTCGATTAATAGCAAAACCTAAAAACCCCTAAATCGATTTCGATTTCGATTCCCCAAATTCGTTACGAACCCTAAAAACATGAACTTGAGACAGTTAATCGACGAGAAACTAACCTGAGATGATCGAGGATGCACACCGTCGATGATTAGCCGGAGTAAATCAACGGTCTTCGTCGTCGCACCAAGAATCGCCTCGGAGCAAAAAAAACCCTAGGTTTTTTTCGAGAAAGGACGAAATGAAAAAACACGCGAGATCCTTCTTTCTTCGGGTACACCGCGTCCTTCAAACGTCCACTCCACACGCGACACGTGTCTTGAACCCGTATCATACGGGTTCAGAGCTAAGACGCGGATCACGAGTAATTACCCATTTTCTTATTTTCTTTTCCCTTCTGGGCCTATGAACCCGAGCCCACGAATCTGCTTAGAACCCTCAATGCTCTTGCTCTTATAAGATAGATAAAGAGTGGAGATATTTGATGGGTTTTATAGTGTGAGAGGGAGAGAGATATTATATCACAAAATGACAATTTCAACACTTATTTTTTTTGTCATTTGCTAGATTTTATTCAAATCATTGAATTTGTGAGATAGAGAGAGGGATGTTACAAAGCTGAGATTGAAGAGTTTGAGTTGCTTTTTAAATTGACATTGGTTTGTGTTGATCTAAATTTCAAGACTAGATTTTTTGTTGACTTTAGATATAGGTTAGTATTTGGAAATCAGGGTTTGTTAATTTGACATTATTTTTTTGTCATATATGTAGTCCGACAATCAAATTTGTTTTGATTATTTAGTGTACCCAGTTATAATTAAAATCACAGTAAAAATCGAACATTGATTTTCTGAAACTTCATTACGTTGTGATGAATTTGTACCACAATGCAGAACTTTTTCAATAAAATCATCATGTGTTCATGGTGATACAATAAATTATATATGTTCGCTGCTAAATAACAGTAGATGTAAAGTTTTTTGCGCATACTCTTTTATTTGTTTTGAGTTTACCGGTTCATTGTTTTAGAGTTATTTTAGCAAAATAAAATTGGTTGGACAATATGGAAGAGCGAAGTTTCATCGAATTTTCCTCCAATGTCCTTCATTGACATCATTTCACGCGTTGAAACTTTGGTATGGACTTGTTTGACTTAGCTAATGTCGTAGAGTGTTTACTTGCTTGTCATTTTTGTTGGGACTATCATTTATTAACCATTCTTATACTGTATGAGGAGTAGTATTTGCTTACTCAATTTATTAAGAGAATCAGCAGTAATAAAGAACAATTATTATATAATCGACGAGGGTACACAAACCAGGCGATATGATGCTCTTCACCCACTATGGCTTCAGAATTAGCAGACACAAAAAGGATAGCGTGCTTAACACGCAAATCATCATTAGACTTGAAGCCCTATCTCAGAACATCGAATCACCATCTTCACTTTCTATCGTGATACACTGAACCTAAGCCCCAACATGTGTCGAAACCTGTTTTGTCGTCACATTCAGCTGCCGTCATCCATGACTGTTTCTATTCCTATCCTGACGTCACTTCTACGGCTGCGATGGACGATGAAGGCATGGCTTCTTTTTCTGGTATAGCTCATTTTACTATAAGATTTGGTATCTGATTCGTTCGGACTTTCGAGTACTCATGTTTTTTTTTAATATAGACTTTCGAGTACTCATGTTCTGATGTTCATTTGTTGTTGGATTCAAAGTTCTTTATCGTTACTACTTATATCGTATGTTTCAATGCTGAATGCTTACTGAATTTGTTTTCATGTTTTTATATGTTTGTCATAAAATTAAATCAATCACGTTGGATCAAGCAATTTACCAAGAACGTAACTGGGTATATATTACTATAAGAAAATGCACCGGATAGTAGACACGTTGCTTTACTATTTTGCACCTAGTTCGAAATTTGGTGGACGTTCGTTAATATCACACTACAAGAAAACTCGTCAATTATTAGGATGAAGTTTCCTCGTTATTTCTTAGTAAATGACCATTTACTAGGAACTTATGAGGAAACACGTTTCGTCGAAACACATTCATCGTAAAATCTTTTTCCTCGTAAGATCCTAGCTAATTTATAAGGAAATTTTTCCTCGTAAACGCATGGATAACTTTTCCTCGTAAGGTCCTCGTAGTGGTTCCTCGTAATGTCATAGTAAATGATTTCCTCGTAAACTCTTTGTAATACATTACGAGGAACTTACTAGATCAATTTACGAGGACATTACGTCGAAACCTTTACGAGGATTTTGCTTCGAAATTTTTTTTCCCTATTAAAAAATTATTAATTAGAAATATAAATACTATATTTAAAAAAATAAAAAATCAAATTTTATATTAAAAATAAAAAACAAAATATTTTATAAATAACTAAATAATATACAATTAAGTTTTAAAATTCATAATATACAATTAAAAAAAAAAAAAAACTACAGATGGTGCTTGTGAAATTGCCGAACGAAATCGTCTTGGCTCGCCAAATCCTCCTCCTCTCCAAAGTTGGTTGCCGGTTGTGACTGTGATGGTGGAGGCTGTTGGGTTGGAAGCCTTCCGCATTCCTGTCTCTGACGCAACATCTCCTCCAATTGCGGGTTTCCAACCGCCAAAATGTCGAGGACATCGGTGAGAGAAGTCACATGCTCGGTGAACGAACTCACATGAGACTGTGTCGCCTGCAACTCCGAGCGCAGCTGAGCATTGACATCGTACTGTTCCTGAGCATAAGACGATGTCGCTGCGGGAACATCGTTAACCGAGCCAATCTCGACGATACGCCCCTTTTTCCTAGGGGAGACCTGTAAATAAAAATATTAATAACATTAAGAAAAAAATTAAATAAATAATAAAAATTAATAGTAAAACAAATTATTTACCTCCTCGTAAATCTTATCCACTTCAAGAGTGGATAATATGACTGGAGTCCCAGTCTGCTGAGTCAGATGGGTCTGGCGTTCGTCAACTCGGGCAACAACCTCGTTGTAGATCCGCTTGGAAGCAGGATCTACAAACTGCCCAGCCTTGTTCCGGTGGGTCCTCTCGTAAAGGTCTTTCAGAGATGGAAGAACTCCTGTCTCTTTAGCCTAAAAATAATTTTTAAAATTAAATATTAATTTGGAATATTCAAATAGAGTAAAAATTAAATAGCTACTAGTCCCCCGTGAGGTTTTCGACCCGGGTGTGAAGCATCTTCGTGTTGCTATGCTCGTCTTTGGTCATGCGGTTCCCGGAGTTTGTGTGGGAGGTTCTGACCGAGTCCGGCAACCCCTAATAGCTGATGAGGCCATCCCACACCGTGGTTGTGAGGCAATCAGGTTTCCCGTCCTCGTAACCATCCACCTGATTTAAAATAATTAGAATTAAAGTCAATAATATTTTTAAAACTATATATATATATATATTATAATTTATAAATCCAGACCTGAAAGTCGCACTTCCAGTTGTAGACCATGTCGAGCAATCGTGCTCTTGCCTTGGCCTCAAACTCCGTCTTCACCCACTGGTGAATCCCAATAGACCAACGATATTTTTGTTGTAACTAGAAAAAATAAGAGACGGATTAGTTCAATAATATTAATAATTTTAAATAATTAAAAATAAATTAAGTTGATTAATTAAACTTACAGCGAACGATTTGAACCACGTCTTTTTTTGTGTGGCTCGCCGTCTTCTTTCAGTTTGGAGCTGCATCGGGAAAGTATCCCTTGATACAGTCCGTGACGCTAGTTGCGACACATCCGTCAAGACCAAACCTGGAAAATAAATATTTTGTTAATTAAGAAATAAATTAAAAACACTTTTTAAAAATTAAAACATACCATAATACGTTGTAGCCGTCCTATCAGATAGGATCTAACTCTGGCAGCCCTTCTCTGCCTGGAAGGGCCAAAATATCCTCCACCGTGTACACCGCAAAGGGTGCGTTCGGCGGCACCTGCAAATCGGGATGAACCCCGACCGGTGGAGGAGGAGGAGGTGGTTTCTCAAACCGAGACGCCGTAGAAACTCTCTGAGTCTCGGGAACAGCGTCAGGATCCGGAATCGAAGATGAACCGGGAGCTGACGAAGATGAACCGGGACCAGACTCACGCCCGAAAAGATCACCGTAGTGACTCCTCTGAAGAGGCCTCTTACTAGTCTTAGCAATCTTGCTCTGTTTGACCATCTAATTTTTTTTTTTAAAAACAAAACATTAATTCCCATATAATTTTAAAAACAGTTAAAAAAAGTAAACCAACCTAATCTAAATTACCTAAACTAACCACCTAATCTAAATTCCCTAAACTAACCACCTAATCTAAATTCCCTAATCTAATCACCTAACTAGGAAACAGAGAGAACCTTAAGAGAATTCAGAGAGAAGTTTACTACAAATGAGAAATCGGATTGCTCAAGTTTATATAAGGAATTTTGTTTCCTCGTAAAGCCCTAGTAACATTATTAGGGCTTTACGAGGAAATAGCTATACCCGTGTTTTTATTTCTTCGTAAAGTCCTAATAATACCATTACTAGGACTTTACGAGGAAACAGATTTACGAGGAAATAGCTATGCCCGCGTTTTTTTCCTCGTAAAGTCCTAGTAATGGTATTACTAGGACTTTACGAGGAAACAGCTATGCCCGCGTTTTCTATTACTAGGGCTTTACGAGGAAAGGGTTTGTAAATCCCTAAACTCGAAACCCCAAACCCCAAACCACAACTTCCTTAACTTATAACCTCTTCTACAACCAAACTCCTAACCTCTTCTACACATAAACCCCAAATGCAAATTGATTTTGTGATTAAACAAACTTAAAACATATATAATCCAAATTCATTTTTGTGATTAAACAAACTTATAAACATACATAATTAATTCGGATACATTCTCGTAATCTGTTGAAACATCATCATTTTCTAAAAACTCGTCCTCTACACCTTCGTCCGTTGAGTGATCAGGAACATCTTCATATTCACGATTATGCGGATCAATGAATAGTATGCCATCAATTTCTGCTTCAGGTTCCTCGATCTCATTGGTGTTTTCTTCTTGTAATGGTGGTTCTTCTCCAGCGATTATTCGTCCTCGAGGTGTAACTTTGATAACAACTAACTAGTTTATTCCCGAGGTAGTAATCCGAGGGTATGGAATGAAGCAAACTTGATCTGCTTGGGAAGCTAATATGAAAGGCTCGAACTTGTTGTACCTACAAAAATAAAGATCAATGTAAAAATTAATTAATACTCGAAACCTGGATATTAAAAAAAAAAAGAATTTGTTGTACCTTCGTCCACCGTTGAAATCAACTACACCGTTCTTGTTAATCCGAACACCTCTGTTGACGACGGGGTCGTACCACTCACACTTGAAGATAACGCATTTCAAACTCATACCTGAGAATTGAACTTCATAAATCACTTGCAAGATCCCGTAGAAATCTGTTTCGCCTTTCACACGTATTCCATAATTACTTGTCGTCCGGTGTCTACCATAGTCATAGGTATGAAAAGTATATCCTCGGGTGAAATACATCGATGATGTAGTGACCTTTGCAACTGGACCTTGAAGTAATTCGCGAAACCATGCGGGATACTCAGGATGGTCATAATCAATCTGCAACAAAAATTAATATAACTAGACATTAGACTTACTTTGTGGTAATGTATGCATACAATTTAAGTGATAGTAAATACATGTTTCCTCAACCACTTGATAAAGTGTTGATCTTTCCTTTTGTCTAACTCAGTTGTCGATATACCAGGTATTGCTTCCTCGACTTGAGTCACAAATTGGCTGTAAAATCATATATGTTATGTTATATATTTAATATTGAAATATATATATATATATATATATATATGTGTGTGTGTGTATGTTTATATATTTACCTTTCAAAATAAGTAATCAATGGATGCTCGCAATTAAAAAGAATATAAAGGTGTGAACTATGGACATCTTCATCACTCGACCACCAAACCTCTTTCAATTTCCCACCCAATCGCCCAATTTGACAAAAGATGTCTGGAACATCGTCTCCCATATATGTCGGCACGACACCACCATCATCATATCTTCTTGGAGCTCGTATCCTTGTACGTACTTTCGGTGCAAAGTAGTACGATGTGAAATGTGATGTTTCTTCCGTAAAACTTCCCACAATAATAGAACCTTCAACTCTTGCTAGGTTTTTGGCTTTTCCTTTCAAAGTTTTCATGGCCCTTTCATACTGATACATCCATCCATAATGCACAGGTCTACGAAGTAATGCCTCATACAAGAGGTGGACAACTAGGTGTTCCATGACGTCGAAAAAAGTAGGCGGAAATATTTTCTCCAAGTTGTAGATTAAGACGAGGATGTTTTCATGAAGTTGTTGGAAAACTTCCACTTTAAGAGTGCATGTGCTCAGATCCCTAAAAAATGCTCTAATTCCTTATATATTACAAAAACAAAAATTATCCACATTAGTATATATATATATATATAAATTAATCATATCATCGTATTATATTAATTAATTACCTGAAAGTGCTTCATGTACTTTTGCCGGTAATAACTCCACAAACGCAAAGGGGAGTAGTCGCTGCATAAAGACATAACAATCATGGCTCTTCATCCCGGAGAACTTTTGCCCTTTCTCAACACATCTTGAGAGATTTAAAACATACCCATCCGGGAACTTCACTTCTGAAGCCACCCAGTTGAACAACGCAGATTTTTTTTCTGATGCTAGTCTAAATATTGGAACTGGAACTTGCCCATTGCTTTTTATATGTAGTTCACTCCTTGAGCAGATATCGGGTAAGTCCAACCTTGATTTTACGTTGTCTTTCATCTTCCTTGGGACATTCAGTATAGTGTTCACAATGTTCTCAAAAAAGTTCTTCTCTATATGCATCACATCGAGGTTGTGGCGCAAAAGAAGATCTTTCCAATATGACAATTCCCACAATATACTCTTTTGTGCCAATTGTACTGAACACCATAAGAATCAGAACATGCCAATTCCCACCACGAGGAGCTGTTTCTAGAGCACAGTAGTAATCGATTTACGCTTCGATTTGTTCTCCAGTTAAATATGGAGGAGGAGTGTCCCTGACAACCCTTTTGAGCCTGAACAATTTCTTGTTTCTTCGGTATGGGTGGTAAACGGGAAGAAATCGACGGTGACAATCGAACCAACTAGTCTTCCTACCATGATTTAACTGAAACGCATCTGTCATTCCATTACAACATGGACAAGCTAATCTCCCATGTGTAGTCCACCCAAACAACATCCCATATGCAGGAAACTCACTTATGGTCCACAAAAGCATCGCTCGCATCGTAAAATTTGTTCTCGTTGAACAATCATATGTCCTCACCCCTGTTGACCACAAATCTTTCAACTCTTTTATCAGTGGTTGTAGAAAAACGTCGAGAGATCTTTTTGGATGTTTTGGACCAGGTATTAATATGGTCATGAATAGAAACTCTCGTCGCATGCACATCTCCGGTGGCAGGTTATACGGTGTAAGAAAGACCAGCCATAATGAATATTGTCTCCCAGACATTCCAAATGGACTAAATCCATCAGTGCATAACAAGATACACATTCCAGCTATTGCTAGCGAAATGTGGATGTACATTGTTAAAATGTTTCCAGGCTCTTGCATCTGATGGATGAGTCATCTCTCCATCCGTCTGAGTATGCTTGGCGTGCCATCTTATCCCTCCAGCAGTCTCCTCAGATTGGTACAATCTTTTCAATCTGTCA
>CAKOAT010073599.1:18016-42443 GCA_932364175.1 Eruca vesicaria subsp. sativa | reverse complement strand
TGTCGATGCAAACGTCTATCATCTCCGAGGGCAACCCAAGACTATATACCAATTTCTGAATCTGATAATAAGATTCAGCAGACACATTGTCTTCTGGCAAATACTCTTTAAACAAGTCTGCCCATGCATCTATACAATTTTCAGGTAGATTGTGATCGGTTTTAATACTCATCATTCTAGCAGCCAACGACAATTTAGACAGACCTTCTCTACAACCACTGTAAATTGACTCATTCACAGCTTCTAACATTTCATAAAACTTTTTTGCATCTAAGTTAGGTTCTTCAACTTCATCATCATCATGAGTTACAAATGCATCACCTACCATATTATGAACCCTATCACAGTCTACCATTTGTTCCTCTTGGTGATGATAGCTATTTTCATTACGCAAATGATCAACCAATTCAACCTGAAAATTGCTATTACTACTGCTACCTTCATTCCTACAACTAGCATCGTCTTCTCCATGTTGATATCAAATATAATAATATGGCATGAAACCTCTATTTATTAAATGCTTCCAAAAATTTTCACGAGGGCCTAATTTTGTATTACAGCATTTCCGACAAGGACAAAACATCTTACCACTTTCCTGCGTGAGTGGTGTAGAATCTGCTTGATGCATAAACGTCTCCAACCCTTCGATAAATTCTTTCGTCACCCTCCCGTTATTATCTATGTGTGAATACATCCACTTCCGCAACTCGAAAATATTTTCTGGACCGGACATTTTTTTTGTGTTTGATCAAGCTTATAGCTGATTTTTTTTTTGTGTGTTTCAAATGAATCACAAATTGTGGTATTTATAGAAATTTTTGAATCTGAGCATTTACTAGAAAATTGCTAGGAAACGTAGGTACAAAACACGTTTTTGATTTAAATTTGATATTTTCTATCTAGTTCCTCCTAATTTCGTAGTAACAAATCCATTCCTCTTAGTTTCGTAGTAAGGTTGTACTAGGACTTTACGAGGAAAGTGTCTTACTATGGGCTTACGAGGAAATGGACTTTTGCCACGTAATTTCCCCGTAAGCTTACTACGGTGTTACGAGGAAAACTGTTTCTCGTAGCTGTACGAGGACCTTACGAGGAAACAAGTTTTCCTCGTAAAACCGAAGTAAGTTTGTAGTAAATTTATGAGAAATTATTTTCCTAATAAAATTTCCTTATAATTTCTTAGTTTTCTTGTAGTGTCAACAGAATCTGACTCCAGATCTATGGGATATCACGGCTTAAAACATGAACTCTTTTTGGTTTAAGAAAAGAAAGAAGACTAGTAGTATGTCCATGATCAGCTCCATTCTCGTGAATAATCTAGAACGCCTTTACTATTATTATAACAAATGAAAAATTGATCTAGTAATATAAACTTTTACTAGATTTTTGATCCGCGCTTAAAAAACACGGATACCATTTTTGTTCTTTAATCTACAGATAGATCGATAAATCTTTTACTTTGATGATATAAAATGTCAATATCTAATATAATTTTAAAATTAATACAGATTTTAATTTCTTGTTATCATCAATATATATATGTAAATGTATTGTATGTAATTTTGTAGTTTTACTATGAGAAAATAATATCTATTAACTCCGCTGGTGCTGGGAAACGGGTCAAACTTGCCTTGCCTGACCAGCCTGACCCGCTAAGAAAATATATTTTATCTGCATCCGTCCCACTTAATCTTATGAGTAATCCGCGGAACCCGCAGATAATTATTAAATAATAAAATAATTCTTTTTTTTTTATTAAATAGTATGTTTTTAATTTTAAATATTTAAAATATACTAATTATTTTAACGATTTTAGTATATTTTTGAAAAATAAACTCTGTATAAAAAATTATATTTTTCTATTTTTGCGGATTGCCGGGTATCAGCAATTGAATTGAGAATAATCTGCACCCGTTCCACGTCAAATACACTTGACCCAAACCCACAACTTAATTTTTTTAAATTGATCGACCCGTTCCGTGGCAGGGCAAAGGGGGCGAGACTCGCAGACTAATATCAAAATTCACATCTCTAACTACGCCAATTAAGGTTGATGTATTTATTTTTAAAGAAATTTCAGAAATAATTAAAAAGTGAATTGAGCCCATTAATTAAACTCATTAGTATATAGTTTTTAGGTCCAAAAAGAAAAAAAAAACAAAATTGTCATTAATAAAAAATTAAATTTATTCATAAGATTAAGGATAAATTTGGAAAAAATAAATCATTCATTAAAAAGAATGTGTATGTTTTAATAGTATTGATATCAACTAATAGAAGTTTATAAGGGTAATGAATTTAAAAATATATACTGAATAACAAAATGATTATTTGTGGAATAAAACATCAAATGAAAAATAAAATAGAAAAAAATTATTGAATATTTTGTGAATTCTATTTTTAATATCCAAATTATCCATTTTCAACACTTGCATGAACCGTCCTTTGGAGGGAGTGTGGAGGGGAGGTTGCATGCTTTTGTCTGTTGATCTCGAAAAGGCCAAAATAAATAAACAAGAAAATAATGGGAAAAATAACAAAAAAACCTTCAACTTTTGAAAATAAGCCAAAAAAATCTTTAACTCATAAACAAGCCATTTAAATCTTCAAGTTCTAGTTAAACATGAATAAATCTCATATTTTCGTTGACCAAGCCATTTTAATCTCGTCAAAATTCAACCGTTTAGTTTCGTTAGTTATATTTAACGGTTGACTTTTAATGAGTCTAAAATGGCTTGGTCAACGAAAGTATGAGATTTTTTATTTTAATTTCAAAATTGAAGATTAAAATTGTTCACTTAAAAATATCTTAATTAAAAATTACTATTTTGTTTTTATTTTTTTCAACAAAAATTATAGTTTATCATATCGATTAGAATGACAAACTTAATAAAATATGTTCAAATAAGCTTAGTTATAATATTTCTAAACGAATTAAAAAGAAAAAATTGTTTAGTAAAAAACTTGATTAAAAATACAAGTATACTGTAAATTCAGATATAAAATAAAATAATTAAGTGCTTATGTTCAAAAACATTTAAGAATAAAAACAGAAAAGTTAAAGGTAAAACCCTAAACACATTGTTGTTAAAAGTATAATCACATATACTCAATAGAGGATGAAACAAGTGAAAATGAGGAAGTCAAGTGCGTGATAGGGATTTCCGACAGCTGATGTATAGAATTTTTTTGTTTTTAATTCATTTTTAAATATTATATCTAAACGTATTTAAACATATTTTATTAAGTTAATGATTTATAATCGATATGGAAAAATTATATTTTTTTCTGTCAGAAAAAAATTAGGATACTTTTAAGTAAACAATTTTAATCTTCAATTTTAAATTAGGATTAAAAAATCACATACTTTCGTTGATCAAGCCATTTTAGGCTCATTAAAGTCAACCGTTAAATATAACTAACGGAATTAAACTGTTAAATTTTGACGAGATTAAAATGGTTTGGTCAACGAAAGTATAAGATTTATTCGTGTTTGACTAGAAGTTAAAGATTAAAATGGCTTGCTTGTGAGTTGAAGATTTTTTTGGCTTATTTTCGAAAGTTAAAGGTTATTTTGTCAATTTCCCAAGAAAATAATACTAATAAACTGAAATATATCATTTAATAAGTCAACTACGGAGAAACAAGTTTAACAAAAAGAATCAATAAAACAATGATTACACAAGACCAGAAAACAATTGTGAAAATCTAATCTATATCCAATCCAAAAGTCATGAGATTAGCTTTTACTAAAATCACTATTTCTTTTAATCAGATTTTTTCTCTCTTCCCTTCTTGATGATTAAAGAGCTTATGTGATCAGTAATGATAATGATGTATATAGCAATTCCCATTATCCACCAGAAGGAACCAAGAAAAACAGAGTCTAGGGCAGAGAAAATGCGCTTCTTTTTTGCTGAGTATTGTGTCTAAGCATAGTACATGTACAAGCTATTTCCAGCGGCGCAAGCAATTGAGTTCTCATTTGGATGCCAAGCAAGATGCAGCAACTTTGTTTTGTAATCAAAAGCATTGCTATTCCCATCGACTCCATGACTCTCTGATCTTGCTTTTGACCATTCAGTGTAAAATTACAAATTTGATGGCGGTATCAATGTGCTTCAATGAGAAAAGAGAAAGAGAGACTGACCTCTACCTACAACACGCGCTATACTGCCTAGTCTAGATGGCCTCGAGGGAACTGGGACATGTCTCCTATAATAAACCACAAAACAAAAGAAGTTCCATTTCACTGAGAAGAAAGAGAAGATCAAATACACTTAACTCTGAATAGCTTTAAATCAAGTTTACCTCATCGGATTTCTGCTTGCTTCTAAGGTTGCAGTCTCAGTACTTCCCGGGGAAACACCGAAAACACGGAATAGATTGCTGGACAGAGCATGTGAGAGGAAGGAATGAGCATACATGGAACCGTAGTAATTTGCTAATAACAAAGAAACGGTGCTCTGCTTTCCGGGGCATACCTGTAAGAACCTGTAGCCGCTCGCAGTCCATTGCCACTTATACAACACTCGAACTTGTCAAAGATGGAATCATTTTCATATAAATCACAGAGCTGAAATTGGCCAAGGGAGAGGGAGTATCAATCAGCTACGTACCAGCTTGTCAAATGAATCTCTCTCTCAAAAGTATAGGGAACTTACCTTTGGTTTCAGATATTCATGAACCTGGAAAGTTGAGACCGGACCTGAATCCATGTTGATGTCCCATAACTGAAAAGAAAAAGCATAACCATAAGTTCAGTTAACCTTACGACAAGAATTCGAAACCAGCCACTGATAGATTTAAGGGCATATCATATCTAATGCCAATGAAAGTATAGACCTTAAGTGTCATGTAGTCACGGCTAAGGAGATATCTTCCTTCTTTCGCAAATTTGATGTCTGACACTGAAGCAATTATCTAAGTGAAGAACGATTTAGGACCTGCTGCCTCTGGTTCCTTAAACCTGCAGAAATGAGCAGTGTTAGCCTTTGCTGCTCGACACTTATCTCTTGTGTTGGTAAGGATGTTTCTTTTCCAAAGAAAGGTAACGAGAGATATTAGCAAACTTTGATGAAGTAGAGAAGTAGTTGGGGTAGTCCTCTCAAGACTTACAATTTGGAATGTGAATCACATAGAGCTGATTGGCGCAGATCAATCAGGCGAATTGAGCCTTTCGAACTGCTATAAGCTAACATATTGCAATGGGTAGGATGAAATTCTGTTGATGTGATAACCTCTGCTAGACAGAAAGCTGTATTAGTTACACAGAATATATCTCAAAATAGACCACCCTAAAATGTAGGGAACATATTGGCCTGAAAGAACAGTAAACCACGGCTTGCTTACCAGATAGATCTCCATTTTCTCAGGCTTGACATCAACAATATTGAAACTTTGATTGCTAATCTCCAGATTCCAAAGATTTATCCGTAAGTCATCAGCAGAAATAAATGTTTCGCCGTCACTGATTTAAAGAGCAAAAAAAAGTTTCGGAGCCTAACATTGACAATGAAAGTATGGATCTGAAGCTAATATGGATTGATAATCAAGAAGAACACTGAATCATCAGACGCCTTACAATGACATCTCTCACAGGGAAAAAGCAGTTATAGTAATTATAAATGGTTGATTATGAATAACCTACCTATTATTTTAGATCGAGTTGATATGATAATCATGAGCATGAGAATAGACTCTTCGACATCTAGCCACTGGGCTCGACTCATGGCTAGTTACCTATATATGTCAAAATGAACTATTAGTCTACAAATGAGCAAATACCAAGTAACTTTGTATGACTTTAGAATCAATTCCTAATCAAAGAGCATTGAAGATTAGAACTATGAAGCACAAGTCGAGCTGCAACTAGAATGTTTAATATATTTAGGAAGCCACATATAAAAAAGAAAAACATTGTTCAGAATACTACTACCACTGGCAACCGCAGCGTTGAGATGGCTTCAGGAGCTCCTCCGTTCCCACGGCATGCAGTTGTAATGCTTGAATTACTCGAGCTTGCAACCCCTTCAGGATCTGAATTTACTTCACAAATTTTCTTGATTTTCTTGTCTTGAACCTGTTAACACTCACATGAGTAATGCACATATCAAGAGGTTACTGATAGAAAAAAAAATGTATCCGAACAGAAACTCTTTACAACATTAAGGACATAGAACCATTTAGATACAGCAGCAAGCTAACAAAGCAATGCCAATTGCCATTAAAGTATCAGACTTATCGTTGGTACACCCTAAATATCCAGAAGCAAAGCACAAAACTATACACCAAAACAAATAGTAAGTCATTGAGGAGGCCAACAAATAAATAAAGGATGTTGTCACCTTCCAATACTTGATGGTTTTATCGTTTGTGGAAAGGAGAAAAAGAGCGCCATTGGCTGTTTGACACCATCTAATTTTGTTTATCTTCTCCTCTATCTCCAAACTCTTGAGATAATCAAACTGGAAGACAAGGATGAAGCATGAAAAGACAAGAGTAAAAGGAACATACTGTAATCAGTAAAAGAGAGTAAATGATAATACCTCAGGGTCATGACTCTGAAACTCTGTTTTGTAACGGAACTCCGGGTGCCTCAGTGGATAACCAGTCTCTTCAAGATCCCTTCTAGCTCCTCCACTGCTCTGTGATTGATATAGCATGCAACAACATATACCCTAATGTCAAATTCCCATGTTTTTTTTCAGATATCGTTTGCAACAAAGTGGAGACATTACATTTGTGACATGGGTTCTCTCGAAAAGAACAACGCGTCCTCCACGGTCACCAGTAGCAAGATGGTCGCCGAATTGATCAAACTCGATTTCTGAAATGACATCAACTGCAAAGAGGAAACACCAACTACACAAGCTCAGCTACAAGAGCATAAACGTATTCAATCTAAGAATACCCAATATAGATTTAGGAAACCTAGTCCAAATTAGACAAGATTAGATCGAGAATGAATCGCAAAGACCTTCTTGAACTTCTTCACCAGCGCTGCGTTCACCGAAGACCTGAGAGAATCTCCACTCCAGAGGAAGAGATGAGTCTTCCGAAGCTGCGACCACCTCATCATCTTCACCCTTCATTCCCTCTCTCTCTCTCTCCGATTCACCCAAACACACTCCTCGGGATGTATACAAAGGCTGATCCGACGATCAGGAACTAGCCGGATCACGAGTGAAACCGATTGAGCTCGCCGTTTGTTTTCTTCTCTCACGGCAAACCGATGAGGAGAGTTATCAGATGATTCCCAGATTTCGACAAACAAATAAGATCACAACACAACACTGTGCCTTCTCTCTCTCTCAGAGTCAGAATTATTATTGGAAAATGTTTAATATTTTTTTTTTTTGTCATCGAAAGCTAATTTATTTTTTTTTGTTTGTTTTTATTTTATTAGCTTTTTATGGAAGGAGTTCACCCTTTTTAAATACCTTTTAGTTAAGAAATCAGATTTATTTCCAAGCTTACACTTCTCTAAGAGCGTCTCCAAAAAAAAAAAACTCTATTTTGAAGTTTCACAAACTTTAAATTTTAAGTGTAAAGTATTCTTCTCCAAAAGAAAAACTTCAAAACTAACTTCAAAATTATTTGTATATTACATTATGGTCTTTATATTTTTCACAATTAATAAAAATGCAAAAAACTTTGATAAATAGCTAATACATATATAAAAATATTAATTAATAAAATTCTACATTAAAATATAAAACTAGAAATAGAAATACATAATTAAATATAAAACTACAAGCAAAATATCACATATTTCCAACTAACAAATTCTTGATTTTTTAAAAGAAAGTGCAACAAACAAGGATAAATATCATGAGATGATTGAATTATGAATGAAAAATAAAGCAAAAAAAAAAGCTTTAAAAGAAGTCAAAGAGGAAAATAAAATATTGCTAAAAAACTTAGCTTATATCGGTGATATTAATATTCGTGAGTACATTCGTCTGAACAAGAAAGAATCATACGGAAAAGAAGTCAAGAACAACAAGAACAACCTGTTGAGATGAAGCACTAAAATGGTTCACACAAAGATAGAGAATGCAAGGAGATGTCCTGGACAAGGAAAGATGTTTTTGGGTACATTCGTACAGTTTAGGGTTTGGTTGGTACATGTCTACGACTAGAGAAGCATGTTGGTTGGTACATGTGTACGGATGCATCTTGGCAACCTAACTTGGAGTCTAAGGCAAGAATGGGATCTGTCTAAGCTTAGGCAACTCGTGGGATCACTCCCAAAGACAAGAAAATGAGTTAAATAAAGGAGTGGACCGTTGGAGCTAGGTAACAAGAGAAGATCACATGTCTTGGTAAGGAAGAGAGAGGTGGGGGAGATGTCACTATTACACCATCTGTCTGAGCCTTTTGTCTTCTAGGAACCTCTTTGTTTATTGTTTTACCTTTGTCATCATGTGACCCTTGTAGGTCTTTATTAAGCATGTAACCAGAACCAAAATGAATCAAGGAAAACATATTCTTCCTTATACTCTCTTTGTCTCTCACTCTCTCTCTCTCTCTCTCAGATCCATCTTGTTTCTAATCAGTCTTAATCTAAACTCTCTCTAAATCTCTATCCTAAATCTCTTAAACTCTCATGGTATCAGAGAGTGTATGCTCTTGAGACCTATTCTCTTTTATTCTCATCTTACTTCCGCAAATCTCTGATTTTTCATATCTATTTTTGGCAAAGTTCTTGGTGTTCTTGAGCTGTTCTTCCTCTACAGCTCCAGAAATTACCAAGAATGGAAACATTTTCTAAAAACCTTATTCCAGTCACTCTCAAAGGTGGGAACTATCTTCTGTGGTCTAGGCTTGTTCAAACAGCCTTAGGAGGAAGAGGTCTCTGGTCTTATGTGACAGGAGACAAGTATTCTAAAGACATTGTCCAAGGAGAGGATGGTACTGAAGTGGTAGGAGGTGCGAATGGCAAATGGGTTCAGAAGGATCTTATGACATTGTCAACCATCCAAACCAGCCTGGATATGGCAAATGGGTTCAGAAGGATCTTGCTCAACTCCCACTGTGAGAGCTCCAAAGAGTTGTGGAATACTCTTAAAAAGGTATATGGTAATCTCTCTAACCTAAGCCGGGTGTTTGAAGTAAAGCTTGCTATCAACAACCTGAGACAAGATGGAGAAGAGTTCAATCAGCATCTTGGAAGGTTTAGGAGCCTCTGGTCAGAACTAAAGATGTTGAGACCAAGCTCTTGTGATCCGGAGGTCTTAAGAGAAAGAGAAGAGCAAGATGTTGTCTTTAGTCTCTTACTGACCTTAAACGCCTCATACAACCAGCTTATAAAGCATGTTATGAGGGAAGACAAGCTACCAAATCTAGATGATGTGTTTGCTCTAATCCAAAGGGAACAAACATCTCACGGTCTGTTTACAAGAAGAAGACAGTCACATTTCAAGAAAAGGTCAAAGAAGAAGGAAAGAATGATGTTGGTTCCTGGACACAAAAAGACCAGGAAGAGACATGTCAAAAGAAACATCAGGATGGGTACTCTTAGGTCGGAGGCAAAAGAACTCACACAAGATGGTGATTCTGTCCCTAAGATGGCACATGAAGGAACAACTATGTACTCAGCCTTCACAAGCGAATCTATGGAGGAGGTACTTGGAGAGAGCAGTGGCAGATGAGGATCTAATCAATGTGAAGGACATTCAGCCACTGATCAAAGCAGCAAAGGCAATTATTTATGCAAAGCGGTCTGGTATACACTCTCATACCTCTGATCCTATCATTATTGATTCCGGAGCTAGCCATCATATGATCAAGGATAGGAATCTCATTAGTGATATTAGACCATCCTTAGGAAATGTAAAAATTGCTAATGGAAATTTGGTAAAGAGAGATGGAGTAGGGAACCTCAAGCTATTTGATAGACAGTCCAATGCCTTATATATGCCTAGTTTTGCATCTAACCTCTTGTCTGTGAAGAAAGTTACGGTTGACTTGGATTTTCAGGTGGTTTTTAGACCCAATGATGTTGAGTTTCAGGATCTTGAGACAGGGAAAGTGATTGGTAAGGGAACCAGCAAGGGTGATCTATATCATCTCCAAAACACCAATGGATCAAGACTGCCGGATTCTCTTGTGTGTATGACCAGTGCATCACCTACTAGTGAGGGCACTATGTCGCATGGCCGGTTGGTTCACCCTCATGCTCGAGCTCTGAAGCTTATCTTACCTGGAGTCTCCCTCAACAACTTGGAGTGTGAAGCATGCATCTTGGGAAAGCATTGCAAATCTGTCTTCCCAACATCAAAAACTGTCTATGAGAAGTGCTTCGACCTGGTACACTCTAATGTCTGGACCTCTCCATGTGTATCCAGAGACAACCACAAGTATTTTGTCACCTTTATAGATGAGAAGTCGAAATACACATGGCTTACATTGCTACCATCTAAGGACCGTGTTCTAGAAGCTTTTGTGAACTTCCAAGCTTATGTGGTTAATCATTTCAAGGCAAATGTGAAGATTCTGAGGTCAGATAATGGTGGAGAGTACACAAGCCTTGCATTCAAGAGTTTCTTGGCAAAACATGACATAATTCACCAAATAAGATGTCCATATACTCCTCAGCAAAATGGGGTGGCCGAGAGAAAGAATATGCATCTTATGGAGGTGGCTAGAAGTATGATGTTTCACATGAATGTACCAAAGAGATTCTGGGGAGATGCAGTGATGAAAGCTTGGTCATTGATCAACAAAATACCCACCAAAGTCTTGAAAGATCAGTCACCACATGAGTAACTAAACCATCTATAGATCATCTTCGGGTATTTGGGTGTTTGTGCTTTGTGTTGATTCCAGGAGAACAAAGAAACAAGCTTGAACCTAAGAGCACCTGGGCCATGTTCATTGGCTATTCTCCTCACCAAAAGGGATACAAGTGTTATGTACCAGAAACAAGGAGGGTTTTAATCTCTAGAGATGTGAGGTTTGTTGAATCAAAAAGCTACTATGAAGAAAAGAGTTGGGATGAAGTAAAAGACCTGTCCCAATCTGCCTCAGATAGAGGCGAGAATATGAGAAGAGTTATGGAGAGCATTGGCATCAGTATACCAAGGAGGAGTGTAGAAACTGAGCCAAGACCAAACCAATCAAGGTCCACAAATAATAGAGACCAAGAGGGTCCTATAAATGAAGTTGCCGAGGAAAATCTCCTTGATCCTGAGGGGGGGGGGGAACCAAACTGAGCAACAACCAGAAATCTCAGCTTCTCATGATCAAGAAGAGCAACCAGAAGAACCAGTGGGTAGTAGAGATCAGGATGATGAGGCTACACCAACTGAAGAAACTGTTCAACCATTAAGGAGAAGCACTATGATCAAGCATCCTTCAACAATCATAAATTGGGTTAATACAAGAGTGTATTTCAACTCACAAGTCGTGGCTCATCCTACTCAAGCTACATGCTCTCTAGCTCACTTTCCTATAGACCACCAAGCCTTCATGACCAGTGTGGACCAAGAGTTCATTCTGAGAACATATGAAGAAGCAATGGAGATAGATGAGTGGAGAGACTCTATGGGAGATGAGATTGGAGCCATGATCAAGAATGGAACCTGGTTTGAAACAGAACTTCCCAAAGGCAAGAAGGCAGTGACAAGCATGCTCTTGTTCACCATAAAATACTTGGCCAATGGAAAGCCGGAGAGAAAGAAAACCAGGCTTGTGGCAAGAGGCTATACACAAATGTATGGAGAAGACTATCTTGAGACTCTGTGGGAGATGAGATTGGAGCCATGATCAAGAATGGAACCTGGTTTGAAACATAACTTCCCAAAGGCAAGAAGACAGTGACAAGCATGCTGTTGTTCACCATAAAATACTTGGCCAATGGAAAGCCGGAGAGAAAGAAGACCAGGCTTGTGGCAAGAGGCTATACACAAGTGTATGGAGAAGACTATCTTGAGACATTTTCACCAATAGCCAAGCTTCACACCATCAGGATTCTTTTGTCTCTTTCCGTGAATCTAGAATGGGATCTTTGGCAAATGGATGTCAAAAATGCATTTCTACAAGGAGAGCTTGAAGATGAAGTGTATATGAGACCACCACCTGGTATGGAAAGCATGGTCAAACCTGGAAATGTTTTGAGGCTAAGGAGAGCTATATATGGCTTAAAGCAATCCCTCAGAGCTTGGTACCACAAGCTCAACATTGAATGGGAGAGGGTTTGTGAAGTCTGGGGCAGATCACACTCTCTTCACCCTCACAAGCAAGCAAGGTATCATTGTCATCTTGATCTATGTGGATGAAATTATCATCACCGGCAGTGATAAGGATGGGATTGCATCAACCAAAGCTTTTCTTAAGGCAACGTTTGATATCAAAGATTTGGGAGAGCTAAAGTATTCTTTTGGGAATTGAGATATGAAGATCCAAGGAGGGATTGTTTCTGTCCAAGAGAAAGTACACGCTTGATCTACTAAAAGAAGCTGGTGATCTAGGAGGAAGGATAGCCAAAACTCCACTAGAAGAAGGTTACAAAGTGATGTGTGAGGGGGAGATAGAAGACAAACCATATGGAGATGTGAAACACTATAGAAGAATGGTGGGAAAGCTGATCTATCTAACCATCACAAGACCAGATGTGTGCTTTGCTGTGAACCAAGTCAGTCAACATATGCAAGCACCAAAGATACACCATTGGAACATGGTGGAAAGAATCCTTAGATACCTTAGAGAGGCACCAGGACAAGGAGTTTGGCTAAGCTGCAACAAGAACACCGAGATTGTTGGGTATTGTGATGCAGATTGGGCTGGAGATATAGTGGACAAGAGGTCTACTACTGGGTATTGCACCTTCATAGGAGGCAATTTGGTCACCTGGAAGAGTAAGAAGCAGAAGATAGTCTTATGCTCCAGTGCTGAAGCTGAATATAGAGCAATGTGGAAGCTTACTAGTGAGCTTATTTGGATAAGGAACCTGCTGAAGGATTTGGGAATTGAAACCAAGACTCCCATCACCATGCATTGCGACAACCAGACTGCCATTCACATAGCTTCCAACAATGTGTTCCATGAGAGGACCAAACACATTGAGGTTGATTGCCACAAGGTTAGACAAGCTGTGGAGCAACAAATCATCTTGCCTTGCTACACCAGAAGTGAAGAACAACTAGCTGATATCTTCACCAAAGCTGCAAGTCTAAAGGTCTATGAGTTCATTCATTCAAAGCTTGGACTCATTGACCTCTCATCTCACTGATCTCTCCTCCCATGAAGTGTTCTAATCTTTTTCCTTGGCTCTGGTTTTGTCCCATCAGGTTTTACCTAGCTAAGGTTTTAATGAGGGAATGCTTCATGGCTTCCAAGCTTGACTTGTTCCACATGGTCAAGCTTGAGGGGGAGTGTTGAGATGAAGCAATAAAATGGTTCACACAAAGATAGAGAATGCAAGAAGATGTCCTGGACAAGGAAATATGTTTTTGGGTACATCCGTACATTTTAGGGTTTGGTTGGTACATGCGTACGACTAGAGAAGCATGTTGGTTGGTACATGTGTACGGATGCATCTTTGAAACCTAACTTGGAGTCTAAGGCAAGAATGAGATCTGTCTAAGCTTAGGCAACTCGTGGGATCACTCCCAAAGACAAGAAAATGAGTTAAATAAAGGAGTGGACCGTTGGAGCTAGGTAACAAGAGAAGATCACATGTCTTGCTAAGGAAGAGAGAGGTGGGCGATATGTCACTATCACACCATCTGTCAGAGCCTTTTGTCTTCTAGGAACCTCTTTGTTTATTGTTTTACTATCATGTGACCCTTGTAGGTCTTTATTAAGCATGTAACCAGAACCAAAATGAATCAAGGAAAACATATTCTTCCTTATACTCTCTTTGTCTCTCACTCTCTCTCTCACTCTCTCAGATCCATCTTGTTTCTAATCAATCTCAACCTAAACTCTCTCTAAATCTCTGTCCTAAATCTCTTAAACTCTCACAACCATCTTCGGTTACAAAAAAATTGTTTGGATTTGAAGATTTTGAAGCTTCCGGGGGAGATTTACCAAATTATTAGCGTTGTTGCAATATTTAAATTTCTATAATATGTTTTCATGTACCTTTCTGAAAAATAATTTTAATTAAGTTCGTTTCGTAATATTCTAGTTCTCTAATTCTTTTTTAAAATAATATAAATTTTATTTTAAATTTTTTATTTAATTTTATGTGTAAAGTTTAATTTATAGAAATAAATTTGAAGATTTGTGAGATATAATTTTTTTAAAGATTAAAATGATAAATAAGAAAATACTTAAGAATCACACACTATTAAAAGAGCTTAATAAAACCTCTTTACAATGTCCACATCGACAATAATATTTAACCAATAAAAGAGCTTGAATCATCCACGTCGGATTCGGTTATCACATTAGAAACCATGTTTGGTTTTTTGTCTGAAATTTTTAAGAGTATTTGCACTCCATATACACACAAAACCTCCTATTTAGCTTCATACCCTATTTCTCTCTTCTCTCTCCTCCTCCTATTATTATTTTTTTCCCCCTAAACTAAGGCAAATTCCTAAATAACTTTTTTTTTTTGGTATATTCAGTAAATTCACCCTTTTTAATCTGGTATTTGGTTTATTTCTTATTTGGTAATGGGTTTATTCTTCCGGAGAAATCTAGAAAACAGAAGTTCTACTCTTTCCTTTCGACTTCCTCTGTTTCGATTTCTTCTCTTCCGTTTTGGCGACTGAATAAGCCACTCTCTGTTCTATTCAATTCTTTGATTCATTACAACCAATCCTTTGCTTCTTTTCATTCAATGGGTTCCTCCTTTCATCTTCCTCGACCAGCCCAGTAAGGTTAAGCCACAAACCTGTCGATCACCCTTTTACCCTTCTCCTCCGTCAATTCCAACTCTTAATCAACCCTAATATCTCCAGCCTTCCTAGACTAATCCATCAACCGTTACATCCCCACAATACGAACCAATCAAGAGATCTAAGGTCAAGATCGATCTAAATCTGAGTTTCTTTTTTTTTTGGTTTTGAATCTGATTTTTGATTTTTTCTTATAACTTAGGGTGCGACGGTGGAACCGGTGGGATATTCGTCGGCGAGAGAGGTTCCGTTTGAGAATCAAGGACCGGTTTCAGATCCTGGATCGGAATCTGGAGAGCCGGAGATTGGGTCCTCTGATCCGCAAGCTATGGATGCGGAGAAGCATGTTTGAACTGATGTCCATGTAATGGAGATCTCTCCTGAAGGCGACAAAAACCTGAAGCCGGTGTCTTGGAGACACCTACAATAGCAGGTTTGGTGTCTGTCTCACGATTTTATATGATTAAGTTTATCTCACGAATTTTTTTTTGATTAACTATCATTTCTAATGTTTTTGTGTATTTAGGTGAAGTGTTAACGGATGGTGAGAAGCCGAAGGTGGGGAAGAAGTGAGCTAAGACTCCATGGCCACTTTCTCAATATTCTCAGGTGGGTCAAGTTTCATCAGTGATTATTTTTATATTGGTTTGAGCTACTAGTCTGCGAATAGCGCCTTTAGGCTTTAGCAGTGTACATGAGGAACGATTTAGTTGTCTGCATGTCTGGATTCTTTTATATTTGTTTCCGCCATAACTCATAAGTATGTTGTTATGTATGTGTCCATGTGAGTGTTTGTGGTCTGCAAGTTGTTCATTGAGGGTTAGCAGTGTGCAGTTCATGTAATATAGTTTTTGTGAAGGTTTGGTCTTTCAGTTCATGGCCAACGAGTTTAGTTGGCTTCATGTTTGGTTCTTTTATATTTTTCCGAGAACTATGTTGTTATGTCTGAGACTTTTATACGTCTTGGCTACGATATTCTAATATAGATCAATCTTTTTTCTATTCTTTTTACCTTTATCACAGTCATTTGTTATTGTCGCGTTTTGTATTTCTGACCAAGATTCAGATAAACTAACCCAGTATATATGTTAATTGCATTAGCTAATATTTTTCTTTGTCCACAGAAGATCTTAAGTTAAATTATTCAAGGGATGAAACCACTTGAAAGCGGACATAATTAGTTGGTTAGTCATTGTAAGCTGAAACAAAAAAATTAAAGCCGTCAGCTTGGTAGGTCTTTGTTTCTGATATCTACGGTCTTGTATTCGGTAGCTAAGTTGATAGAATGAGTAATTAGAGAAATCTTTTCACTCTTAGAATCTAAATATGTCCAATCTTCTCATTCATCAAGAATTTGAAGAGGTTTAATCAAAGAGCAAAGTCTGTTCCGTATATTTTTTAACAAGGAGAAGATGCATTTAGAAAAGGTGTATTACTTTCCATCAAGCCTGAATGAAATAAAAAAGAATTTGTTTATCCATCAAAGACCAATCTATGCCTAACACCCTGGGTGAAATCAACCAGTCTGATGTAAGGAGATATTATTTGCCCCTTTTTGATCTTAGTTTCTTCTAAGGACAAAATCATTTTCTTACGTAATTATTGTGCAGCACAAAGGTCCGTCGGTTGCAACTCTGGGGATATAGGTATGTCTCACCACCTTCTCTTCTATGTCAAACAAAACTATATATGATAAGCATTGTCTGAAACATTTAGCCACCCATTTGACACTTATTGTAGGTTTAGAAGAAGACGATGAGATTCATGAAGAAATCCTTACCTCCGTCACAACCAACCACCATGGTCATCAAACAAGCTTCGAAGTGCACATTCTGCGTAGATTTATTCCAAGCTTCGAAGTGCACTACTCGGGATTTTTCTGGTCAGGTCGAAAATAATGACGAAAATTGTTCTCATTTTTGATTCAGGAAAATTTCAATTTTCTTTCACGAGTATTTTCTTTGGTTTCTTCTCAAACATATGATATTAAGCTTTCCTAAAAACTTTCAGCGCGGATCAGCATCAGCACTGGAGGGAATTCAGTTAGCAAAAGCTTAAAATTTGTAATCCAGAAGGAAAAGCAGCTGTCTTAAGGAGTGTTCTGACTCATGTTTGCAAATTAATGTTTGATGTGTTCGACAATATATCATCCAGAAGGTCTGTTCCTAATTGTCCCTTTGTCATTTCCCATCAAAATATCCCTTCACTTGATCAACTTTGTCAACGCCTAAACATTATAATGATGCAGCTTATTATGATATATACCGCATTGAACCAAGCTCGCTTATGGTCCATAGTTTGTGCTTTTATTTCTGCTGGATTTGTGGACACCAACTAAACTATCTCTAGCTTCTGGACAACAGGCATGAAAAGCCTGATATCCATAATCAATTCTTTTCCAGTCAACCTAATGTCATAGCAGCTCCTCGAATCTATCTATATTGGTAAGTATAAAGAGCATTGACAAAGGGTTATCTCATCTTTTTAAAAATTAATGGAGAACTAATCAGATGCTCTCTTCTTTCTTTTTTCCCCATGACAAGCATAAAATTGGTGATGACGATGAACTCTGCACCAAGTGCCTCTACATGTGGGTTTGACACAGCTTCAGATTTGTGAAAGTGGTCTGGGTAGTGTTTATACCACCATTAACGATCCCACCAGAGGAGATTCTCATTCTATTCCACTTACCATCGCCGTGAAGAGACTCAACAATTATCTCAACAGGTATGTCTAGCATTAGTCATGCAAAATATGGCATTCGAACTTTGTCCAAAGATGTTACCAAAAAGTAAAACTCTGTCCAAGAAAAAATGTTGACCATCAATGTTATTGATCCTCTGTTTGTAGTAAAATAGGCACAAGCAATGGTTACAGCGGTTCAGTTATTGTTCAGTATCAGTTTAGAGATCATCGCGGAAACTAAAGGCTTGAGGTCATCTCGGTTCAGCTCATAGATCTGGCTTATTTGCATGAAATCTAGGTTAATTTTTCCTGGTTTTAAAACATATTCTTTTGATTGTTTTATGCATTAACAAGATATACGTATTTTTCAAGGTAATATACAGAGACTTCATATCATCAAATGTGCTTTCCGACGATGATTTTGGACGCTGATTTATATATGGAATCATCAGACTTTGGTATGGCTAGAGAAGGTCCCGAAGGAGTTAATACTCATGTTACAATCGCAATAGAGAGCCGGGACCAACTGATGTGCAGCTCCGGAGTACAATAGTGATGTATATAGATTTGATGTTGTTCTGTACGAGATCATCATGAGTCGTCGCACAATCAAGCGAATGAAACTGTAACACCCGATTCTTCCAAAAATAATATAATTAATAATAATTACTGAAAACATCGGATTTAATAATAATACTTAAAAGTCGACAAAAACTGTGCCACATAAGTTCAAAACATAAAACGGCCCAAGGCCCAATACATAACATCCACAATACCGATAATCAACGTAAACTGAAAGTCTGAAATATGAAACAACATAAGCGATAAAAGTCCAAAGGCTTATAAGCCCAAAACGATGAAATACGATAAGATAAGATAGAATACGATAGAAGCCCAAAAGCCCAATAGCACCGGTCCGATATGATCACTCTTGCTGATCGGTCTCACCTGCAAGGGGAAGAAAGAGGGGTGAGCAACAGGGGAGTCGCTCAGTGAGGTATGGGATGCTACCCCGAAGTCCGTAGATCCGGACATAGCACTCCAAATAAATATAAATTAAATCTAATATGTACAAACACGGTACCTAAAGTACCCAAGCAAACAAACAATGGTCCTAGCGGGGTGCACACCCGTGCCCACTAACAGACCAACCGCTGGGTTAAGTGCCCAGTCACACCGCCCGAAGACGATTTATCGACCATAACAGACTACGACCCGGTCGGTCGATTACAGCCGTCCGTAGCCCCCATACAATCCGGCATACAGAGGTCCCTTACTATATCCGGCCAAAACAATTCCTAACTACATGAATTACATTAAGCGAATCAATCAATGTTGAACCATCTAACCACCTAGTTCCGGTTTAGGCACATAACCTAAAACTAACCAAGCAATGACAGACTCGATTTCACGCAGACGGAACATAATAGAAATAAATTATACTTATTTAAAATTCTAAGTCGTGTACGAATCGTTCGGAAGTAGACCCTCACCTTAGCAACTGGGGAAAGCTGGTCTCTATGAACTCCAGCTGCTCACATAGATCCCAAATCTGAAATCAGATCGAAATTCCGAGTCAGATTGACCTTCGAACGGGCGAGAACGGACGATTACAGAAAAGTCAACTCGCTGGTCAAAGGTCAACCCGGTCAACCTTGACCCAAGCCGGTCAACCTTGACCAGATTGAAATCGAATTGGACCAACCGGTTTTCCTTAACCAAATTCGATTTCAATCGAACCAAAACCAAATCAATTTCAATTCGGTTTATCCTTAACCGATTTCAAATTAATTTTAACTGCCGGTTTAACTAACCCAACAACTAACCGATTTGGACCAGCCTAAACCGGTTGACCGAGTCATCGGCGAGTCACCGGTCTCCGGTCACCGGCTCCGGCGAAAAGGACGGTGGCTTACCGGTAAACCGGCGGTCACCGGCGGCGGCGGAGGTGCGGCGGCTCCGGCGATGACGCGGTGGCGCGTGGTCTTCACGCGTGGGCGGCAGCTCGACTTCTACGGGCGCGTGACGGCTGCTCGGGGTCGGATTGCGGCGTTTTTGGGGTCTACGGATTCGTCTCGACGAGTAGAACACGGTGGTAGCCTTGCATGCACGAGATTCTCAACGGTTAGGAAGTTATGGATGTTTTACTAAACGGATCAAAACTAACTTAAAATGGTGGTGGTTTCCGGTGGTTACCTAGGCTGGGGGTCGGCGGTGACGAGCTGGACCAGAACTTGCGATGTGGTGGCTCCGGCGAGGTGCTCTGGTGACTCTCTCTCTACAAGAACACAAGACTCTCTCTCAAACCCTCTCTCAAACTCTCTCTCTAAAACTTTCATTAATGAAAGAAATGGGAAGGATGGGGGTTTTTATATTAATCACCAAGGGCTGAAACGAATGGGCTTGGGTAATGTGCTGGGAATTCGTCCTCGAATTCGAGTCTAGCGTCGACTGACCGATAACATCTCGAAACAGTTCTGGGAAATCAATCCTCATCTGCGGCTCAGACTCTCAGGTCTCCTCCTGGATCCCGTCTCTCTCCTAACGAACCTTGACCATCATGGTCATCATCCCCTGGTCCGCTCTCACTTGTCGATCCACAATCTCCACTGGCTGACAAACTACGGATAAGTCTCTACGAAGATCACTGGGCGGCTGCTGCAAAATGAGCTCTGGCTCTCTCACGACTTTCCTTAACACTGACACATGAAACACATCGTGGAAATCTGATAACTCTGCTGATAAACGCAATCTGTAAGCCACTGCCCCAATCCGCTCCAAAATAGGAAAAGGGCCCATGTATCTCGGTTTCAGCTTCTTCAGCTTCCGAGTATTAGATCCTCCCTGAAACGTCCTCATCTTAAGGTATACCAGGTCGCCAACCTGAAACTCTAAATCCTTACAACGCTTATCTGCATAACTCTTTTGGCGATCATGGGCTTCCTTAAGTCGTCTCTTGAGCATCTCAACTTGCTCTACCGTCTCTTGAACCATTGCTGGCTCTATCTCATGTCGCTCCCCCACTTCTGTCCAACAAAGCGGGGTACGACAAGGTCTACCATAAAGGGCTTCATACGGTGCCATCTGAATACTCGAATGATAACTGTTGTTATAAGCAAACTCCGCTAGGGATAGGTACCTCAACAACCTACCTTTCCAATCCAAAACACAAGCTCGGAGCATATCCTCCAATGTCTGAATAGTCCTCTCTGACTGACCATCCGTCTGCGGATGATATGTGGTACTCATGTGGACCTTGGTCCCAAGCGCTTTTTGAAAGGCTCTCCAGAATGCAGAAGTGAACTTTACATCCCGATCTGATACACTGCTGACAGGTACTCCGTGCAGTCTAACAATCTCACTGATATACATCTCTGCCAACTGTTCAGCTCTGTCTGTCTTCTTAACTGCGAGGATATGAGCTGACTTGGTGAGTCTATCCACGATTACCCATATGGCATTCTTTCCTCCTGTGGTGGTCGGCAAACCCGTCACAAAATCCATAGTCACCATGTCCCATTTCCACTCTGGCAATGGCAGGTTTTGCAATAACCCGCTAGGCACCTGATGCTCTGCCTTAACCATCTGACAAGTCTGGCACTGCGATACAAAAGTAGCAACATCCCTCTTCATACCAGGCCATGGTAATAACGCTTCAAATCTTTGTACATCTTGGTGTTCCCTGGATGAATAGAGAAACTCGAGTGATGTGCTTGCTTCAAGATCTCCTTCCTTAACTGCTCATCATCTGGTACACAAACTCGGTTTCGGAACATAAACATCACACTCGAAGCTGTGTGATACCCAATACTCTCGATCTCAATCTGCTTACACAAAGCCTCATCAACACCCTGAGCTCTGCGTATCCTCCAAAGTAAATCTGCCCGCTCAACTGCCTCGAGACCAGATGTCTCTCCATCTACCGTGGTGGCACACAATCTGAGACTAGCAAGTATACCCGTAAACTCCTGAACCTCCTTGGTTCCTGAAACATTGCTCCTGCGCCTACTCAAAGCATCTGCCACCTGATTAGCTTTCCCCGGATGATAAGCAATATCCAAATTGTAATCTGCCAACAACTCAATCCATTTGCGCTGCCTTAAGTTCAAGTCCGTCTGAGTGAAGATGTACTTTAAACTCTTGTGATCCGTGAAAATTTTCACCTTCTCACCATACAAGTACGATCTCCAGATCTTCAACGCAAACACAACTGCTGCTAACTCCAAGTCGTGGGTAGGGTAATTAGCCTCGTGAGGTCTCAACTGACGTGATGCATAAGCAATGACCTGACCCTCCTACATCAATACACATCCCAATCCAGTACCCGACGCATCAGTGTAAACCTCATATGGTATCCCAAGCCTCGGAAGTACCAACACCGGCGTCTGTGTCAGTTGTCGCTTCAACTCCGTGAAACTTTTGGAGCAATCATCAGTCCAATCAAACTTAACGTCCTTGCCCGTTAGTCTCGTCATCGGTTTTGAAATGTTGGCAAAACCCTTAACAAAGTTCCTGTAGTACCCAGCCAAACCGAGAAAACTGCGAATCTCTGTAGCACTCTTAGGCGTCGGCCACTCTGAAATAGCACCAATCTTCTCTGGATCTACTGCGACTCCTGCCTCTGAAACCACATGACCAAGAAACCCGATCTTCCTCTGCCAGAAGCTGCACTTGCTCAACTTAGCAAACAACCGATGCTCTCTCAGCTTTCCCAATACAATCCGCAAATGCTCTGCATGCTCCTCTCTGCTACGAGAATAAACCAAGATGTCGTCGATGAACACGATCACACACTTATCCAAATGCTCACGAAACACATCATTCATCAGCTTCATGAATGCTGCCGGTGCGTTCGTCAATCCGAATGGAATCACAACAAACTCATAATGACCATAGCGCGTACGAAAAGCCGTCTTCTGCACATCTCCATCGGCTATTGCAATCTGATGGTAACCCGACGCTAAGTCAATCTTAGAGAACCATGAAGCTCCCTGCAACTGATCCAACAACTCGTCAATACGCGGCAGCGGGTACTTATTCTTGATGGTCACCTTGTTCAAACCCCTGTAGTCGATACAAAGTCTGAAACTCCCATCTTTCTTCTTCACAAATAATACCGGTGCTCCCCATGGTGAAGTACTCGGTCTGATGAAACCCTTATCTGATAGCTCTTCCAACTGCTTCTTCAACTCAGCCATCTCTGCTGGTGCTAACTTATAAGGAGCTCGGGAAACCGGTGCTGCTCCCGGTTCCACCTCGATAGTCAAAATATCACTTCTTGCTGGTAGTGGCCCTTTTAAGGCCTCAAAAACATCCTCAAACTCAGCAACCACTGGAATATCATGCAAATCTTGCTGACCATCCTCATTAACCATCGAAATAGTTGCCAAAAACCCTTCGGCTCCTCTCTCCAACAACTCCTCAGCACGTAACATGGAAACGATGGAAACTCCTTGGTATGTCTGCATCCCCTGAAAAATGATACTTCCTTCCGGTCTAGGAATGCTCACTCTTGCCTTCGGGCAATCCAAGATCACGTGATGTCGCGTCAACCAATCCATCCCAAGTATGACGTCGTAAAAACTCATCTCCATCTCTGTCAAGTCTCCAAGTAAATCAACTCCTCCAAGCATGACCGGTACGTCGCGATGAAGACCAACTGCTCCTACCTTCTCAGTTCTGGCGGTCTGAATCTGCTTAGCCTTCGGTTCGAAGATTCCCCGAAAAGACCAAGACTTGACTACGCGCGGACTCACAAAGCTGTGAGAAGCTCCCGTGTCGAACAATGTGTGAGCTGGCTCACCTCCAACCA
Source organism: Eruca vesicaria subsp. sativa (assembly GCA_932364175.1). Taxonomy (NCBI): domain Eukaryota; kingdom Viridiplantae; phylum Streptophyta; class Magnoliopsida; order Brassicales; family Brassicaceae; genus Eruca; species Eruca vesicaria. The sequence continues at coordinate 19,091 of CAKOAT010073599.1, read as the reverse complement.
AAACCGATCCTACACAATATTTTTCAAACTACCCATGATGACCATGAAACCAAAACATTCACACATAACTGAAAATAATGAAGGCACATACCCGCTATCGGCTCTGCTCCATGTGGGTCTCCTGTAGCAAAAGCACGCGGAGCAATGGCTAAACGCTTGGCTGGCGGTGGAAGTGCTGCATTGCCCTTCCTCGGGCAGTCTCTAACCATGTGGCCTGGTTGGTTACACCCATAGCAATTCCCTGCTGCTGCGACCTGCCTAACTGGGGTTGCAGCCACTGGCTTAACCCGACAAAACCTCGCATCGTGACCCAACTGACGACAAATAGAACACTCGAGGCACCGTCCATGATGATTACGACGGCAACGCTGACATCTCGGTGGTCCCGACTGGTCTCCTGTACTCCTCTGGGACTCTGGGGCCTTTCCAAACTTAGTTTGAGCTGCTCTGAAATGCTTCTGCTCCTCTGCTAAACCTTCCTCCTGCTCAGCGGCTTTCTCCACCAAGTCTCCCAATCTGTGATAAGTGACAACCCGACATCTGTTGCGAATCTCGATCCGCATCCCAACCAGAAACTTACGGATCAAGTCCTCCTCTGAAATGCCACTCCCAGCAAACCTACGAAGCCGGTTGAACTTAATTTCATACTCCCTGATGGTCAAGCTACCCTGGCTCACATGCTCAAAGTCACTCTTCATCTTGTCCAAGGCCTCCTTAGGAAAGTACTTATTATCGAACTCCTGAATAAAATCAGCAAAAGTAAGCCTCTCTGCTCCATGCCTCAAACGCACTCCATCCCACCAAACTAGTGCATCTCCACGCAGATACTGCATCGCCAATCTAAGTGAGAACTCTGGTAGGCAATCGAGAATCTCCAGTTCAATAAACTAGCCGTACAATTCAATAACTCAGTCGTATTGTTCAATAACTCAGCCGTTAGTTTCAAAAACCCAGCGTTAATTTATCATAACTCAGCCTTAAAGTTCAATAACTCAGCCGTTAGTTTCAAAAACCCAGCGTTAATTTATCATAACTCAGCCCTAAAGTTCAATAACCCGGCCTTTTATTTCACAAA
>CAKOAT010073599.1:0-13167 GCA_932364175.1 Eruca vesicaria subsp. sativa | reverse complement strand
CTATTTTAGTAATTAACTTTTTGTTAACAATCAGCCATAACAGAGATGAAACGCAAGAAGTCAGCTGTATCGTTAAATAAACCAGCCGGCAAATGAATGCTATTCTAGTAATTAATCTTTCGCTAAAAAGTCAGCCGTAAATCAGCTGAGTTTACTGTTACTCCACTTTATGACGGCTGATTAAATATAACTCAGCTGTTAAAACATCTCATAACTTGGCCGGTCGACGATCAATTAACCAGCCGCGATAGTTAACTCAGCCTTCTGGTAACTAGAACTCAGTCGGATTTTCCAGGAACCAGCCTAAGGATGTATAAGTCAGTCGTAATATCTGACCGTAACTCAGCCGTTATCAAATAAACCAGCCAGATTTTTTTAAGTCAGCCATAAAGATCGACTGAGTTATGTTCATAACTCAGCTTATTTCTCATAAGTCAGCTAGGTTAGTTAAGTCAGCCGCAACGCACCTATATCTCGGCCGTAACGAAGTTCATATCTTATTGAGGCTGAGTTTTAATCCACATTCTTACGCGGACCTGATTTTTTTGCCTACGTGGCACAAAAAAATAATGGTATTCTCATAAATATGTTTTTTCTCACAACGTAAAAAAAAGGCACGCTGGGTATTAAAAAAAAGGTAGTAATAAAAAAAGTTTTGTATGGTTGTGATAATAATTAATATAATTCATACTAGTTGAGTTAACTTCCCATAAAACATCTGTGTGTATTTATGTTGTCCTTTTTAATGTTCTTTAGTTTTTATTAAGAGATAATTACTAGAATGTTATAGAAAAATTGGTATATTACTAGAATAACATAAATTTTCTAAAAATTACTAGAATGTTTTCAGATTCCTAGTAAATTACAATAAACACATTTGTTTAATTTTGTTATTATTGATACAAATTTTAATTATTAAATCCATATCATAATTAGAAAATCCACGTCACTAATTTGTGTCATCAATAGTTACACTGGAAATTCAACCGTCCCATATCTCCGTTGAATTAAAAAAGTCATAATGTCACAATTTTTGTCACAACTTCTGTTAAACCCTAACCGAGTACGAAATCACAAAATGATCTTCGTCACAACTAATACTCTCGTATCGAACTGTTTCCGATATCGTAAATCATCTCCGATATCATCTTCGTCGACATCCTCTTCTCCGCAAAAGTTTCGACGCAATCGTATCCACGACATCATCTTCTATGGTATGTTGTGGCTGAGTTTGATTTATATTGTTACCGAGTTTGATTTACGACGTGGCTGAGTTATATATTATGTTGTAACTGAGTTATTGTAAAGTGTGGCTGAGTTTAGTTTGATATACGTTGTGAAAATATAGTTTTTCATTTCGACTGAGTTATAGATTATGTTCTGGCTGAGTTATTGATTATGATCCGGCTATGTTATTGATTACTGTGGCTGAGTTATAGATTATGTTGTGACTGAGTTATATATAATGTTGTGGCTGAGTTATTGATCATGTTTTGACTGATTTATTGATTATGTTTTGGCTGAGTTTTGTTTCTATTACGACTGTGTTATATGGTGGTTGGGTTATTTATTGGGTTGTGGCTGAGTTTTGTTTCTATTGCAGCTGATTTATATATATGTGTGTGTGTGTGTTTTAGGATCAGATGGCTATTTCTGAAGATCAAGCACGGGATTATCCTCCACGACTTTACGCTGAAGGGACTCCTAATCTATAAAATAAAGAGATTAATCACAATTTTCAGATAAGAGATTTCCCTAACGCCAGAGAAGCAATAGGACGGGATGTGTGGGATCACATGAGGTAGGGTCATATTGGAATTATTGTTAAGCTAGCTGAACGCAAAAGTGTGTGGTCTGGTGCCAACAGAAAATTTTGAACATGACCAATACAAAGCGTTTTGAGAGGAGCTGAATCTGCCGCTTGGGGTGGGACCCAAGTTAGATGAACTGAGGGAAGCACTAGAGGTATGTCCGGCCTGGAGTTTTGAAAAGCGTAAATGGTTAGGGCTGTTACTTCTTCAAGCCATGGGACTTTATGTTTTGCATCATAATTTTAGGATACCGTTTGAAAGTGCAAAAAGAGTATTCGACGATGAAGCCATGATGACATATCCATGGGGTCGGACTGCATATGAAGTTCTTATTGACTCTATCAAGATGTTGAATCCACAAGGAATGACATACACCATAAGCGGTCTAAAGGACGTGTTATTTGTTTGGGTGTATGAATCTATCACTTGTTTTGGAGAGCATTTTGGGAGAGTGGTCAATGAGCAAGAAGTTCCACTTTTTCGATGGGGTGGAAAGCGTACACGTTCAAGTTTTGATACTGTCGTTACTGAGGAGATTAGAGAACATGGCGAGGTAAGGCTGGGTTTTTTGGTATTTGATGGCTGAGTTAGTATGTATATAGTGGCATAGTTTTTTGGTATAAGTTATTTGATGGCTGAGATAGTGTTTATATGGTGGCTGAGTTTTGGTACTTTATGGCTGAGTTATTAGTTATTTTATGGCTGAGTTATTAGTTTTAACGGCTGAGTGATTAGTACTTTTATGGCTGATTTATTATGTATTTGGTGACTGGTTTGTAGGTGCGCGTAAGAAAAATAGTTAGGAAGGACTTCGTAGAAGAGATGTTTCCTCAGTGGCCGGATAAAGCAGATGACCCAGAACTCGTTAATTTGATAACAAACATATACACAGGTCGGTTTGTTAGAGATTTTTGGGGAACACAGATGAAACGCAAACAAACAAAGGCTGGTGTTTCGTCAAAGGCTGAGCCACCCATTAAGAAGCAAAAGAAAGTGAGCAGCTTCCAAGAGGATAAGTTGTTGTGGAGGGAAAGGGTGCTTCCGAGAAAGAATGTACAGATGATATTGGGAACAATCCGATAATATTGAGATTAATGTATACTCTGGATAGAAATTGCTCAAAAATAGACAGCTACGATAACAGATTTGAAAAACTCAAAGCACGGTTATCAAGAATCGAGTCCAGAGATCTCGAGTCCAGAGATATCGAGTCCACAGATATATCGAGTCCAGAGATATGAACATTGCTGATTTAGTCAGAGTTGCAGTGGAGGAGTACTTTTCTAAAGTTCCCGAAGAATCTTTTACGTTGCCATCACCATCACCGCCACCGCCACCGCTGAAGGCTTTTCCGCAGCACTCAGTCAATAGTTCACCTGCTAAGGCTCTGTCAATAGTTCACCTGCTAAGGCCTCTGTCAATAGTACACATGCTAAGGCCGTGAAAAATAATTTGGTTGATGACGTTGAATTCATTGGTATTTCTTTTGCAAAGGACTCAACCTTAGGACGCGGAAACAAGGTAAGGTTAAAACTAAAAGGAGATAAGGTTAAAAAGAATGACAAAGAGGAGGCTGAGTTAGCAAAGAAGGAGGGGCTCTTAAGAAGAACGAGGTGGTTGAGTTAGCAAAGAAGGAGGCATCTCCTAAGAAGAACGATGCGGTTGAGTTATCAAAGAAAAAAAACAAAACGGATGAGTTAGGAAAAAAAGGAGGTGTCTCCTAAGAAAAACCAAACGGCTGAGTTAAGTAGGAAAGAGGCGGCTGAGTTAAGGAGAAAAAAGGCGGCTGAGTTGAGGCAACGGAAGGCTGAGGAAAAGAAGGCGGCTGAGTTAAAGAGGAAAGAGAAGGCTGAGTTAAAGAAGGTTGAGAAGGCTGAGTTAAAGAAAGAGGTCCCAAAAGGGTGACGCGTCGCGGTTTAATAACAGAAGATGTACCTCAAGCCGACAGTGAGCTTGCGGAATATACTGACGAATTTTTCGCATCACAAGACAAAGTGCTTCCGGAGTCTGATGTGGAGGAAGGGGATAGGATCAGATCCGAAAGAATTAATCAATATCGGGTGAAAACTGTTCAGTTATCTAAGACTGGGTTTTCATTGCTCGCTGATAATGCTCCTTTATCACCAGTTGTTCCTCTCATTGGAGACAATGGAACGACGTGCATGAGGAAGAATTTTGAACCTTTACCAGTAATATATGATCCTTTAGCACCGGTTGATCCAACAAAATTTGATAAACTTAAGGAACATCTAGAGAAACATAAGGACGTTCCCACATCAAAAACAGCGTTCCATGAGGGTGAGTTCTACAGAATCATCGTCACTCCAAGACCGTGGCCAGACATCAAATATGGATGGATGTATGATGATCTAAGTATTCCTTGGCTGATTTATATATTTTATGTGGCTGAGTTACGTGTTCTTTACGGCTGAGTTAAGTATACAATGTGACTGAGTTTAGTATTCTTTGTGGCTGGGTTTAGTATTCTTTGTGGCTGAGTTTAATATACAATGTGGCTGAGTTTAGTATTCTTTGTGACTGAGTTATGTGTTTTTACGGCTGATTTATAGATTCGTTTATACTGACTTGATTTTGTGTTTTTGCATAGCATGTTAGTGCGTTTATGCGAGTCCTCATCAAAAGGTCCACGCGAGATTGCACCCTATTATGGTCCAAGCGCAGTGCATTTGTTGACATCTGGTTTCTCAGAGTATGAGTTCACGATTACAGACAGTACAAGCTAAATCCGTCGCGGTTAAAATTCAAAGATAATGGCTATGAAGAGTTAATAAGTGGTAGGATGCCCAATGACTGTCGTACAAACTTGAAGTGGTATGAGGATGTGGATCACCTGTACGGAGTGGTTCAAACTTCAGGTGATTATTGGGTGGCGTTTCACGTTGATCTGCTTAAGGAGAAGATTGACTGCTATGATCCAATCATTGGACAGGTAACACCCGAAAGTGAACAGAGAATTAGAGATGCATTTAAACCTACTACGCAAATGCTACCTTCGATTTTGAACGAAAATATTCCTCCCTATCTCCGAAAACCCAATAAAAAGCAGTTTGCGTTCTGAAGGAGGAAAGGCAAATACATTTCACAAAACAACCAAGTTGGCGATTGTGGAGTGTATGCATTGAAGTTTATGGAAGGCTTAGCGCTTGGGGTGACTTTTGATGGGATAAATGATAAGAATATTCAAGGTATACGTGTGAAGATGGCAGAAGAGATCCTCGATGAGGGAGAAAATGACCTGTATGAACAATTTACGTAGCCTTTGAACGATGTGTATTTGATTTTCATTTAATATAACCCAGCCGGATCATATTTATAACCCAGCCATTTCGCTTTATATAACTCAGCTATACCTCAAAAAGACCCTAAAATTGAAAAGTTAAATATAACCCAGCCGCATCGTTTTTATAATTCAGCCGTAACGCTTTATATAACTCAGTCATACCTCAAACAGACCCTAATATCGAAAAAGTTTAATATAACCCAACCGCATCATTTCTATAATCCAGCCGTCTCGCTTTATATAACTCAGCCATGCCACAAACCTATCCTAATATTGGGAAATGTACTTTAGATGTTAATTATAAATTAATATTATCAGTTTTAAATGAATATATAATCAACAGAATGTGTATACTTCATTGAATTTACAAGTTTCGAATTGATCATGATCTTTAGGTATAAGTTGTCTTACAAATGCTTAAAACCTTATGTAACTATATAGGTGTTGAACACACCAAATACAAAGTATACCATATAATTTTTTTTTCAACTGAATTTGTGTAAGTTCTGGAATTTTATAGTGGTACCTAAACCATAAACACTAAATCCTAAACACTAACCCCAAATACTTAACCCTAAACCCTAAAACATAAAATTATCCTAAACAAGAACTCAGCTGTAACATGTCAATAACTCAGCCTATGGGCGGGAACTTGAAAATATGTTTGTGCGGGAACTTGAAAATATTTTAACCCATACTTGACCCAGCTCTATATAACGATGTAATAAAGTTATATTTTTTGGAAGAAAAAGTTGGGATTAGGGTTCTAAAAGAAAAATGTCTTTCTCATCTAATACTATCTCATCAGGTAATGTAAACTGACTACGTACGAATGGGGAGAGAGGAACGCCAAAACAGTGTTGGTGTGGTGCAGCCTCAGAGATATGTACATCCGGATCAGTTACAAATCCAAGAAGATTGTACTATTGTTGTGCAAGAGGATATAATAAGGTAAAATTTTGTTCTTATTTTCCATATATTCATTTCGTGCTATTGAGCCGTAACGTTTAAATAACTCAGCCGTAATGTTTAAATAACTCAGCCGTAACGTTTAATTAACTCAGCCATATATTTACTCAGCCTTTCATTTAACTCAGCCGCAGTATATTATTAAGAGACTCAGCCATTCATATTTTAATAACTCAGCTGTACTATAACTCAAGTGGTGTTGAACTATAACTCAGCCCTACCATGTCAATAACTCAACCATAATAAGAAACATTATAATTAATAACTCAGATGTAATACAACCAATAGTCTATAAAATTGAAATCAATTATGACACTTTTAAATCGGAAAAGTTTTCACATTATGACCACTCTGTCTACAACGAGAACATGTTTGTTCCTTTCTAGGACGTTTTTTTTCAAGTGCAACCTCTAAAGGAGATTTTATCCTATTTTTCTTAGGTCTTCCTGGCTGAAGACAAATAAACGGGGGAAAGCGTGGTATGTTAACCATGTTATCTGGAACTGGTCGCTGAATCAACCGGCATGACTGAATGAGCGTGTGCGCTCACCAAATAAACGCTGGTATAGTAAGAACTGCACAAGGATATACGATAAACATTCCTAGATTCCGCAGCTGCAGTTGCATGCAAACCTGGTAATCTCTCCAGTTCAAAACGCCGGCATGTGCACTTTCTCCCTTCCAAGTCAACAACATGCAAAGACTCGCCATATGTAACTTCAGTGTGATGAGCATCGATCCGTTGTACAGTCAACAGTCTCTCGGTAGTAACACGACCCAATTATAAATAAACAATGAAAAACATAAGAGGCTGAGTTTGAAATCTAATAAGGCTTACTTATTAAATGATACGGCTGACGTATGAAATCTATTTAGGCTGATTTATCGTTGGTACAACTAAGTTATGAAATCTATTTAGGCTGACATATCGTTGCTACAGCTGAGTTATGAAATCTATTTAGGCTGACTTATCGTTGCTACAGCTGAGTTATAGAATCTACTTAGGCTGACTTATCGTTGCTACAACTGAGTTATGAAATCTAATAGGCATACTTATTTAATAATTACGGCTTACTTACAAGTAGTACTTTCTCTACAACACGTGTAAGCACGGTTTGCTACGATTCAGCATCCTCTCTCCGTTCAGCAAACCATCTGGTCATTATAACCCGTATCGATTCTAGTAGTCGAACAATGTTAAGACCTCTAGCATTTGATAATGCTCTATTCAATCTCCTCGAACATTGCATTAAATTCAGGCATCCTAAAACATCTTGCCGCTTTCTTCACCAGAGGAAATACATCTTTTCCTTTGCACCGTCCCAAAATGTTCTTATATAAATGGTACGTGCAAATTCCTCGAGAAGCCAACGGATACACATTTCGAACAGCCTTCCCAATCGAGTTATGCCTATCTGAGATTATCGTAAGACCCTTGTCCGTAGGAATCAAAACTTTTAGTTGAGTAAAAAACAGTGCCACGAATCGTCATTTTCTGTGTCAACCACACCGAAGACCATTGGAAAAATCTGAAAGTTACCATCCTGAGCTAGTGCTGTTAGAAGCGTCCCTTTGTATTTGCCATTAAGAAATGTACCATCGACAACCACGACTTTGCGCATGAAAGGAAACTCATTTATGCTCGCACCAAACACAAGGAACACATACAAAAATCTTCCAAACTCATCGATTTGAAGACGAGTTATTGTATCAGGATTTGCCCTTCTTATCATGTATAAGTAAGAAGGCAAGTTTTCAAACCCGTTCTAAGGTGTTCCCTCATCGATCTCCCTTGCAAATTTTAGAGTCTTATATGATTTCCAATAATCCATCTGCCCAAATGAATACAAATAAGGTCAGTCACAACGTATTAATAACTCAGCCAAATCACTTAACTAACTCAGCCAGAACATATAAATAACTCAGTCGGATAACTTAACTAACTCAGCCGCAACGTTGACATTTAAATAACCCAACCAAGTAACTAAGCTAACTCAGCCGCATCGTTCAAAGTTGATATAACCCAGCCCAATAACTTAGTTAACTCAGTAGCATCGTTCGAAGTTTATATAACTCAACCTATCACTTAACTAACCCAGCCAAACTTTAATATAGGTCAGCCACAAATTATAGATATTACTCAGCTGTAACGTTGATATAAGTTAGTCTAACTAAAATAATTACCTTAAGTCCAAACTGTTTATTGAGAGCTATTCCGACACTCGCAGGTCGAACGGCCGGACTAACGTCGCCGAGAAAGTCCCTGTACAATTGTCATAAAATATCTGGTGTTGCTTGATGAGATTGATTAGATCGCTCAGTTACAAAACATGTATGTTCCGAGTCGTAAATACTAACATAGAATGTCGGGGAATCCCCTTGTGTTGAAGCACGAACTCTCCAAGGACATCCACCAACCCAACATTTAACAATGAGTAAATCTGGATTGGATACTTCCACATAAAAATCAAATCGATCTCTCACTATAAGAGGTTTCAGTCGTCATTCCAACTCAGCTTTGCTCTGGTATCGTTGTCCACAGCAAGGTCTAGCGAAGACATCTCCAACCTTAGAACCTCCGAATCCCCTTTAGATCCGCTCCAAATGTAAGAAGTTTCAGTTGTCTGAGATCTCTTTTTAGGCAGTATTGTCGGTGAATCTTCGTCTCGTGCTAGAGACTCACCGTATGAGCTAAAGTTATCATCTTTGGATGATGCACCATCTGAGTCGTCAAACTTGTCAAATCGGCTTTCAAATTCACCGTCTTCTTCGCCTTCTTCATCTTCTCCAACATCTTTCTGTTTTTCTTCATCCAAGATACTAGAGAAGTTATTCTCATTGTCGTCGTGTTCCTCCTCCAAACTAAAACCATTGTATCTAGATTTAACTTCTGAGACTTCTGCTCCTGAGCTGAAACAGTATAATTTATTACTCTTCTCTCCCGCTCCATCTTTCTAGCTGATTTCATCATCCTCGTTCTCTGTAAACTCTACACAGAGACGTAATTTTTTCGATTTTTCTTAGGCTTAAAAAAATTTTCAATTGACGAGTATTGGAGACGTAAACTGGTGGCATGTCGTGAGCCATTGTTTTCAAAGCTTTATTCGAGAACTGGTAGCTTAGCTGTATTTGATGACACGACTCATTCAATCCGTAATTATCGAGTACTGACTTTGCGAGTTCGTCGTGTGTTGTTTTCTCATCTGCATGCAGAACTATACATCCTCTGGTATCGGGTTGGAATACATATCTTTTTTTCTTAATCCAGTTACCTAAACAATAATTACTGGATCCATAAGATTTTAGAGAAAGAGAAGATGGTGAAGATTAAAGATCGGCGTCTGTAACGTTAGTAATGACATGGCAAATAAAAGCTGACATGGATGATGACATGGAAAATCTGTAATTCAGCCACCAAACGAACACTTAAGTCAGCCACAATAAGTTAGCCACCAAGTACACCGTAAGTCAGTCAAAACGTGAATACTACTTTAGTAATTAATCTTTTGCTAAGAATCAGCCATGGCAAAGATGAAACACAATAAGTCAGCCGTATCGTCTAATAAACCAGCCGACAATTGAATGCTATTCTAGTAATTAATCTTTCGCTAATAAGTCAGCCGTAATTCAGTTGAGTTTATTGTTACTCCATTTTATTACAGCTGATTAAAAATAACTCAGTCGTAAAAACCTCTCTTAACTCGGCCTGTCGACGATCATTTAACCAGCCGAGATAGTTAACTCAGCCGTATTGTAACTAGAAGTCAGCCGGATTTTCCAGAAAGTCAGCCCGCCGATGTATAAGTTAGTCGTATCATGTGACCGTAACTCAGCCGTTCTCACATAAACCAGCCCGATTTATTTAAGTCAGCCGTAACGATAGGTTGAGTTATGTTCATAACTCAGCTTATTTCTCATAAGTCAGCTGCATTTTTTAGGTCAGCCGCAACGTAACTATTACTCGTCCATAACAAAATTTGTCTCGTATTACGGCTGATTTTCATGCCGCATTCTTACGTGGAGTCGATTTTTTGCCTACGTGGAAGTAAAAAGTAATGGCATTCTTGTAAATACGTTTTTTTCTCACAACGTAAATAAAGAGCACGCTAAGTATTAAAAAAATGGTAGTAATAAAAACAGTTCTATGGTTTTCACAATAAGTAATAAAATTCGTACTGTTTGAGTTAAGTTCCCTTTTATTAATGTGTATAACTTTTTTGAAAATAGTTTATACTTTTTAAAATAGTGTATAATTCTTCATATAATTTGATAGTTTATTTATTTTATAAAAATTGGTTTAGGATTTATTGTTTAGAAAATGTATTGGAAATGATTGTTAAATTTAAGATATATTGTATAATGGTTTAATGTTATATTTTATAATATATAATTTGTAGTTTGAAGAATAGGATTTGGATATAAATTTTAAGGCTTAAATTTAAATGTTAAGATTTAATGTAAGAGTTTATGGTTGATGATAAAAAAAAAAGTTTATGGTTTTGTATGTAAGGTTTAAGTTTGAGGTTTAGGTTTTGAAGTATGATATAGGATATGAGTTTATATAATATATGATTTGAGAAAAAATTTTGAAAAGATAAAATTTATAGTTTTATATTTAAGATTTGGATTTTAAATTTAAAATATTATAATTTGAGTTTTTTTTTAAAACGTAGGGTTAAAGAATGTAGTTTAAGGTTTATATTAGGATTTAAGATGGAGTTTAAAGATATGAGATAAAAAAAAATTTAGATGCTTAAAATTTGAGGTTTAGTTTAATATTGAAGCTATATAATGATAAATTAGAGTTAAAATGTTTATGTTTTAGGGTTCAAGGTTTACAAATATATTTAGGGATTAGGGTTTCAAATAGCCACTGAAAATATGTGGCAATACTGTGACTGTTTTCTAAAAGCCACGTTAAAACTGTAGCTATACCGTGGCTATGTGCCAGCCACTTACATATTTCGTGGTAAATTCGTGACCATGTTACTTAGCCACTTAAATATATAGTGGTCATACCGTGGTTTCTTATCTACCCACAAAAGTTTTAGTTGTTGTGACCGTGGCTAATCAAAAATCATAGTTAATCCATGGTGAAATCGTAGTTTTTTGTTATGTAACCAATTTTTTAAAGTGGCATTATCATGGCTATACGGTAGATTTCTACTAGTGTTAGAAGAGTTATAAATCTGACTCAGGCCCTTGATTTAAAACTATTTGGAAATAAATTTAAAATAAATGTTATGCATGTCTCAAGAAGATTATATGGGAGTTTTTGCCAGAAATATATAAATAATCATAAATTAAAATGATTAATTTACTCAAATTTTGTGGTAAAATTTGACATGAATCATTAACAAAAACTCGCTAGAAAAACTAGAAAATTGACAGTAAGCTATTAACAGTTTGATCGTTATACAATCCGATTTTTCATATTAGGTCCAGTCTCAAAAATAGTATTTTGTCAAATTGTTTTAATATAATTTCAATCAAAACATGTTAATGTTTAATTTATTTCAGCCTATTTAGTAGCTGGAGACCCAGCAACAGTTATATAAAGTTATCGGTTACACCTTCAAACATACTAAATATCTCAAATTTAGCCCAATTTTTTTAATACCCATCCAAATCCGAACCAATCATATATAATACAACTTAACGTGATATATATTTTTGTATCAAACAAACCAAAACCAAAATTATGAAACCGAATTGAATCAACTAAAATAGCCAAATTAGCCAATTTTTAATAGTTTAGTTATATAAATTATATTAAATTACAATGTTAAACAAAATAATTATTTTATTTGTTATCATTGTTTCAAATACCAGCTGACCAAAATTGTAAGAAATTTCACCAAATCAAATACTATTCAGTAGAACCTTTGTTTCTTCCAAAAATTTAAACCCAAATAATTCAAATCAAGTATTCAAGAAACTACTGCATAGTAACTAAGCTCTATATAAAGTAGTAATGACTAAGTAGATTATTGGAGACGGTAAGCGTTGAAATGATGTTAAACAAACTATTCTTTAATTTTTATCAACAATAATATATTTATCATATATATATATATATATATATATACTAGGTGACCGGCCCGCACCCTGTGCGGGTATATACAGATTCAAATTATTGACTTAATAATACAAAGTTTTAGAAGTAATAGATTTTATATCATAAGACCACCGTCTTTGAGGTGAAGCATTAGGCATAGAAAAATGCTGGTACACAATATTTTACATGGAGGAGATGGAACAAAATAACTTCAGTATCAATAGGTAGTTATTGTGTGTATTTATAACTGCAGTATACTATTGATAACACGTTCTAAACTTAAACAATGTCAATGAGCTTCCGTTCAAAAGCATGATTGATTCAATCTACTCCAAGTCTGAAAGAACATGTAAAAAATTATATTTACCCAAACACAATTTCTAATGACGTTTTCTTTTGATAAAAACATGAGTTTACTTGGTTTATCCGTATTTTTTCTTTGGTTGCATAATATATCTTGTGATAGTTTTTTTCCAAGTAGGATTCCAAACGTTTTCTGGATTTGTGATACTATGTGTTAGTAATAAGACACAAAACAGCTTGCGTAGATCCTTTGCTGATGCCCAATAACATGCTTCTTTAATAACTTCAATATTTTCTTCATCATAGTCCTTGCAGATAACAGAAGAAGTTATTTTTTTCCTTATCTCTGTTTTAGATTCTCAAAATAGACATTCATATTTTGTTAGTTTTTTTAAGTACACAGGCACATAAGTTATTTTTTCTAAAAAACGTCATTAGATTAAGCTTTGAAGAAAATAAGCAACTTAAAATGTAAACCATAAGAAAATGTAAGATATATATAATAGTGTTGATATGGTTGCACGAAAAGTTAGTATCAAATAATATATTCGTATTATTTATTACATTCTTTTTATTGCTATATAGATGTTCTGAATTTAATGCGTTAACATAAATCATTCTTAATTATTACCAATCAATCTTGTGAATTAAATAAGTAATATAAAATAAGAAGAACAGTTATGAATTAAAAATATCCAATAGAAACCTGCAAAAAATTGTCAAAT
>CAKOAT010073488.1:74120-109880 GCA_932364175.1 Eruca vesicaria subsp. sativa | reverse complement strand
TTTGGAATACCAACCTTGTAATCTACCTTCTAATTTCTCTTTGATAAAATTTAACAGATCTATTTTGGAACCCTGAAAACATTCAGGGAGACCAAGATATGTACCTTCCCCTCCTTCCTTATCGATACCTAAAATTCTCTTGATATCCTGTTTTGTATCGTCAGTGACGCTTTTCCCAAAAATGATAGAAGACTTTAAATGATTAATCATTTGTCCAGAAGCCGTCCCATAAAGTTCCAAACAAATCAGAATTTCTACACTATCCTTGATAGAGGCTTCACATAACAGTAAGCTATCATCCGCAAATAACAGATGATGCACAGAAGGACTATCTTTGGCTAACTTTACACCCCGTAACTTTCCTTGTCCTTCAGCTCTATTTAGAACGTGTACTAATGCTTCAGCACATAAAATAAATAAAAAAGGTGATAAAGGATCCCCCTGACGTATTCCTCTTTCAGGTTTAATGAATCCATGAGATCTGCCATTTAGTAATACTGAGAAAGTAACAGTGGAAATACAAGACATAATCCAAACAACCCATTTCCGATCAAATCCCATTTTTTCAAGTAAAATTTCAAGAAAATTCCATTCAACCCGATCATAGGCTTTGGACATATCTGTCTTAATAGCCATACTTTCCCTACCAATTTTATCATTGGTGCGCAGTCCATGTACCAATTCATGTGCTATAATGACGTTATCCGTAATTAGTCTACCGCCAACAAATGCCCCTTGGGTTTCCGAAATTATGTTAGGTAAAATTACTTTCAATCGGTCGCAAAGAATACGAGAAATGATTTTGTATTGGACCGAGCAAAGACTAATGGGACGCATATTCTTCATCTCCGTAGGGTGTAGAATTTTCGGTAACAAAAATAATTGTGTATGGTTCCAACCCTCAGGAAGAATAGCTGTTTTGAAAAAACTTTGAACATCATCAATAATCTTCTGACCAACAATATGCCAATATTTCTGGTAAAAATAACCAGTAAGACCATCCTCTCCAGGAGCGCTGCTACTTTTAATCCCAAATGCTGCTTTTTTAATTTCATCAGGTGATACCTCTCTAATTAACAAAGTGTTCATTTCTAAGGTGACTCTAGTATCAAAACCTTCAAACAAAGTTTCCAAGTCTCGTGGGTTGGAGCTAGTAAACAAATCTCTAAAATATTCAGTAGCAATATGACCTTTTGATCCTTCAGAATAGTGCTCATTTCCAAAGATATTCTTAAGCATTAAAATTTTATTCCTCATTTTTTTTCCTTTAACCACATTATGAAAATACGTAGTATTTCTATCCCCTTCCCGTAACCATTCCTCTCTGCTTTTTTGTCTCCAGAAGATTTCTTCTTCCCTAAAGGCCGTAGCCAATTCCTGTCTTAGCCTCCGTACCAGACTATAAATGGGAAATTGCTTTGAGCTTTCTTTGTCCAAATCAATTTGTAGCCGTTCAATTCTTGTTTTTGAGTTCCAATCATTGGTCCTTTTAAGCTTGGACAATTCCGATCGACACCGGGCAATACGATCTAAAACACTGAGGTTGGAATTAATATTCTCCGCATCCCACCCTCGATTAATGGCCTCCTCTACCCCTCTTTTACCAAACATACGTTTATCGAAATAAAATCGTCCTCTATGCAAATTTTCAGGCTCGAGTGCAAACTCTATTCGAAGAGGCCGATGGTCCGAAGGCCACATACTCATATACTCAGTAGACGATTGTGGAAAAAGTCTAAACCATTCCCCATTGCCAAAACTTCTATCCAGTTTACATTGAACCCAGTTGTGATCCCTCATACCTGCCCATGAAAGAGTATTTCCCGTACTTCTCATCTCCCTGATTTTACATGCTTCAGCCATATTCCGAAAATCAAAGAAAGTGTTTTCATCTCTAGTAGCCCCTCCCAGTTTTTCACCATTGTTCATTANAGTCTAAACCATTCCCCATTGCCAAAACTTCTATCCAGTTTACATTGAACCCAGTTGTGATCCCTCATACCTGCCCATGAAAGAGTATTTCCCGTACTTCTCATCTCCCTGATTTTACATGCTTCAGCCATATTCCGAAAATCAAAGAAAGTGTTTTCATCTCTAGTAGCCCCTCCCAGTTTTTCACCATTGTTCATTAGCTCATTAAAATCTCCAACCAAAATCCATGCCTCATCTCTAGTCACACCTATATCCGTTAATTGATCCCAAACATATCGTCTCCTTGCTCTTACTGGGTCTCCATATACACATGAGAGAAAAAATTTCATAGACCCCATTGTGACTTTAAGGTCAATAATTCTGTTGTTACTATTTAAAATTTCAACTGAGTAACACCCTTTCCACATTAAAGCTAAACCGCCGCTACGACCAGTTGGTTCCACCGTGTGTAACCGATCATACCCCAAACTTGATTTTAAAGCATCCATATAGGTTAACTTTTGCTTAGTTTCCATAAGGAAAAGAAAATCCGGAAAAAACTGACGTCGAAAATCCCTTATTCGTTGAACGGTATCAGAACCACCCGCCCCCCGACAATTCCAACTCAAAATACTCATTAAAAAAATAATTTTGAAGGAAGCTCTTTAGAGCCCCGGTTAATAGTTAATGATATCCCAATCATTATACTTGTAAACTTTATACAATACCGAAGACAGTACCAAAGAAATTGTCCGCCATTTAAAATTTGTAGTAACAAAATCCTGGACCCAATAAATAAAAGTATTAAAATGACCATTAACCGTGAAATATACTCATTTAAAATATATTTTATGAGGGGACTCCGTGAAGCCCATATATTCGGTGATTCATAAAATTCATTACATCCTCGAAACCACATAACACACCCAGCGTTGCACTGTATACTAATCAAAACTACAATTACTATAGCTCCAATCTCAAGCAGCGAAAAGCACACCAAACCATACCAGTTTGAATATATAAATTGAAAAAATAAGGGTAACTCAGCATATACACGTACAATATATATTGCCATTAAAAGTCCGTGGCATACATTATGTTGACATCCATGAAATCTTAGCCCCTGCTCACGAATTCCACGTCTTACTTCATTGCCGGCTTGTAACCACCCATATTCCACTAGCCAACCAAAAATCCAAAAAGAAATTATATTCTTTGTTTGACACCCGCACAAAGCCGAACTCAAAACACCATCCATGGTCTCCACTTTATCATTGAAATAATTACCATTTAAAATATCAAAACTCTGTCCTTTCTTAAAAGAATCACGAGACCTAAAAGAGAGGAGCTTGTCCCTGCACCAGAATCCTGTGTCAAAACATAGGAGAGCAAAGATTACATTTAAACCAAAAGGAGATGTCATAGGCTCATAATCATAATGTTGATAAAAATTCCACCACCCTATACACAAACTCGACATCTCCCCATTTGATAAGGTTGAATGTGAAGTTGTCCACATAAAAAAGAAACAAAACCACTCCTGTCCTACCTCCAGTACTCGTATTGCTACTAAAACAGTAGCTTTTCCACACCTTACACACCAGTATATATCTATTAAAATCCTCACCATGATCACTGTAAGTTCCTGGCAATCATTCAAGTTAATAAAATTTGGAAACCAAGATCCATACAAACTGAGAACAAGATTCATACCACTTGGAACCCCATCTACTAGTGTATATTTCTCCGAAACTACTAAAGGAAAAACTCGTGATCTTGAATCAAAAAAACCTAATACATTCCTATCAAAAACACCATCATACTCAAGCCAGGAACGCAAGATAATGGTAATAATGTGCTGGCTAGGAGATACAACAGCTTCAAAACCAATCCTCTTATGTCGGTACCAGCTAAGAAAATTACAAAAATTCCTTGGATAAACCATGTATAGATCATAATGAGAACACCTGAACTTATCGTAATCTAATCTCAACTTAGAGACCCATTGACCTTGTGACATGGTAAAAACAAAGAGAAAAAACACCAAACTTAAGTTGGAGAAAGATAACCAAAGAGAAGAAGAATAAAAGAGAGATTGTGATATGAGAATTCTGATCCCCGAGACCAATATATATATACTCCATTCATATCTCCAGAACCAATCAATCAAAATACTCGTAAGATACGCAATCCATACTTTTAACACAAGCCAATCATCAAAGATATTATACAGAAAAATCTTTAGAATCCACCATTTAGTCGCATCACCTCTTGAAACACAATATTGCCTTTCCATATCTCTATCACTAGAGAGAAACCAAGATCTAAACTTCCCTTCTCCATCTTCACCAGATTCAAATGATATCGTAAACCCCAAAAAAATCAAAAACCGTGATTTGCCTTGCAAGTGGGAGCCATAAGTAAAGACGTACCTTGATTTAAAAAGGAAACACGATTCTTTTTTCGAATCGGAAACTTCCGAAAGAGAGACCACCATCGGATCTCCAATATTCCTCATCTTTACCACCAGATCCATTCGATCCGTGAAGATCAAATCGGAAATCGTATCTTTTCCTCTTAAAACTGCATCCCCGAGAAAACCATAATCCCCGAAATCGTGAAACGAAAACCAAAATATCATCGTAAATTAGAGAACCTTTGAAACGAAAACAATCGTCTTTTTCATCGCCGACACCCGTTCAAGTACTTAATGGTTTCTTCAATTTCCTTATTCTTCTTTTTTTTCTTCGTCAGCTAAAGTCTTTCTAACCAGTCCGAGATTAGAAAATAAAAAATGCGATTTAAACATCTAACGCAGAACATCAAATTTAGATTCTAAGATGACCCTACTAATTACTACTTAGCAATCTATCTAACACTAAATGTAAAGAGATATGACAGGTCAATAAGTGAAGAAAATATGTTTGTTAATATCTGTCACATGATTGTATAATAAGATAGTTATCTTGATAACTTGCAAACTTTCTCAGCTGCTTGATAGTACGTGGAAACATACCTACTATATCAGCTTTCTTAGTGTCTCATCTTCATCCAAAGAGTTATAGATAGTTAGGAAATAATTCGACAACTTGAGATAAGTTCTATTGTACATACCACTATCATAGTTGAGAACAGCCTATGACAAAGACATAACCGGAAGTGTATGATAAATGAGAAACTGACTTAGAAAAAATTAGAATTTATATTTTATGTTGACACTACAATGGATAAATGAAAATCGTTGCCATACCTTTAAAACTTGGAATAAGTCATCATATCATTTTCTGTTGCTGTCTTCAAGTGCGTATAGGAAACATAATCTTTTTTGTGGATACCATTCAATTGTATTTAAACCGGGATTGTGTATTTTGATTTTTAATGACAAAAAACATCTTTTTGCATTTTTACTACTTTTTTTTTTTCCTATGATGTTTATTATAGTGATGGATATAAATACGTTAAAAATTTACAGTAATGTATTTCCAATTCGTTTTTTTTTTCTTAATCGTGTTTCTGACATCATTTATACTTGTAATGGTTACTAATCATTAGAATTATTTGGCTCTTGTAATGTATGTGGTCCAATGGAGAACCCATTTAGAAGTGGGATGCATAATCGTGGTTTGAATGATCAGTAAGAATTTAATTTTGAAGGTGGAGTTGGTTGACTGTAGTTTCAATTTTATGTTGTATTTTGAACTAATTTTTTTTAGTCTAAATAATTTCGACTGCAATTGAATTTCTGTAGGGCTTGGTCTTTTTTTATCATAAACCTATTATGATATTAATTTTTTTTTGGCCAAGGTACTGTGATATTAATTTAAGTGTCTGTATTTACAAATAAAAATCGAAAAGTTGTTGGGAGAAAAACAAAAGGGAAAAGGTTTTTTTTTTTTTTTGCAACACCAAAAGAAAATCCTATGAAAAGCATTTGTATGAAAGCAAAGTGGTGGAAGGAAAAAAAAAGAAAGAGAAATCTTCGAAAAAAACAAACAGCTTAAATAGATACTGATAATGGTGCTATACTGCTATCAAGCAACCAAGGATTATTGTTGGATTGTGTCTGGTTTAGTTACGTCTCGTGCGCTTAGCTTTCTCCTGCATGCCCCTCTCCTAGAAAGATGCACCTGAGCTGAAACCCTGAGCTGCAGCCTGCAGGTTCCATCTATGGAAGAATTGAATTACTCCAGGAGCATGTGTTGTTTCATCGATTGGGTCGGGTTGTTTTCTGCTACCACAAATGGTGGCAGAACTGCAGGAGAAACAACATTTGTCACAGTTATGGTCCTCTTAACTGTAAAGTTGTAGCTGGAGACTTCCACCAGACATTGTAGAGTTGGCATCTCATGGTTAGCACCCAATGTCCCCACTGGCCTGCCATATCAAACATGATTAAGTCAGTTTAGATTGTTTGGGAGGTGAAATATAAGATGAGTATGAGTAACCTCAAAGAATTGTCAATCATCTTTGACCCCTGCCTCCATGTTAGCTCAGGACCAGTATCACAAAGGAGCACAAAAGTTGCCTTCTCGTCATTGTCATAGACAGACATCTCAGCACGGTACCTGTTACAAAGAGAAAGCACACGTGAACAAAATGCTAAGCGGTGTAAGATGAGGGTTTTGTAATGTACATTTCAACTCCAGGAAAAAAAATCAAATCACCATCTAGTCCAACATAATGAAAACACAACAACAATGTCATAGATTTAAATCTCAAGAAGACCATTGTAGCTTGCTATTATTCAACATAACATACATTTTCCCCATAACTAATTCAAATCAAACTCACCTGATCAACGGAACCAACGTGGCATTTCTTAAGAACCTCCTCAAGGCTACACCTTCAGCTACTTTATCACTCACTCTGTAAGGAACAACAACATCATCTCCCTGACTTTGCAAGCTACTGCTGCGTCTAGCAGAAGAAGCAAAGGCAACAAAGTGTAGCTGAAACGCACATTAAAAAAAAAAAACTTTATCAACATCCAAAACCAAAGCGGAGGAGGCTGAGAAACTTTGGGATCACGGCCGGATCCTTATGAGGGGTTTGCGATAGGCTTAGAAGCTTCAAGGTGAGAACTTTGAGCTGTGCGAAGAGGGCAGCTTCTCGTCCTCCCTGGTAGTCGTCTCCGTTGGTTTCACGACGGACTACGACGGAGCTCTCCATTCGATTCGATCAGTTATACAAAACCGATGCTTTTACAGCTACAATGGCTAGACGATTATTACCTTCCCATGGAGGTGAAGCATGTGGCAATACCCTAGCACTCACTTCAGAAAGGCTCTTCTCAACATAAAATGCAGCCTTTTGATGAGTAGTTTTCAGCCTTTATATGAAAGCATGAAGGAAGTAGTAAAGAACATGATTGATTGATGGAGCCCATACAACTGGTCCGGTGACTTAAAAACGAAGCCTAAATACTGAAACCCATATGACGTGTTTTAATGAAATGTTGTGATTGGAGGAATATATTAAGTGATGTGGACAAGTTAAAAATCCTTTATATGCAACTTTTAACTATAGTAGATTGACATGTTGTCCAATTAACAAAATCAATTTCAAATTCAAACCCAAATATCTAAAGTGATCAATTTGCTAAATTTTAATACTTAGTCAGATTTTAAACTTTGCAAATTTTTAATATCAGTCACTTGGACTTTCATTTCTCATTTAAAACAATTTCGATTTTAATAAATGGATAGACTATCTCATAATGCTCACGATAATTGCCCAAAGTTCAGTCTTTCCCACATGCGTCTCCGTCGAAAAATCTATCAAAAAAATTTCACACCGCTTTATCAGAAACGAGTTCCAACATGCTCTTCATCAAAGCACCGACAAATCTCACCACACAAGGATAAAACTTAGGCCATGATACGACCAATATTCCTCTGATAGTCTTTAACTTTATCTAAACTTCCTATTATTTTTCTTTTTTTTACCTCGAAAATAATAGATTCAAATTCAGTTTGCTTCTGCGTGGCTAGCCTCAACCGCTATCCAACAGGGAGCAAAACAGTTTACATAATCTGAGTTAACTTCTCGTGATCTAGCACCCTTTGCAAGGTGATCTGCACGGACGTTTTTCGCTCTTGGAATAAAAGATATCGAACATTTCAGAAATTCATTGTGGAGAGCTTTTATCTCATCGATTTCAGATGTTAGGGCTGGCCAGTCTTTCTCCGCTTGTACCAGTTTCACCACTTGGGCACAATCTGATTCAAAATGAATATCTTGCCTTCCAACCTTTAGCAGTTCCTACATTGCCCATAACAAACCTTCAGCTTCTGCGTGTAGTGGTGATGTTGTCTGCATATCTCCTTTTGTTCCAAACAGCCTTGGTACGTCATCCTCCAGGAGCACAAATCCCATTCCCGTCGCGTCCCGTGTGCTTGTCCACAACTTCCTATTATTTAGATTTCCTAATTTGTGTATTTATCTCTAACTTATTACACACCTATTAATAAGTTAGCTTGCTCCACAAGTATGAGAATTATCCAACATAGCTGACATCGGCTTATGAGCGAAGCACTCAGACCGCCAACGACACTCTGAAGTTCTTAACGCATGTTCGAGGCTATATATATATATATATTTTTTTTTTAATATATATATCGATTTTGGTTAAAAAAACACTTAAAAAAAACACTTAACCCCATGGGCAAATGGAATCATTTTGTAGACGCCTCTAACCGTGTCGGCTTCCTGGGGAGATACTCGGTTTATTCTTTTTTTTTTTTTTTTTTTTTTTTTGACAACTAAAGGCTGATCTATTACTCAAGCTTGAGGTAGTCTGGAAAGCTAGACCGGAATAGAACAACCAACATACAACCAACATACTCGGTTTATTCTACTAAAGTTCATAGTGTAAGTATATAGTCGTTGCAATCGTTAGGTATCTCTATAATATTATTTGAGAAGTCAGTTTCCTATGTGGCGCTCTCACGTTCACTCTCACGATGGTTGATTACACTGATACCCTTAATGAATTAAAAATAGTTAAAAATAGTATTATTCATTCTTTTATTTAGTTTCCTTTTCAAAAATTTCCAAAAATATATGTAATAAAAAGGAAAATTTTTTATAAAGTCAAAAAAAAATTTGAAAACAAAAAATATATGTATATATAATATGATTTCATAAAAAAAGAAAGTTCACAAAATAATAATAATACATTTAAAATATTTTTAAATAACATAAAATATACTTTTAGAGTAATAAAAATAGTTTATAATTAGTATTATTGATTTTTTATTTATTTAGTTGACTATAATATCTTTCAATTACAGAAAATTATCTATAGATTATATTTTACCTATATAATATTATTTTCAAATATAATTACAATTTTGTGCAGTGCTTATTTTTAAGAGATATTAAAAACTTAAAACAAATTTAATAATAAATATCGCTTGATCAAATAATTAACAATTAATATGAGTTAGATATATGATATTTTATCATTATTAAAAAAAATTCTTAATATTAAATTTTATGTTTTTATGTTTGTGAAACTAAATATAACCATAATAAAAATACCAAAGCATATCTGAATTCCCAATTTTAAGATTATTTAAAATAAATTTTAGTTTATATTCATTAAATCTAAAGCATAAAGTTATTTATA
The DNA here is from genome assembly GCA_932364175.1 of Eruca vesicaria subsp. sativa. Lineage (NCBI taxonomy): Eukaryota > Viridiplantae > Streptophyta > Magnoliopsida > Brassicales > Brassicaceae > Eruca > Eruca vesicaria. The sequence continues at coordinate 100,339 of CAKOAT010073488.1, read as the reverse complement.
ATTTATAAATATTAATTATTCTAAATATTGATATATGTTCATGAGCTTCCAAAAATATATCATCTACTTATGCATGTAACCTTCTATTGATCTTCGGATAACTCAAAACATATTAACAAATGAAAATAAATATTAATCAACTCTTACAATTTTAGTTCTTTTATAAAATTTATATATATGCATGTGACTTTGGAATATTATCGTTTTATTAATTTACGTATTTTGGAATCAGACACTTTAGTTCATTTTTAATTCATTCTAAGTACAATATATCTTAAGTTATACATAATTTTCCAAAAATATATTTACATATCTAAGACAACACCCACTATATGCAAATAAGTAATTAATTAAAAATTAGATATTACAGTTGGATTCAGAAAAATTCAATTTATCCAAATGATAACTAAATCAACCGTAAAAACAATAAAATCGACTAGATATAACATATATAAAATTACAGGATAAATAAACTAAAATAATATTATTAATATAAATGATGCATACAAATTATAAATTAATTTAAAATTAAAACTAAATAGTAATCAATTATTATTATATATTTAATTTAAAAATATTTATATCCGTGCATGAACACGGGAAAATCACCTAGTGTAATACTGTACGTCAATATAATATTTACGCCTAAAAAATAATAATCATGAATATTAAATAAAGAATATAGACCAATGAGCTAAAACATTCTCGAGGAATAAGAATCTCATCCCCGGAACTAAATTCTCTTGCACACCACAAATCTTCTCTCGCCTTTTTTTTATTTCGATCTTTTAGTGTATACGCTACGTCTCAAATTCTTCACCTTAGCAAGTACTAATCACACAAGTCTAAATGCAAGAAAAGCAAGTTTTGCTTCAGACAAAGATGGTGCTCAGAAGAAGAGAAGTAAAAAAGAGTTATGTTATGTTCTCTTCAACTTTCTTCTGCATCTTTTTCCTCTTTCTTTCTCCTGCAAATCTTACAAACGGTGTTAACTTTGAAGGTAATATTCATTAACAATATCTTCTTTCTTTCTCTTGTTTTCCTAAAACATGTTTTTGTTGTTGTTTCCTCTCTAGTTCTTACTCTGATAGAAATCAAGAATTCACTGGTTGATCCTCAAGGAGTTCTAGTGAATTGGGACATCGCATCAGTTGATCCTTGTAGCTGGAACTTGATCACTTGCTCTTCTAATAATTTTGTCTTAAGCATGTAAGCACATAAATACACAAATATATAATGAAAGATTACTGTTTACTTACAGTAATTATATGTCTATGTAGAGGAGCTGCAAACCAGAGCTTGTCAGGAACTCTTGCATCAAGTATTGGCAATTTAACATATCTTGAGACTGTGTCAGTGTTCATCTTTTAATAATTTAGTTTTGTTGTTTACTTTAGTTTTCTAATTATTATTTCTTGATACACACAAAAAGGCTATTGCAGAACAATTACATTACAGGAAATATTCCTCCTGAGATAGGGAAACTGATGAAACTGAAAACACTTGATCTCTCCAACAATAACTTCACTGGCCAAATCCCATCCACTCTTTCTCATCCCACACATTTTCAATACTTGTAAGATTACCCATTACTTTTTTTCTTAATCTTTTTAGCATAATTTTAAAAAATAATTGTTGTAATTAAATATGGAGAGATTTTTGTGTTGAAAACTGTTGAGCAGGAGGCTGAACAATAACAGCCTGACAGGAACAATTCCTACCTCAGTGGCAAACATGACCCAACTAATTCTTTTGTACATTCTTTTTCTTTGGTTTTTTTTCTTCTTCTATATGTATATTTGCTTATAAATTTCATTATTAATTTTGTAGGGATCTGTCTTACAATAACTTGAGTGGACCAGTTCCAAGATTGCTTGCCAATACATTCAAGTAAGTCTATTTATTAAAAAAAAATATTTGGTTGTTCTGTTTCACACTTTTACTCTGTTCAGAAAAGAAAAAACGATGTCATTTTCTCTGCAACTTATCCACATTTGTACATTAAGTATAATAAGCAAATGAAATATATATATATATATATATATAACATTTTATCTACTTGTGAGTTGTGATGCAGTGTAATGGGCAATCCTGAGATTTGTTCAACTGGAACAGAGGAAGACTGCAACAGGAGTCATCCTAAACCGACCTCACTTACCTTTAGCAGTTCTGGCCGTAAGTAAAATCTAAAATTTCAACATTATAAAGAATAAAATTATGAAATCTTTTGAATTCTGGAGACTGTAAGCTAATATAGGGGGCTTTTTTTTACGTTCTTTGTTGTTTGATGAAGCATCTGATGGAGGAACAATAAACCAGAAATTCGCGGTACAATTCGGTTTAAGCCTTGCATGCCTGTTCATCATTGGCTTCGGTTTTCACTAAAATAAATTTGTAGCTGTATCAAAAGATTACAATAATAAGGATGTAAAAACTGTAGTCAGACGTGAATCTTCGGTAACACAAGCTGTCTGTTGTAAAATTATGTATGTAATATTTCTCTGTAATAACATAGTTAACTCATTTTTAACCAAAAATAAATAAATTTGTACACAAGCTGTTTCATGGTATGATTTACCATTTTTTGGTGAACACCGTCAAAGACCATATAGCTCATGAACTACTAAACTGATATAGAATATAGATAATGTGATAAATCTTCGAAACTACGATTTAGCCTGTAACTAAACAATGTATGTTTCTAAAAATTTTAAAATAATCTCCGCATGATCATTTTTTCCCAAAGAGAAGAAACAAAACTGTTTGCAATGAGAACAACACACACACCTAAGGTCTCTGTTTTGTCCAAGAAACGCTAAGCCATTACATAAGAAACAGAAACAAATTTTCTGAGAAGCTGAGCCATGGCCATCTTTGAATCAAGTGTATAGATCAGAGTCAAGCCAAGCATCCTTTTTAAGACCACTTCTTGAAGAGTACATCTCCAGATCTTTGCCCACACTTGTAATATCCATACCAGGGACAATGCTCTTCAACAAACCACCAACAAATCTCACCACAGAAGGATCAAACTCAGGCCAAGACACCACCAACGTCCCTCTGATATTCTTCACCTGACATCTGCTCAAAAGCGAAGCACTCAGACCATCAATAACACTCCCTGATGGGAAGGAATCCAGATTCAACCGAGACGTTGCTGCTGCTTTCTTCTCACACGATGTCTCAAGTTTAGCAGCCAATGCCTCATCTGGTGAGAGCCTCCCTCTGAAGTTACGGCTCTGAATAGAATCCAAGATGATAACCCTCTCCGGGACAATGTCTTGGCCAATGAGCAGTCTCGAGACTAGGTTGGCCCGTTCAGGAGACACAGGAAGCTGAACAGAAACCAAAAGGACAGAGTTGGTGTTGTTATCACCACTTAAGGAGTAGATGTTGCAGGATTTGTCTTGTAAAGAAGGCTCAACGGTGTTTCCAGAGAAGGGGACTTCAGGCAAGATGAGAGTTCCGATGAGAGTCTTTGAAGGTAAGCTGTGGAAAATGTATAGGGAAGGGGAAGATACGGCTATGATGAGGAGTGATGGTTTGAGGGGGAGTTCTGGTTTTGGGTTTGAGAAGACGATGAAAGGAGAAGGAAGGGGTTCAGGAGGTGAGACGAAGTTGTTGAGATCTTCTTGGAAGAATCTTGAAGGTGGTGGATTCTCGGTTAGTACATCTTCCATTTTTACTTAGCTTTTATTGAAGTTGAACAAACCTGTTATCAAGAGACACATCAAAAAACGCAGTTAGGTAGCAATAGAGAAGTAAGAAGAGCCAATCTAAGAAGCATTTAAACCATTTTTCGGTATTTAAATTGAGTCAAGCGTATCTACGATAAACCAAAGAGGAATGAAGTAAAGCACACATATCTTATTGTTCCAAATAAGAGATTTCAAAACTCGTATGAGTTAGTGAGATTATAAAGACATGTAAACAGAACTTGTTGCAACACAAACTAAACTAAACGAAGACTTGTGTTCGTTCCTTGTTTGTCTCGGTTACAATCATTGGAACCAAAGATTGTACTCAAAAGAAGGAAGTGCTTAAAGTAACTAAAGAGATCTGAGAATCCTATTATGGAAGAGTGAAAAGTCTGTAAACTCCATTACAGATCTTATGCTAAATCATCGATTATTCAACGAAAATTGTGGAAAAACTCTTAATCTAACACAAGGACATAAACCTATGACTGTTTGAAGAATTTGAACTTGGAAGTATTAAACTTTTACATCTCGTTAACCTTAAATCTCGAAAATTAAGCAAGGCGAAAGGAGTAAAGTCTCAGACTTTAAAGAGTATCGGATTGAGGAAGGTGTATAAGAATCGAGAAGCGATCAATTAGAGAAGGAAGTGACAAATTACCTTTTCTTTTTCGTAATAGAATGGATGAAGAAAGAACCGAACAAGAGAGTTTGTCTGTCTTCTCGACCAAGACAGAGCTTAGGTGAATGCTAAAACCTTTAACACAAACCTCAACGGCGTCAGACTCTATTGTGCGCCGCTCAATTTAATATGCTAATTTGTTTTTTTTTACCTCTGAGATAACGGACTATTCATTTAAAAATAAAAAATAAAGCTAATAGAGCATGAATCTTCAAACTAATTTTTGTGTTGATTGCTACAAGCATACAACTAACCCTGGGAAAAAAACCGGAACCGAAAAACCGAACCAGAACTGAGTCGAAATTCTCGAAATCGAACCAAAATTCTTAAATATCCGAATAGTTCTTATATTTCTATACCCAAAAAACCGAACCGGAACCAGAACCAAACGGAAAACCGAACAGGTACCCGAAGATCCGAAAAATAAGTTAAATTTTTTTAATATAAGATAAAATGATGTTAAGCCCACTTGAACCAGGTTGGATACAAAGAGTAAGTATATTTTTACCATGTTTTATTTATTGTCTTATACTATAAATATATATAGTATTTCTATATTAAAATACGATAAATATTTATAAAATTAACACTTTCTTGATTCGAACTCTTGTTGGATTGACGAATATGTAAGCGTGTAAACACTAGACCATTTAAATTAACATATTAACTAATATATTATGTATATATATATATATATATTTGATTTATATTAAACGGGTACCCGGAACCGAACTGGAACCAAACCAAAACCGAACCAAAATCTCATAAATACCTATTGTGTATAAAAATGATTTATCCGATATACGCGGAACCGAATGGTTCCTATCCAGAACCGAACTGAATATCCGGATGCCCAGGTATACCTACAACCATGAATCTTCAAACTAGTTTTTTAAAAAAAATATTCATTTGCATTATTATTCTTAACATTAACAAAAGTTAGATAAAACTTCATAAATACATATAAAACATATATTTAATATATTATGCAACACCTAATATTATAATATTATAATATAAAAATATATAAATTTCATATATAATCAAACAACACACATACATACAAAATTTTAGAAAATTGCATATAAAAACATTATTCAATATAATACTATTATCAATACCATTAAAACAGGATCGCTCTCTTTAATGAGATTATATCTTTTCCAACAATACCCTTAATATTATGAACAAATTTAATTTTCCATTAATGGCGATTTGGTCTTTTTATTCTGTACCTAAAAATTATATACTAAAGAGTTTTATTAATGGGTCAAATTCACCTTCTAATTATTAGCTCACTGGTCCTGCCCATTCGATCCGCCATGGAACGGGTGAATCAATATTTGAAAAAACTAAGTTACGGGTTGGGGTGCGGATGCAGGTCCAATATATTTTACATAGGACGGATCATGATTGTTTTAATTTCAATTGTGGGTATCTGATAATCTACAAAAATAGAAAAATAAATTTAAAATAAATTATTTTTCAAAAATATACTAAATTTTGTTAAAATCATTATTTTTTAAAAAAAAATTAAAATTTTAACTAGAAATATACTATTTAATATTATTTTTTAGAAAAAATAAAATATAATTATTTTTATTATTAATAATTATCTGCAGGTCCAGCTGATTATCCGTAAAATTAAGTAGGACGGATACGGATAAAATTTATTTTCTTTGCGGGTCAATCTGGTGGGGCAGGGCGAGTTTGACCCGCTTCCCAGCACCAAGCATAGTTAGTTGATATTATTTTTCCCAAATAAAACTACACAATTACATATAATACATTTACATAGATATTGATGATAATAATAAACTAAAATATACAATAAGTTTAGAAAGTTCTATTAGACAAGAACATTTTATATCATCAAAGCAAAAAAAAAACTTATCGATCTATCTATAAATAAAACGACAAAAATAGTCCCGCGTTTTTTAAGCGCGGGTCAAAAATCTAGTATGTGTTTAAAGTGATAAATGAGTCTTCTTATTTTAATATTAGGGTTAAGCCCGCCCTACGGACGGGCGATCAAATTAAAAATCACAAAACTTATATTTTAAATTGATCTTATATAACAAATTTATTGGTGACTGAAAATGGTTAATTTTCAGTATTTGTTTTTGTTGTTCTTGTTAGAACGCACATGCTTGTAAACTTTTTAATTAATGTAATTTTTTTTGTTATGTTTTTATTATAAAAATAAGGAAAATATTCATAAAATATTTAAATCCAATACATAAATAATTTATTTCTCTATTTTATACATTTACTTTTATATTTTTAGTTATTTAATTTTTTTTGTTCTATAAATATATAATTTTTCTCTTGTAGTTTGACTTGTGATTCGCATGAATTTGTTTTCTTTTGGATATTTTGTGTAACACTTGTTTTTATTTTAAAATATTTTATTATCATTATATATAAATTATTTTATTTAATTACTATTTGTATTAGTTTCTATTAAAATAGTTTAATTCTTTGATACTCGGTTTTATCCTCGTTGCAAAAACTTAATTTCATAATAAAACTATTGATATACTTTAGTGAGACTACGATTATTTTTATTTTGGAACTATAGATTTTTTTTAGTGCATTTGTCTTATTTTAGATTAGATAATTTGATTTCTACGATTATTTTTATCTTATTTTATATAGCGTCTCTTTTTGTGTTTTACAAATAGTCTGTTTTTAATTTTATGTCCATATTAAATTTATGCTTGAAGAGTTTAGGGAATTCATAACATACAATTTTTCTTTTATAAAATTTATTTAGATATACAATAATTTTTGATCTTATCATAAAAAAATTTATCTCTTGTTCGTTATTGTTTTATATGTTATATTTTAATTTTATGTTTTCCACTAATTGTTATTGAACTTTTCATTTTAATTATGTATTGTTTTGGCTATAAGTTTTCACTAATTTCTTGTTAACAATTAGTTATCAAGTTTTATCTCAAAGTGTTTGTTTTCTTAACTAAAGAGGTTTAATTATTGAACCGAGTGGATAAAAGGGCATCCAACATCCGGAAATTGGGGTTGCTGCGCGTTACATCGAACCCGCTCAACATGTAGACTGACCCTTCACTGAGATGCTGCCTGAACATGAATTGACGGTTCACATTAACAGAACCTTGAATAACCATCGACTGTTAGAAATGACAAATTATTTTTTTAAACAATCATAATGGAACCAATCGTCAACAGCGTTAATCGGAAAGGAGATACTTACATTCTCGTTGATGAGGAGCATGTCTAGACTTATGAACTCACCGTCTTTCCTTACATTTATGGCTTCCCAAAACCTCAGAAAGTGAACCTCAGTGGTGTTGGAGCAGCGTCCAACTTTCTAATCGGCAAGGAGGATGAAATAAATCACCATTATAGCAATCAGAAAGTTGAACAAAATTTTCTTCTAATGCTCGTCGAAGCTGTGTTGTTCATGTCTGCAAAAGGGATATATATACTCACACCTCTACATGGTTATTTTCGGAATGCGATAAGGTGGTTTCAATGATCTAGAGTGGGTCAATCACTTAAAAAATAGGAGGAAAGAAGGTGTGAATCAAGCGTGCGTCGAGACATTACGAAGAATTGATAATTTATTCCGATATGTAAAACCCTCGTCGGCTGATCTAAAGATCTCAAAAGAACATGAAGAATAAACCTATAATATTAAAGGATCTCTGTAGTCCGAAAGTTTAAACGCAATCTACAACAATAAAAATCCAAAACAAATATGCATTTTACCAATAATATAATATTTTCTAAAATAATATAATTTTTTAAAAAACCCAATAAATAATTTCTTAAACTTTAATGAGGTGTCACATGGCATTTTTGTCCCTAATGGAGAAAAAACTAACTTTATTATATAAGATATAGATTACAAGTTATAAATTGTTGAAATCAGGTATTTTCATTTAGTGCTATTTTTAATTTAGACTTTGTCGGTGATGATACACATGAATATATGCAATTGAAAAAAACTGAGAATCATGCAAAAAGAACTTAAAGCAGCAACAATCTTCATTTGATCCAAATATTTATCAATCATAATTTGATTATTTTGGAGGTTCATGGTCAGATTAACCAATGAATTCTATCATTTGTAATATTTAAGTGTTTATGTATTTCACTTTCATTTGTGCTAAATTTATTTAATGTATTTTGATTTTGTGTGAATTTATTTAATGTATTTTTCTATTGTATGAACTTTATTTTAGTGTTATGTAATATATTTTTTATTTTGATGTACTTAAGTTATTATAAATTAAATTTAGTATATGCATTTGTAAAAGATAATGATTATAAGGACCAAAAAGTAAAAGATATATAGTGTTGAGATTTTAAATATTGAAACCTTAAGATTTTACTATTTAGATCCTCAAAATTTGAAGATTTGAAATCCGATCGGAGATATTTTTATAATGATGAAATATTACATAGATGATTTTGCAATCAATAATTTTACCACCTGATGAGAATATAATGCTTATCCACCTGATGAGAATGTAATGCCACTCCGAACAGTTATGTGAGATCTACGTTTGGTAATATACCATGCACTATACTGAAGATTGACAATTTATTATTCAAAGTAATTTATTTGTGTATTAATACTGAACTAGATCTCAACCCGCGCAACCGCGCGGGTATTTGTTTTCATTTTTTTTTATATAAACATTTTTTTACTTCTAAATTGTTATATATTATATAAGGTATGTATATCGAAAATGATGATTAATTATTATATAGTATAGATTAATTAGTGTTAGAAAATGATGATTTTGTTATTTTTAAAAATAAACTATATAATTTTTAAAGTTAACATCAAAAATATATAAATATTAACTTATAGTATTACAATATTAAATTATATAAGTTTAATTTAAACATGTATTTTACTATAATATCTATAAATCCAATGGATAATCTAATTTTTATTAGCCCAATAAAAATTTCTATTAAGCCCAATAAATGTTATTAATGAATCTAATAAATGTTATTAATGATTGAATAATATAATGTCATAAATACTATTAGATGGTCCATTTTAAAATATCACACATGAAGTGAAGTCATGACTTCTCTTTTAATATATAAGATAACCTGGTTTTTAGATTTAAAAATCACTTCAACTGTAGCAATTGAAATTTAATTATTGTAATATACTCTCTCTGTATCATAATATTTGTAATTCTAGGCTTAATTTTTTGTCACAAATTAAATGTAGTTTTAAAGTTTCGAGGTAAAATTTATTAGTTTTATATAATATTCTATTTTTCTATTGGTTGAAAAAGAGTTAGGTATATATGTAATTATGTTTTTATCTTGAAAATATGTAAAATTAAATGTTTCCTTAATCTATACTATTATTTAAGAAGTAAATTTGCTTAGTTGTCAACTTCTCCATAATTTTAGGTAAATTTTTTTTATTTAGCTTATTTAAATAATTTCATATACAATTTATTATTTAATAAAAACGAATTTATATAATAATATTATATTTTAGAAAATATGTTAATTATTTTGTATTAAATTGTTATCTTAAAAAAATATTTTTCTATTATAAATTTCAAGTGAATTTACTGATTGATCTGTAACTTCTCCATGATTTTTGTAATTTTATTTATTTGTTATTTTTAATAATTTTATGAATAATTTATCATATAATAAAATGAATTTCTATTAATAATATTATACTTTTAGAAAATAAGATAATTCTTATGTATTATATTGTTATCTTTAAAATATATTTTTTTAATCATAGAAATTAAAAATTAAGTTAAAATATTAATAGTTAAATATACAAAAAGCAATGCTGATTTATCAACATCTCCATGGTTTTATATTTTGTTTTTTATCATATTTTAATAATTTTCATATATAATTTATTAAATAATAAAACGAATGTATACTAATAATACTACATTTTTGATTTATCAACGTCTTTATGGTTTTATATTTTGCTTTTTTGATATTTTAATTATTTCATATATAATTTATTAAATAATAAAAATGAATGTATAATAATAATATTAGATTGTTATCTTGGACATATGTTTTCTATTAGAAAATTTAAGTGAATTATCTGATTTTTAATTTCTCCATGATTTAGACAATTTTGATTATTTTTTCATATTTTTAATAATTTCATATAAAATTTATTATAAAATAAAAACGAATTTCTATTAAAAATTATATTTTGAGAAAATAAGATACTTCTTATGTATTATATTGTTATCTTGAAAATATATTTTTTATTATAGAAAGAAAAAATTAAGATAGACAAAATTAGGATTAAAATAAATTAAAGCAACACATTTGTAAAAATATATTTTTAAAAATATTTTGTTATGTGAGTGTTGTTATTTATAATTATTTTTAAAACATAAATCATAACTTATTATATTTGTTTGAATTAATAAAATATAGACTAATAATAAATTGTACGAAAATTATGCCCATATGTGCGGGTAAAACACCTAGTCTGTATGTAAAAAGCTAAAATAACAACTAAAATGAAACGGAAAGAATAAGAAATAAAACAACAAAAAAATCATTTACCCTGCGGATTATTCTTCCGGAGTCAAAATGTCATGGCATTTCAGTGGTACAATGAATTGTATTATTGCACTGATGATCCAAAACAAGAAACCAGGTCCATAACATAAAACTAAAGAAAGAACAGAAACAAAAAAACAAGTGAAGCAATGTCTAAAACAAAATCTTGGGAAAACCGATCCAAAAATGAAATTTCCAAAGTTATCCGATCAATAAAACCGGTTTGATCCGGTTCCGATCCTCCCACTTTTTAAATGAAAGCCTGAAAGTCCTCTGTTCTTATAAACAGAGTCCCAAACCTGCAGTGATCAATCCTCGTGTTCATCATCACTCTCAGAATCTGCACAAAGACACCAACTCTTTTTATCCTCTACTCTAACGATCCAAAACATTGAGTACATTGTTAATAAGATTATTCACTACATACCGGATCTGACATCTTCGCTAAGCTTGCCTCGATCCTGTACTTGTTTCACAAGCATCCGGTAAATCAAAACCCACCAGAATATATGAAGAACAAGCAAGCAAAACAAGAGAGTGTTGAACATGTAGTAGTAGATTGGTCCTTCGATAGGATGCTTTTCCTTGTCCACAGTCATAATAATCTGATAGCTGCACATCACAAAGACACAACACATTACAGCAACAAGTCTAACAACACATTCAAGATAGAAGTTGTATATAAACAAACCTCGTGCTCCAAAGGATCCAGAAAGGATAGTAAATGAGACGTAGAACAACCCAAGACAAAGCAAAAAGAACAAACGAAAAGGCTGCTATACCCTCAGCTCCACTGTACTTCGACATCTTCCCAACTTCAAGAAACACATCGCTCGCGTCATGGAGTGCAAGAACAACAGAACCAGCACGAGAGAATCTAAAAACAAAAGAACATTAAATGTAAAGATCGATTCTTTCTCCATAACACAATTGACGTTCGGTAACTAGACGCTTTGTATAGAACTAGCCACTAGGCGAATTAATCGGACCAATACATTAACTAATTATTGATTTATTTTGTATGTATTTTACATTTATATATGATATTTTACTTTTGACTTTAATTATAAAATTATTTTAATGAATTATCAAAATTAGATATACAAAACAAAAGAGATTAGAAAAATTTGAGGATTTGTACTAATAGTATTGCTTAATTCAACAGATTTGAACTAATTTAGATTGATTTAAACCGGTTTAAACCAATTTGAGTCGTATAAATCGGATTTTAGGAAAATCGCTTTGGCCGCCTAGACTGGTTTTTAGAACTATGATACAATATATGTTTACCTGCAGATGTAGGAGAGGACGATGAGGATAACAGTAGTGATATGATGACCCATCGAAACACCAAAATCAGAACGTCTTGTTTCCCAAAAGATCAACGCGAATATAGAGTATGTGTAGAAGCCAGCTGTATACATATATAAGAACTTCAACTTTATCCTGCAACATAAAGAAGAAGAAGATGATTAGAGATCATCTTCCGTAAATGCCCACCAACAAAAGAAAACTCTTTACTTCATCTGTTGATTAGGCCAAATCTGATCTCCAGGACCAATCCAGAAGTAGAGAGTGTCTGTAAACCAAGGCTCGTTGTATGTCACAGACAAAGCAAGCAGCTCAGCTGAGAGGTAGTAGATACACTTCCAAGCTGATTCTTTGAATTTTCTGATTTTCGTCTTCTTGTCATTCTTTTTCGGATTCTGCCTTCCATAAATCAAGTACCTTCCCACTTTCTACAAAACACCACATTCATCAAAAAGAGAACCAAACCGAAAAATTAAAACTTTCTCTTACAATCTTCATCAAACATTGCATTCAGAGACACAAGTCACTAGTAATGACTGCTCACAAGGGTCGTTACTAAAAGTAGAACCTTGGCACTAAAGTTACACACCAGAGAGAGATTTGTACATGCTATATGTGTGTGTATATAATTGCTAACAACTCACAAGGGTCGTTACTAAAAGTAGAAATGTAGCATTGAAGTTACACACAAGAAAGAAAGTTGTACATACTGTATGTGTGGGTATTTCTATTCATCAACATGGAACCAAACTGTAAAAAAAAATCAGTGAAACTTTCTCTTACCATCTTCCTCAACATTTCATTAATAAGCAAGATTCAATACTCAATAGTAATGATCGCCCATAAGGATCGTTACTAAACGTAGAAACTTGGCATTAAAGTTAAACATTAAAGAGAGATGCACATACTGTATGTGTGTGTATATCTATTCCTGAACATGTAACCAAAGTACCAAACTGAAAAAAAAGTAAAACTTTCTCCTACAATCTTCACCAACATTTCATTTATAAAAAAGATTCAATAAGAAAGACGAATCAACTTAATAACTGCTCACAAGGGTCGTTACTTGAGGTATAACGGTATAACTGTTGCATTAAAGTTACACATAAGAGAGAGATTTACCAATGCATAATGTATTAATCAACATGGAACCAAACTAGAACAAAAAATAGTGGAACAAATTAGAACAAATTAGAGATCAGCGATGGAAGTTAGAAAGGGGTAGTAAAATTCAACGTGGTAACAAAAAAAAAAACGTTCACCTACACATAAAGAGAGAGAGATACATACTGTATGTGTGTATAATTCACCAACATGGGACCAAACTAGGATTTAAAAAGTAAAACTTTCTCCGATAATCTTCACCAACATTTCATTTATAAAAAAGATTCAATAAGAAAGACGAATCAACTTAATAATTGCTCACAAGGGTCGTTACTTGACGTATAGATGTTGCATTAAAGTTTCAAAAAAGAGAGATGTATCAGTACATAATGTATTCATCAAAGGCACCAAACTAAGATATAAGAACATGATTAACCCAGTCTCCTAGCCGGGTTTTTTACTCATGATTTGACACTTTTTTTTACACTTTTCAGCTATAAAAAGGTTCTTATATCTCTTATTTTAATAGAGATTCCTCACTTTTTAGTTAAAATCTAAGAAAATGTAAGAACAGTTTCTTAGCCAGAGAAACCCAATTAAGAGACTAGAGTTAATCATGGTCTAAAAAAATAAAACTTTCCCCTATAATCTTCACCAACATTGCATTGACAAACAAGATTCAATCATAGTCTCATAGACACAAGTCAATAGTAATGATTACTCACAAGAGTCGTTACCTTACTAAAAGTAGAAACTTGACATTAAAGCTACACATAACAGAGAGACATGTACACACTGTATATACTATAAGATGTCAAAGCCATGTACTTTATTGTATTAAATGCGATTCACACAGACAATAAATCAAAAGTTAATGGTACCTCGAAGACGAATCTGTCGAGAAGGAACCGTATGGAAGGAAAGAACACAGCGAACAGAGGCAAGAAGGCGAAATCCTGGTAAGTAGGGAAGGATTCGTGTTCCCAATTGATCGATTTCACCGATTCGAGGAAACCCATCTCGGAAAGTTTCGAACTTTGCAATCAGATTGTTAAATCGGCGAAACCCACATCGGAATCTCGTCGGTGGGTTTGAACAGATTCGGAGAAGAGTTTTGAAATCAAATGCGATCGAATCTCGAATTTGATTGATGAGATTGGTGATTTTCGGATCAGAGTTACTCAGAGAGATTTGTTATTAGTCGCTCTGAGGAAAATTGAAGAGGTTTGTTTTTAGTTTCAATGGCCTTGGCGAAACGGAAGGATATCAGCATCTGATGGATCCATATCTAAATTTATTTATTTTAATTTAAAACATTTTATTACGTTATGAGATTTTCTTTTTTTTTTTTATGCAGACAATAAATATTTTTAACTTATAAGTATTAGATTTATGGAATGCTATGTATAAATAAATAACTAGATTTTTGCACCGGTTTTATTTTCATTTTTATATACATAAATATTTTGCTACATTATTAGTAATGTTAGTCATATATTTAAATGTTTATAAAACTATTACAAATACAATTATTTTATAGTTCATATGTTAATAACAATTGTTTCAATCATTTGATTATTAAATAAACAAACATATGCATGAAAAATCAAGTTTGAAAAATTATTTTATATTTAATTTATACTAAATTAGCAAGTTTTTATGCTTATTTAGATAATATAGTATTGTCTATATAAAGGTTTTATATGTTAATTTTATACATGTATTATATAGTTAGTAATGTTAACCTATTCTTCCAGCGTAATATATTTTTAACATTAATATTTACTATTCATGAAAATAATATAGATTAATTTTTCCATTTTAATACAATTTACTATAATAATTTTGTTTTATTATGATACATTATGATTTAATAACAGATAGATTAAAAAAGATAGATTTTTTTATTTTATAAAAGAAAACTATATATATATATATATATTAATGTATGATTATATTCCTTATTAACTCGAAATTAGTAAAATATTTACATAATTTTTAAAACGTTAAAATCTTTATTAAAAAAAATCTCAATAGATATTTTTGTAATTTTGAATATATATTTATATTTAAAATAAAAATGATATCAAAAGATATTAGGATTAAAGTAGTTACAACTATTTTATTATTAGATTTAATGAAATACATATAATACTGTCGGTTCAATACCGTATATTACTAAATGGTCAACTACGGGGGCTCATCACTCCACATAGGGGATTGAGACAAGGGGTTTCCCTCTCGCCCTAGTTATTTATTATGCGTACAAAAGCATTAATCACAAACATAAAAAAAAAGCATAGCATCAAAAATAATTGACAGGGATGAAGATGGTTAGAGTGTGTCCTTCGGTATCTCACCTCTTGTTTGCAGATGATAGTATTTTCTTTTGCAAGGCACAACCGGAAGAATGTCAAATTTTGGAGGCATGGGATTTTATTTGGGATTACCAGAGAGTCTTGGTGGATCTAGAGTTCAGGTGTTTGGATTTGTTCAGGGAAGACTAAGTAATAGAGTCAATGGATGGACGTTCAAGTTTTTTACTAAGAAAGGAAAATAGGTAATTATTAAGTCTGTGATTACGGCTTTAGCAAATCATGTAATGTTCTGCTATCATACCTAAAGCGACTACAAAGAAACTGACGAGTGTTGCAGCCCAATTTTGGTGGAGCACTGGGGAAGTATAAGAGAAATGCATTGGAAATCATGGGACAAACTGTGTAAAGATAAGGATGAAGGAGATTTGGGTTTCAAAGATCTAGATGATTTTAATACGGCTATGCTTGGAAAGCAATTATGGCGATTAATTGAGAACCAAACACTTTGTTTGCTCGAGTCTTCAAGTGTCGGTATTATAGGAACTCTTCAATCCTAGAACCGATCAGATCATACTCTCTGTCATATGGATGAAGGAGAATAGTTTTTGCTAGATCTCTGGTTAGCAAAGGACTAATTAAACGAGTGGGATCAGGATCTTCCATATCTATCTGGAATGATCCATGCCTCCCAACCACTCGTCCGAGACCAGTAAATAAATATCATCATAACTTGTATCCGAAACTTACATTCGACTCTCTCATCAACACTGGGTCGCGAAGCTGGAATATACATGGAATTAGAACTTTGGTGGACCCCGAGTATGCCAAACTTATAGAAAGTATACCACTCAGCAGGTACCACATGGACAATAAGGATGGATGACATTTTACTAAGAATGAAAAATATACGGTCAGGTCGGGTTACCAAGTTGAAAGGGTTTATCCGGAGAAGGAAAGGACACCTGCATTTTGGGACCCACAGTGGACCTCCTGAAGGCATATTGCTGGAAGGTACGGTGTCCTCCAAAGATAAAACACTTCTTATGGCAAATGATATCATAGTGTATAGCTGTTAAAAAAACTCTAAAAGCGTGAGGGATACAAGGGGATACATGCTGTGCCAGATGTGGAGATGAAGAGGAATCGATATACCATGTGTTCTTTGAGTGTCCTCCAACACGCCAAGTTTGAGAATTATAAAAGATACCCTCTAATCCAACCTTTTTCCCTACATGTTCTTTGTTTACAAATTTGGATCATTTATTTTGGCGGGTTTTGTCAAAGATGGAAGATCATCATTATGCATGGATATTATGGTACATTTGGAAAAGACGAAATAGCAAAATGTTTAGCAATTTGGATACTGATCCTAGAGATACGCTCTGCATTGCAAAGACGGAAGCAACTCTTTGGAATGAAGCAACACATGCACGGGCTCCGCAACTAACACCATAGGGGGAGGGTAGGCTTGTACCACCCATACCTAGGTGTTGGTGTTTTACGAATGCCTCGTAGAAAGACCAAGAAGTTTTTTCTGGACACGGTTGGTACAGTACACTACAGGGTTTTGAAGGTTTGATGGGGGCAAGAAATGTCAGATCTAGTCTTTCACCTTTGCATGCAGAGGTGGAAGCACTAATTTGGGGGAGGGAAAGCATGAGGAATTTGCATCAGTTTCAAGTAACGTTTGCAACAGACTGTTCTCAATTGGTGAAGATGGTTTCGGAACCTAAAGAATGGCCCGCTTTCTCAACTTATATGGAAGATATAAAGATGCTAAAGGAAAGTTTCCACAGCTCAGATATCATCTATGTACCAAGCACACATAATTTACGAGTGGATAGTTTTGCACGCAGTGCCAAGAAGCAATCGTCATTTGTCGTTCAATTGGATGTAGAGTTACCATTTTGATTTACAGAGTCAATATGAATCTGTGTTTGTTGATGACAAAAAAAACATATAATAAAAGTTTCTAGTGATGGTTTATTTAAAAAAAAATCACACATAAATGAAGGTTATGACGTCTATTTTAATATATAAGATATTATTGAAAAGATTTCATATATATAGATTTATGTGATGATAAAATAAATTTTAATTTCCACAAAGAGGTTTTCGTTGCCTTGATATTATTTTAGCTCAAGTGTGAATTTCCAATGTGTTATCCAATACATTTTTCCTAGATATAAAGAAATTGTTGCTATTTTTTAAAAAACGTTTAAACATATTTTATTAATTTAATGAAGTACAAATAGAGTTATAGAATCATTTACAAAGTAACGAAACAAAATTTATTACATAAGCATACATATGCGATATATGCTGGAGATAGATTATTTGTCGAAGTGAAGAATGACATTGCTTTCTTTTGCGATTAACCTTACATGCTAACATATGATATGCTTTGTTATTTTTTCTTCTCTATAATTTTTTCACTCTGATAAGATAGTTATGTCATATTGAAATTTTAATTATTCTTTTTCTATATCGTATAATAAAAAACCTATTGTATTCGGGACATGCTTTGAAACGTCGACATGGTACCAATTAATTTGTATTCGTGCTCTTTGAATTAAAGTATACTCTATAATACTCTCCCTTTGACTCTGGTAGGATGACCATCTAATATTTTTGTTTATCCCATCTACTCATCCACGTATACTCTCTGATGCGATGATGGCTTCCACATCGGGCAATACCCAAACAGCCGTATTTACATTTGAAGTGAGAAATTAACATCAATACCTTCATATCCTTGATACACCATCTCTAAAAGATTACAAACGCCAAACAAATCTTGATAGATGTCAAAAAAGCCCGTTGAAAATGATATTTATATCACACATTGGGTTTTCTCTGCAAACATAGATTCCTCATTGTTGAATCCTAAATTCGGGAAATGATAGATGGAATCTTAAAGAAGTAATCGATTGGTTAAAGAGAATGAGCCAAAGATTTTGTTTATTGAAGTGTGTGTCAAGTAAAACTGGAGAGGAAAAGTACAAAGAAGAACTCATCATCACCAACGAACTAAAGATTTTATCTCTCTTTCTTTCTTTCTCTAGTCTTTTCATACTTCTCTTTTTCTCCCTTTGTGTCGAACTCTTTCCTCAATATTTATAGATCGGAGTTGCGTGGTTTTTCAGGTTCGCCATTATGGCCTTCTAATCGTCTACAGTAATCAGCGGGTCATTAGGGGATTAGGTTCGGCGGTATGGCCGAAATGATGACCTCCCGCTACTCTGGTGGCGTGTGCCAGTCTTCAGTAGCGGAGTTGGTGAGACATCGCGTCTGAAATGGCGTGGGTCTTCGCGTTTGGGCCATTCTTCAAGTGACCGGGCCGCGGTAGTCTCCTGGGCCGAGTCGACTTCTATGCCATGGTTCTTTGATCTGGGCCCATATCCAACAATAGCCCCCCCCCCCTTTTTGTCGCCGAAGGGCATCTCGAAGCGTCACGAAGGAAGTCGGTTCGGCCTGGTTTCCCGTGCTTTGATGACATGGCGATCTCTGATTGGATGGAGTCTTCGTTTATTGTGAGAAATGTTCAGCGAGGAGTCGCGTCTTTTAAATGTCTGTTATTGTTGCTTTTTTTTTCTTTATAAGTTTCGTCCTTTGTCTCCCTTTTTTTCCTTCTTACTCTCTTTGTCCCTTCTTTCTCATAAGCATTCTTTCTTTCTTCAATATTTTCGCTATGAGGATCGAGTCGAGTCTTTCTTCTGCTTCTCTTGATGATCGTATGGACTCTCCCCCATCTTCTTCGTCTCACGTTAGTATAAGGGGTTCGAAATCTACAGACGATGACACTCCGATTGCTCGTTGTCCCTTTTCTCGTCGGGGCGGAGGAGGTTTCCTCCGACGCAGTGTTCGAACTAAACCGGTGAGGGAACAAGATTCCGGTTGTGTTTCAGTTCCTCATTTGGTTGATGAAGATGTTGTTGATCTTGATGATGAAGGCGTGGCTGATACGTCGGTTGAGGAAGTTCTTCCGGCAGGGTTCCCTTTCGTCTTGACGCGTGAGACTCTTGAGGGGATTGCTAGGACTTGCGTTTTCCTACTCAGTTGTTGACGCGTGTTGCCAATGCTGATGAGAGACCTTGGACCCTTCCTCCTGGATGGATGCGTCTATACAAGGCGTTCTTTACCCATTCTCGCCTTTGGTTCCCTCTTCTTCGTCTCCTTACATCTTATGCCGCCGCCCGCGGCATAGCTTTGATCCAGTTTACTCCAGCCGCTATGCGGAATGTGGTTTCCGCTCTGGTCATGGGAGCCGAGGTAGGTATTGACGTTGATCTTCACTTCTTTGAGGAGTTGGCAAACATTAGCAGGAATCTGAGGACTCCTAATAATTTTTATGTCAACATCAAGTCTCGCTACAGCATTCTTCGAGGTAGAGTGAACACGGCGCATGATTGGTTTCAGCGTTATTTCTTTGTCCGGGTTGACTCGGCTTCCGTGGCTGATCCGGATGCGATGCCCAGGAGGTCTTGGAATTATTTGCTCAGTGAGTTTCTTACCTTATCTCTTTCGTCATCCTGAATTGCGCATGATCTCATTTTCGTGCTCTTTGGGATTTTGTCTAGATCGTCATTCGATTTCTCTTCCACCGCCGGGGGGTTTTTCTGATGGGGTGGAGAGGATGCGGAGGCTAGGCGTTCAGTAGTGGCCTCAGTTCGACCGTGATCGTATTTTCTGCAGTGTCCCGCGTATCTCAGCCGGTGCGTTGCTTCTATTTCATGAATATGTTTTATGTTTTATCTGTTTTCTATCGTTTACCTTGTGAATATAACTGTTTTAGCCACGTGGGGTTCTTCATCTAATGCTCGCGCGATTCATCGGGAGAGGGTTCCGGCTTCTCCGGTGCATCCTTCTTCCTTGTCGCATGGTGGGGTACGCTCCGCTCTGGCTAGTGTTGGAGGGGTTCGTTGGGAGATACCTTCGTACGCGGACGTGTTGGGTGATGTGGTGGCAAACTCCTCTTTGCGGGGAGGACATCGGGGAATGGCCAAGTCCAACCACCCCTTTAATTCTGAAGTCGAGCCCGAAAGGGCAGTTGGTAGGTCGGATGAAGTGAGTCCGGTCGTTCCTCGGGACGAGGGGCCGACGAATGTTGGTGCGCCTCCTTCGGGTGGCTTTATGGCTGTTGCTATTCGCTCTTCTCTCCACGAGTCAGAGTCTTTGAAGCGGCCTTCTGGGGATGTTCAGCGGAGGATGCGCCTGGGGAGAAGAGGTCTCGTCAGGATATGTGCGCGATTGTTTCGCTATCGCGGAGATACTCCGCTTGTGAATGCTGAGCTGGCTTGTGCCGAATTTTTTCTGCGTTCCGCGGAGTGCTGTGACGAAGATCCTGGAGATTAATAGTTTGGCCCATTCCCAGGAATTTAAGGATATGGCTCGCTCGGATGCTTAGGTTCTTCTATTTTCTTTTTCTTTTTTTTTTTTTTCTTTTTTGAGGGGGTTTTTATTCTCTGCTTACTTCTTCTTCTTTTTCGATGCAGACGAAGGCTCATGCGATGCGGTTAGTCAGTCTTTATGAGAGGGATCTGCTCAGGGTGCAGGGCAAACTTGAAGACGTTTTTGCTGAGAAGGAGAAGTCTGAGGGCCGTGTCAAATAGTTGGAGGTGATGGTTGATAGTTTGAATACTGCTATCGAGAATTTTTGGACCGAACTTTCGGCTTTGTCTAGTTGAGAGGCTATCCTTTGTACTCAGATCGGTGATCAGAGGGACATCCTTAACGCAAGAATTGAGTATCTCGAGCAGACTCGTGAGGGTTACACAGTAGAGGAAGTTGCTCGGGCCGTTCGTGAGGCCGTTACGATGTACCGGGATCGTCTAGAGAGGGTTAAAGCTTACTTGGCCGATCAAGAGCGTGTTAATGACCTTATTTTTAAGGAGAATAAGATTACGGGGATCGTGTCTTGTTTGGAAGCTTGTGTTAACAAGGGCATTCCGGTTCCTTCGGAGAAGCTAAGGTCTCATCGAGCGGCTCTAAGGAAGTATACTGATCTTCTGGATAGCACCGATGTGGCCGCTTTGGATGATGATGATCTCGTGCTTTCCCCTCTTCTTTATAATTTTTATAAATTGTTGTTACCTTGATTTTTGGGATGTTGATGCTCCCTTTTGTTGTTTTTTTTGAGGTCGTTGGTGGCCTTTTGACTTTATCATTTTTTGGGGTCGTTGGTGGCTCTGTTTGGACTCGTATTTTTCTAGGGTCGTTGGTGGCCCTGTTTGAATGAATCGGATTTTCCGTTTCTTTTTTGTATTGTCTTTGGGAATTTTGCATACTTCTTATTGGTGCGAGGTACGCTCGGCTTTTCGGGTGTTATTAAGGTCGTGATTCGGCTCGGTTTACCTCATTGAATCGGGGTTGATAATACTCAAGCGAGATGTGCTCGGATTATTCATCAAGTATTAAACCACCGATTGGTGCAGATCTGAGTCCGGATTTTAACTCCGTATTTGGGAGCGTGGATTATTTCACCACTGCACTTGTAGGGAATGAATATTTTTATCGATCACCTTGCCAGTGGTGACGATGTTAGAAATTTTTTGCCTATTCGAAGGCTCTTCAGTGGGATATTGGTTTTGCTTTTTTGTTTTTGTTTTATAGTTGGACATGTTTGCACAAGCTGACTATGAATCCCGGAGGGATCAAGCCATTTGTAGTTTCCTTTTTCTTTTTTTTTTGCCGCTCAATAGTAATATTTCTACAGGTGGACGGTGTTTCATGATCGTGGTACCGCTTCTCTGTTCATCTCCATGAGTTAGTAAACACCAGGTCGGACTATCTTGGATATCAAGTATGGTCTTTCTCAGTTAGCGCCGAGTTTTCTTACCTTCCATTCTAGCTTGTTTTAGAATGCTTTTCTTAAGACTAAATCTCCCTCTTGGAATCGTCTTTCCTTGACTTTCTTGTTGTAGTAGCGGGCGGCTTGGTGCTGGTAGTTCTGGATTCGTACCAGGGCTTGATCTCGTTCTTCTTCGGCTAGTATGTTGTGGTATCCGAGCCTTTCGTTGTTAAGTCCTTCGTTTTCTGGCATTATCAAGCGTCGCACCGACGCGATGGCTGCTTCTGTAGGGGCCATTGCTTCAACTTTGTGATAGAGGGAAAACGGTGTCCTTCCCGTTGATCTCATGGGTGTCATCCTGTGTGACCATAATATGTCGTCTAGCTCGTCGGCCCATAGGTTTTTTTTCTCTTTGAGGCGTTTCTTCAGGCCTTTGATGATCGTTTTTTTCGTTGCTTTAGCTAGACCATTTCCTTGAGGAAACCTTGGTGTGGATTTTCTCAGTCGTATGTTCCACCTGGCGCAAAAGTTTTTGAATTTGTTTGATATGAACTGGGATCCATTGTCGGTGACGATCTCGTACAGAAGTCCATGTCGGCATATAATGTTTTTCCCAACGAATTTCTGGACTTGTTCGTCTTTTATGAAAGGGTACGCCACGGCTTCGAACCATTTTGTGAAGTAGTCGGTCATGACGAGCAGATGACGTCGTTGTCTCGAGCGGGGAAGTGGTCCGATTATGTCCACTGCCCATCTCATGAATGGGTATGGTGGTGTTGTTGCTTTGAGTAATTTCGTTGGTGCACGTAGCATCGGGGCGTGTCGCTGGCATTTTTCACATTGGGCAGCGTGGGAGCAGCAGTCTGCTTCCATCGTTGGCCAGTAGAAACTGAGCTTCTTGATCTTGAGAGCTAGAGCTCTTCCTCCCGAATGGTTTCCTCCTCCCCCTTCATGGGTTTCTCTCATGACGTTGTTAATTTCAGCGCCGTCTACGCATGTTAGCCAGGCTCCCGTCGAATTCCTTCGGAACAAGTTTCAATTCAAGTGCATGTAGTTAACGTAGTGCGCTTTTAGGCCTCTCGCTGCCCATTTATCATAAGGGACATCTCTATCTTCGACGTACAGAAGGATTTCGGTTCGCCAATCTACGTGCGGCGCATCGTCTTCTTGGATTTCTTCGTCTTCATCATCACCATCGTCATCCATCACCTGTTTATTGATCAAACATGTGTCCGATGATGTATCAATACTGGGTTTGTCGATACTTTCCACCGGGATTACTCGTCTTTGAGCCGGATCGGAGGTCAAAGCTAATGCGGCTAGCGCGTCTGCGGAAGTGTTATCGCCTCTTGGTATCTTGGTTAGCGTGAAATTATAGATTTTTTCTGACATTTGCTGGACGATCTTGAGGTAAGCATCCATTCTCTCATTTTTTGCCTCGTATTCTCCCGAGAACTGCATTGCTACGAGTTGCGAGTCGCAGAACTCGTTTATTCTTCTGGTGCCTATTGCTTTCGCCAAGCGGAGTCCTGCTATCAACGCTTCATATTCGGCCTCGTTTTTTACGCCGGAAAGGCGAGGTGGAATGATTGCTCGAGGATTTCTTTGGGAGGTGATTCCAGGCGGATTCCTATTCCGCTCCCACGTCGCGATGAGGAACCGTCGATGTAGAGTGTCCATGCGGCATTCGGGTCTAATATTGTTCCTTCGAGTTCTGGTGTTAGTTTAATAATAAAATCGGCCAATACATGGGACTTCGCGCATGTTCTATTTTTGTACTCGATTTCATATTCGCTAAGTTTGACCGCCCATTTCGCCATCCGTCTAGACTGGTTCGGGCTATGTAGGATATGTACCTGTTTAGCGCCGCGATACGGCCGTTTAGCCATTGTACTTCTCGGGTATTCCGGGGCGAATGTAGCTCCCTTATTGCTGTGATTTTATTTGGGTTCGCCTCAATCCCTCTCTTGGTCACGATGTAGCCTAAGAATTTTCCAGAGGTTACCGCGAAGGTGCACTTTGCTGGGTTCAACTTCATTCTGTATTTGTTTAGAATTGCGAAACATTCATGTAGGTCATTGACGTGGCTTTCGGCTCTAAATGATTTTACCAGCATGTCGTCGATGTATACCTCCATCAAATTTTGTAATTGTTCCGAGAACATATCGTTCACCAGTCGCTGATAGGTGGAGCTGGCGTTTTTTAATCCAAACGGCATGACTCTGTAGAAATAGGTGCCTCTCTCGGTTATGAATGAAGTTTTCTCCAAGTCTTCGGGGTGCATCAGTATTTGATTGTATCCGGCAATCGCGTCCATGAAGGAGAGTAGCTTGTTCCCGGCCGTTGCTTCTACGATGCGATCGATGTGTGACACGGGAAACTGTCTCTGGGACACGCTTTTTCAGGTCGGTGAAATCCACGCATACTCTCTGGGATCCGTTCTTCTTTTTTACCACTATGGGGTTTGCTAACCAGTCAGGGTATTTTACTTCTGTGATGGATCCGGCATTAAAGAGGCGTTCTATTTCTGCATTTATTGTTGCCGTGCGTTCTGGTCCGAGTTTCCTTCACTTTTGTTTGACCGGCTTGTGGGTTGGGTCGAGGTTTAGTTCGTGACAGATGATTCTTTGGTTGATGCCCTTCATGTCGGTTGTCTTCCATGCGAACGTAGATACATTTTATTTGAGGAAGTCGATTAATTTCTCTTGTATCGTCGGGTTTAGCTCGTTCCCTATCCCGACGCGTCGCTCCGGATGCTCGTCGTCGATGATCGTTTTGTCGATGTATTCCCTCGGTGGCTCGCTTGTTTTAGTGTCTTTGATCAGGTCCGTATTTAGGAAAACGTAGCAGATCTCCTTCTCTTGGACGTCGCTTGGCCCCATGATGGAACACGCTCGTGCGGTCTTCTGATTTCCTCGTAAGGTGTGGATTCTTGACATTGTAGGGATTTTCAGGCATTGATGATATAAAGACGGTACTGCTTACAAGGCATGTGTCCACGACGTTCCTAGGATGATGTTGTATACGGTTGGTTTGTCGATTATGGTGAATATCGTGATCTTTGTTAGCCATCCGATGTAGACAGGTAATTTTATCGTTCCTACCCACATGGTGGTCTCCCCGGCGAAGCTTGTTAGCGGGGGGGCTTTCGGCTTGTGATCATATCCTCGGAGTTCCATCTTTCGTAGGGTATCTTGGAATATCAGTTTTACCAAACTTCTGGTGTTGGTCAACACTCTAGAGACTTCGCAGTCCGCAACCATTACGTCGACTACTAAGGGATCGCTATGCGGGAAGTTGACTCCTACCATGTTGGAGTCGTCGAAGATCATGACTTCGATCCTTGAAGGGGTGATTCCAAATATTTGTGGGTTTTTTCTATTCCAGACACTCCATTGGTTTGTTGAGATCCTCTTTCTCTGGTAGGCTCGGATTGACCTGACGGAATCGTTGCAAGAAGCAAGTCCGACCATAATCACGTTTATCCTCCTGTGGAGGTTTGGTGGCTATTCTGGTTCGTCCTCTCGGTCTCTTCTTTTGAAGTGTCCACACGGTTCGCTGACCGCTCTCGGATTCTAGTAACTGGGATTCAGGTTTCGCGGTTTTCTTGGAGTGATGTTTTGCACGAAGATCTCTCCCCTCTGGTATTTTTGGAGCAGGTGGTCTTGGAGGTGTCTGCATTCATCCGTTCGAGGTCCTGCATGTTGGTGGTACGTGCGGTATCGGTGTTGCAGTGGGGGGGGGGG